>VXBL01010514.1:233329-246180 GCA_013400195.1 Aramus guarauna
GGAGGCATCCGGGGAGTGTGGGGGGGGGAAGGTGCGAAGGAAGGTGGCTGCGGCCCGCCCGCACCCTTCCCTCGGGCCGCGGGCAGGAGAGGGACCCCGCTGCGGGGTCTCGCCCCCTCTGGCCCCGCTCGCCGGGGAGGGCAGAGCCCCCCGCACAGCTCGGGGGGGGCCCAAAGGTGCGGGCAGCATCAGCCCCAGGGTCTCCCCACCTGGGAACTCCCCAGCGCCGCAGGGCACGGGCAGGGAATCAGGATTGCTCTGGGGAACGGGTGCCGCGGCCGGGGTGCCAGCCAAGGCCGGGGGCGCAGGCGGGGGTGGCAGCCTGCCCGAGGCCGCAGCAGCCTCTTGCCCGCAGGACAGAGGACCAGCCCCGGGGCTGCTGGTGCCATCGTGCAGCCGGAGGACTGGACGACGGCTCGGCCATCCCCTCCCAGCCCTCTGCGATGCATGGTCCCAGTGGCAGAGCCTCGCGGCTCCTGCAGAGTGCTTCATGGGCAAAGCAGGGGCTCCCCGGCTCCCTCACACTCTCACTGTCACTCTCCTCTTCCTCACCCCGCAGAGGAAGGCTGTGACTCGGAGTGAGCGTGTCCTTCCCGGAGGCCTGTGCAGGCAGAGGGGCCCTGGAGCGCTGGGTGTGCCGCTGGGGAGCTAATCGCAGCCCTGACTATCGGGCCCATCTGCTCCACAATGGAGCACGCTTGATATTTTCTCTATCTAAAGAGCTTTCCTCTCGGCTGCCCCTCACAATGGTGCTATCGAGGCCAGCTCCAGGCATTTCCCTCTTCCCTCGCTCCCGCCCCAGCACCGGGAGCTTCCCTGAGCCGGACACTGCCAGCCTGATGCTGGCTCCCAGGTACAGGCAGGCACGGGCAGCGCAGGCAGCCTCTGACCCCAGCCAGAGCAGGGCGAGGGGCGATGCTGCTGCCAGCACCGCTCCCTGTTTATTAACCCGGATTACCGGGAGTCTGCTGCCGTCTCGCACTGGAGATATGCTGAAGAGATAGGCTGGAGGAGCCTTCCCCGCGGCGGTGGGATGGGGCTGCTGGCGGCCTGGGGGAGGGCGCTTGGGGCTGGTTATGAAGCACTTGCTTTGGCTCTTGAGAGGGCTGGCACCCAGGGATGGGCACCCAGGGATGGGTACCAAGGGATGGGCACCCAGAGATGAGCACCCAGGGGCTGGCACCCAGAGACTGGCACCCAGGGATGGGTACCAAGGGATGGGCACCCAGAGACGGGCACCCGGGGCTGGCACCCAGAGACTGGCACCCAGGGATGGGTATCAAGGGATGGGCACTCAGAGACGGGTACCCAGGGGTTGGCACGCAGGGGCTGGCACCCAGAGATGGGCACCCAGAGATGGGCACCCAGGGGCTGGCACCCAGGGACGGGTACCCAGGGACGGGTACCCACAGCGCGAGCAGCAGCCCCTGGCCCAGCACATGGCACTGCTGTGCATCGGGGGGAGTGGAACAGCCCTTCCCCCCCTGCCCCGATGATATTCCTGTAGGGAATAAACAAATTACAAGAGGATGAGCTGGAATTACAGCCCTGTCCTGTGCCTGGCTGCCCGTGCCAGCTGTGCCAGACTGCTCTGGGCAGGGAGGGCAGCCCCAGCAATATGACCTCAGTGTGCCAAAAGCGCGTTGATGGGGATGTGGGCAGCCCTGAGCGAGCCCCGCGGCTGCAGGACCTGCCTGGAGGATCCCCTGCCCAGACCCAGCGGGGCACCGTTCCCGGCAGGTGCTGGATTTGGCCATGCCAAGGGGAGAGCCGGGCCCCAGGCCGCGCTGCCGGGGGTGCCAGCACCCAGGTGCCGTGCAGGCAGGCCTGCCCGCTGCCTGCCTTCTGCCAGCAGGCAGAGGAAGTCTCGCTGCGGGACTCCAATCGCAACCATCAGCCCTGCTCCTCCTGGGCTCCCGCTGGGGCCCAGGGTTTCAGAAGATCCTTGGCCGAGCAGTAACTCCCCTTCCCTTTGATTTATTGTTCCCAGGCTGGACCCCCTCCTCCTGCCAACCTGCTCTTTCTCTCCATCCCCCCAGGAAGCCCCCTGCCCCCTCCCAGCCCGCCAAGGCCTCAAACGCATTCCTGCTCCCTTTCATATACAGGCGGAGGGGAAGGGAGACGTTGACTTTGAACCGGCCCCTTTGTAGGAGCGGGGCTCATTGTGGCAGTGATGGTTTTAGCTGGGGGATGTGGAGGGAGTCAGTGGGGTTTCTCTGTGTGTGCCCCCCCTATACATTTCAATGGGGCAAGTTTGGGGGGGCTGTGTGAGGTGCCCGGTTATTGTGCGGGTTCATTGTGCATCGATGGCTGGGGCTTGGCCATCCATCTCCTCTGGGGCAGAGCCTCCTGCCTGCTCCGGGAGGAGGAAGGATGCGGGAGGAGGAAGGATGCGTTCTTCCATGGCTGGAGCCTGCTTGTGCTCCAGGCTCTGCCGTCTGTAACCCAGCCAGGGATGGGTGGGATCCTGCTAGGAAAAGGGGAGCAGAAAGAAATGCATCTCTCCTCCCCGGCTCCCTGAGATGGCAGCAGGCTGAGGGGGACAGAGCTGCACATCTGCTTGTCCTCCTGGGCTGAGCGCACTGTTTGGCAGTGGTTTGGCTTGGAGACAGGATTTTAAGAGAGTGTACGACCACAGGTGATGTTTTATCCACTGTCAGGCCACCTTCTGTCCTGGGGCAGGTGAAGGAGAAGCCATCGGGGCTGTGCTGGACCCCCCTGAGTGTCACGCCCTGGTGGGCTGCAGCCCTGCACGTGGCCGGTCGGGCCCTCATGGTCAGGAGCCGGCCGCAGTCTTCACCCCAGGTCCGTCAGAGCAGAGCTGAGCGGTGGGTTCGGCTTCAGAAGCCCCATCCCTGGCAGGAACGCTGAAGCTCCTCCATGGCACCGCAGTTTGCTCTGCTGCTGGCCTGGGCGGGTGGGGTTGAGGGTTGATGCTTCCAAATCCAGCTGAGATGAAAGTCCTGGAGGACCGTCTGGTCCAGATCTGTGCCCTCATTAAAAAAGCCTCTGCATTACAGAGCCTGGGGTGTAATTTGGGTATCGCCCGTATCACCGCGGTGCCTGAACACACCAGCTGGTTCTCCCTGCTGTTTTACAGCTGGGGAAACCGAGGCATGGACAGGCTGGGGCTGAGCACGGACCCTGCACCCAGCCCCGGGCCGTCCTGGGATGCCTGCGGCAGAGACAGCGTCCCAGGACAAATGACTCTTCTGTCCCCAGACAAGCAGAGGGGGGGGACAGGTTCCCAGGGGAGAACCCCCCTCTCAGGGGGTCTTCCCAGGAAGAGCAGCTGGGTTTTTCTCAAAACTAGAGCTTCCCAAAAAGCCTTGACATGCTGTGAGAGCTGCTGGGCTCTAAGAGCAAAGGGAGGACGAGTTTAAGGACCTCAGAGAGGGGTGTGCGAGGCTGGGTTGCCCCAGGGGTGAGCCTTGGGGTGTCCCCGGGTGATCTGGGGTGCAGTGCTGCCTGCCTGGGGCTGCAGCTGGAGCCCCCAGTGCCACCCACCCACGAGTGGGGCGGATGGAAGCATCCCGGATGGTGCCCGGGCGGTTTGGCGGTGAGTCAGCACCCACCCTCCGGGCTGCCGAAACCAGGAGGAGACGAGATTGTATCATCCTGATGGGGGGCTGGCGTGATCAAAGGGCCGGGAGAGGAGCTCAGGCTCCACACAATGGGGGGACACGACAGATAGCCCTTATCTGCCAGTCCGGCCGAGGTGTGAAGGGCCCGGCCTTGGGAGCCGGGAGGGGTNGGTTCTTGCCAGATCTGGGGAAACCCTTGGGAAGGGTTCGGAGGCTATGCCAGCTGCAGGAGCAGGACAGCTGCTCTCACTATTCCCTGGGGAAAGGTTTTGGGATGGGGGACTCGCAGCACCCTCCCTCCCTGTCCCGTCCTCCCCATCCCACCCCGCTCCTGAAAGGAGCACTCTGAGCCGAGGGCCGCGCAGTGGGGAGCCTGGCCCCGTACCACACACTCGCATGGGTCTCAAACATGGTCGTTTAATAAAATCTTTTAAAAGAACTACAATCCATACAACAACGAGGGGCGTGGGGAGAAGGGCAGCAGCCCAGGGGTAAGGGAGCAGGGTGCAGGGAAACAATCTGAGCAGTGACAGCCTCTGCCAGCGGTCCCACCGGGGACGGTCCCACACCACCACCGCTCCCCAGCACAGGGTCCTGCCGCTGCTGCCTGCCCTGCCCTGCCCGTGCCTGCCTGCATGTGCAATAGCTCCTGAGCGTGCAACGGCTCCCACGCGTGCATGAGGCCACCTGCGGCTGTAGTGATCTGAGCCAGGGTCCGGACATGAAGCCACATCTGTGAAAAGCAACCCAAAACACGACCCGGGCCTTACGCTGGAGGGGTCGTGGCCAACACACCAGGGAGGCTTTGGGGAACGGTGCTGGGCTCTGAGCAAGGATTCGGTGGTGGGGGCTGGTGAGCCCAGATGCAGACATGGGCCGTGGAGGGGTGCAGGGGGTCTCTGGAGCCCGGGAGGTGCCCAGAATGGTGCGGCGGAGACTGTCCCCTGCCACAGGGGCATGCCCGGAGAGAGTGCTGGGCCGGGCTCCGCAGGGATGCTGCAATGGGCACGGGCTCTCTGGGCCAGAGAGGCAGCGCAGCAAAGCCACCGTGCCTTCGCTACCCCTCCCAGCCTCCCGAGCCCCCACCACTCTTGCTCCTTCCTCCCCCACGGCCACGCAGGCTTAAAACCAAAACTCTGAGCCTTTTCGCAGCGTTCGCCCCACAGAGGCCCGGGGTGAGAGCCCAGACAGCACCCAGGGCTGCCGCGAGGAAATCTTCCACCTCCACTGGCACAGCCCAGCACGGGGTCCCAGGCCACAGTGGCAGCGGGACTGTCTGCGCCCCAGGGCCCCCAAGGACCAGCACCCCTACAAGAGGTGCTCCTGGCTGGGCACCGTGCAGGGCGGCATCTGAAGGCGCATCCCAGGGAGCGACGCCAGCGCCTGCCCGAGCCTGCTCCTGCCCCTGGCTCCTGGAGCGGGACCCTGCTGCCAGGGGCTGCCCGGGCCGGGGCGGAGGGGGCAGACCAGGCACAAGAGCCTTTAGCGATGCTGCCCACTCCGGGGAAAGTCTCTGTCCCTGGCAGAGGGGCTCTGGGCAGGCTGGCAGCCTTGATGCCTTCCCCTGGAGACACCAGCGTGCCCGGACCCCCCCCTCCCCGGGCCCTCTCGCGCTCTCCAACCCCCTCTCCAGCCCTTTCCCAGCTGCTGTTGCATCAGCCCAGCTGCAGCCAGGGCAGCAGCCCCCTCCTCAAAGCTACATGCAGAGACAGCACTGCGGCCCCCCCGGGTTCTGTGCCAGGGCAGCGGCTGCCCCCCCCCGCAGACCTGGTGTGTGTCCCCGAGAGCGGTGACAGTGAGCCAAGGGCGAGGCAGGGACGCGATCACAGCAGCAAAGAGGACAAGGACGCTGGAAATGGGGGCGATCCCCCCCTCCCATAGCTGTTAGTGGGTGTTTATTGGGCAGGCGTCGAACAGTCTGGCAGGGTCCAGGCCCCTTCGCCCGGCTGCGGGTGCCCCTCCGGTGCGGCCGCCCCGCTGGGCTTCGGCGTTGGGCGTACAGTCCGTAGCAAGCTCGGGCAGAGGAGAGGAGGGGTGTTACTGGTGTGACTTGGGGTTGGAGGGGTGTAAGGAGGAGTCGTCAAACAGCGGGTTCCTCACTTCCATTTCTCCGGTCTGCAGTGGTGGAGGGAGCGGAATGGGGGAAGGAAAAGGCAGGAGGTCAGAAACCAGCTGGGGGTTGGGGTTGAGCCTCCCTGTCCCAAGGGGTTTGAGTCTGAACCCCAGCCCAGCAGGGAGGAGGGAGGATGGGGGGGAATCTCGTGGGCTGGGGTGACACACACCAGGACCCCTTTGTCACCCCAGGGATGCTGGGATGGGATGATGGTGTGCAAAACCCACGGTCCCGGGTGGGATGGGACCCCCCAGTCTGGCTGAGGACCCCGGGACGGGACCCCCAGTCTGGATGGCAAGAATGGCGTTCCTTGCCCAGACTGGGGACCACAAGGCGGGACCCCCAGCCGGGAGGGGGGGTGGTGGTTTGCAGAAATGGGGTTCCTTGCCCAGACTGCCTGCCTGCCATCAAGTGCCCTTTAATGGGCCTGTAAAGACCTAATGATGACCCTTAATCTGGGGCCTGATGGCCGGGCTCCGCAGCCATTACCATGTGAAAGGCTCCTTTCGGGTCTCTTTGTGCTCTTTGTACCCAGGGCTGTTAGGAGCTGCCCTTCCCCAGGGGGCCCTGCCAGCCAGGAAAGTGTCCCCTGGCTTTGAGGGGTCCCAGGTCCCCGGGCACTGGGGAGGCACCAGGACCAGCTCCCCGGTCCCAGTGCCCAGGAGCCTGAGGTGACCACGTCCCTGGCACCGCAGGGATGGTGGACTGGGTCTGCCAAGGGTTTCTCCAGATCTCCACTCCTGAGGCCACGGGGCAGCGCTCCCCAGGGCACGGCCCGTGCTGGGGCACCCATGCCAGGGCACCCACTCCTGCCCACTGGAGAGCTCCAGTGGGACCTGGCCAAGGCACATGGGGGAAGCAGAGGGGTTGGACCATCTCGGGGTTTGATGAAGGATGTGTGTAAAAGGCTCCTCGCAAGGAACTGCACATCCCGGGCACACGTTGGATCCCACCCTGCACGCACGGGGTCTCCCCCGGCCGCTCTGCACCCGCCATACCGGAGCCAGCCCGGGGCACTCATACACGGTGAAGTCTCCATCCTCATTCTCCTCGTCGGACGATGCCGAGTCTGGCAGTTTGGGCTCCTCTTTATGCCTGGGGAGAGAGGATGCAGAGAGGGTGTAAGATTAACGACACCCCAGTTAATGGCAGGGCATGGACACATGGCCGGGTCTGCTGTCTGCTCCCGGGAGCTGCTTACTTCTCCATGGAGAGCATCTGCTGCTTTTGGTGCTGGTAGTGGTACATCTGGGCACTCTGAGCCAGCGTCTTGTCCCCGGGCTGCGGAGAGAGCAAGGACAGCCGTGGAGGCAGGGCTGCGGGCAGCCCCCAGCCCGGCTGGCAGGTGTCCCCCACCATGTTGGAAGCCCCTCAAGCAGAGCACATGCCTGGCCTGAGCACCAAACCCTGAAAGGAGGGATGTGGGCGCCTTACCGAGATCTTGTCATAGGGCAGGGGACTGGCCACTCTCTGTGCTGAGTAGTCTGCTTTCTGCGCCAGCCTGACCTCCTTCTGCAGCCTGCCAGGGGAGAGGAGAGCGGTCGGCAGGAGCCAGCAACCCCCTGGGGGTCTCGGTCCTCCCACCTGCATCCCTGTTCCCTGCGATGGCACCCATGATGGGTGGCATCCCCAGGCCCAGCCACCTCCATCCTGTGGGGCCTGGGCACGAGGCACCGCCACGCCGGGGGTGTCAGCACCCAGCGCCACAGCGATGCCCAAACCAGGTGCCACCCGCTCCCAGGAGCCTGCACCTGGCAGGAGGGTGTCCCACCGCTGTCCTCCAGCCTCGCCTGGCAGACGTCGTATCCCAGTGGCCATGGCGCGTCTGCATGGGACTGGCAAGGGCAGCTATTACCTCTCCTCCAAACCCCGCCACGTGCCCGGGAAGCACAGGAACACGCTCCCGTGGGCACGAGGACACTGAAGGACTGGCTGGCACCAGCAGCCCCTGGCTCACCTGCACCAGCACACCGCAGCCACGATCAGCGCCGAGATCCCAGCCACTGTGCACACCACGATCAGCCCTGCAGAGGTGGAGGGGGGGACAGAGGGACAGCGGGTGAGCCCGGCGGCACAGTGCCACCAGCCCACGCTTCCCCAGCAAGGACGTGAAACCCCGTCCCACAAGCTGCCTGACCCCGGGGTCTCACCGAGCACCACGTCATCATTTGAAGGGATGGGGGATGCCTCCACTGGGTATTTCTGGACCGTGGTGGTGGTGAAGGTGGGGAGGGTGGCGGCTGCCTTGCCGCTGGCAGGACCCCACTGCAGAAGTCTCTCTCTCAGCCCACTGGCCACGTGCTGTCTGCTGCCGGCGGGGACCAGAGTGGCTGCAGGAGAAGGCAGAGCCGTGAGCGGAGCAGCACCCGGGCAGCTCTGGAGGGCAAACCAGCCTGGGGTGCAGGGTCTGGCTGCCACGGGGACCCGGCACCGCTGCGGAGAGCGGTGGGAGCAGGGGAGCAGGTGCTTACTCCTGGGCTTGGCGTCCCGCAACGGGTGGGGGCGAGGAGCCTCTTGCCTAGCCAGCACATCCGCCAGAAAATCGATTTCTTTCTCCAAGCTGGGAATGGATGTTCGTCCTGCATGGGGGAGAGCGGGTGTCAGACGGGCACCCCGGGATGCGGCTGCGTGCCCAGCCCTGGGGCTGGACCCAGCATCTCCCCGAGAAGGCGCTCACATCCCAGCAAAAGCAAACGCGGGTGGTTTTGAGTCCCACCCCACTCGGATGCAGCCCTCTGACACACCAGTGGTCCCAAAGCCGAGACCCGGGACCTGCATGTGTCCTCGATGCTTTTGGGATGCTTTTTACCCCACAAACGTTGGAAGCTGCAGGAGCAACAGTGGCTGCAGCTGCCCCTGTGCCAGAGCCAGCGGGTCCTGCAGAGCTGCTGGCTCCCGCTGCTCAGGACCTGCCCCGTGTCCCTGCACCTGCGGCCACACAACGGCCCCGAGCAAGGAGGGACACGAGCTGCACCAGGAGAGACACCCCAGAGCCGCCCCGCTGCTGCGGGGTGCGAGGGGCAGCTCTGGCAGGGTGAACCGCGGATGCGCTGCAGGCAGCGGGCTGTTTCAAGAGCAGGCAGGGGACACCTGAATGCTGGTTTTCACCCCAAATTGTTCTGTATGGCGCCAGGGGCTGGAGCCACCCCAGAGCAGGGCTTGTCCAGGGCCGTCCAGGAGCTGCTGGGAACCCTCGCTCCAGCTGAGAGGCTGGTTTCTGCCCAGCGCCTGGCAGGATGTGGCCCGTTTGGGGAGAGGATGGGGGTGCCCCATTCAGTGAGGACCATCAGGTATCCCCAGGGCTGGTTGGGCATTTCAGGGGTGGCTGCTCCAGCCCGTGCCCGTGCCCGGTGCACGCTGAGGACCCACACAGGGCTGGGTGCCCCTGTGGCATGGGGCACGGGCAGGACCCCCATCCTGGCCTGGGGGTGCCCACCCGCGGGTTGACAGCACGGAGCAGGAGCGGAGCTGCTGTCCTCAGGCTCACCGAGCAGAGCCCAGCTGTGATGCTCACCACTCTGCTTTTAACAGGATTAAACTCAACTTCCACGGACAGAGACGTCCCTGTCCCCACCCCTGTCCCCATCCCTGCTCTCTCTGCCCCAGTGCTGCCGTCGTATTCAGGCTGTCCCCAGCGGGAAGCCCTGGGGGGGTAAATCCAGACGTACAAAGGTGAGGTGGTACCAGCAGCTCAGTTCCCCGACACTTTGAGGTGAGAACAATTCTAGCTCTTCTGGACTCCTTGATCCCAGGGTTTGGAAATAAACCCCAATTCCCTCCGGAGCTGGGCACAAAGGCCCCTCAGCTGCCTGTGACTCAGAGCAACGCAAGCCAAAAATCAGTTTAAAAGAAGGAAACACTTGCTTTAAACACAGGCATGAAAAGGCACCGTCCCTGCCCCCCCCCCACCTCCCCAGGCCCCCCCCAGCCTCCTGTCCTTGGCAGGAGCTGAAGCACCTCACATGCCCTGGGTTTCCCCATCTCTTTGCACCCCGTTATTTCCACCCCCAAAGCGGTTTGCCAAGCAGCGCCACGGCCAGGCGGTGCCAGGTCCAGGGCTGTGCCCCACAGTAAGTGCCACAGTGCCGGGGTGCGGGCACGGGGCCAGGCGATCCCAGCGGGCAGGGCGGGCAGCGTGGGACCGCGGGGGACAGCCCAGTGCCCCGTGGGGACAGCGTGGTGCCCGGGATGGGGACAGCCCAGCACCAGCACCCCGCTGTACCCAGGGCAAGGCCTGTCCCTGTTCCCACGGACCCAGGGCACAGCTCTGCCCACGTGTGTCACCGTCGGGCCGGGGGCAACGGGCTGCGTTGGTGGTGCTGCCGGTAACGGGGCGCACAGCCCAGCCCTGCCCCGACACCCCTTGGCCTCGGGCAGATGTGGCTGCAGCCGTCGACACTTCAAGAGGATGAACGTGATGTGGTCGGAAAAAAAACAACCAAACAAACGCTGGAAAATCAGCGAGAGCAGCTCTGAGCCTCCCGCCGCGTGAAGCGGCACAAGGCAAACCCAGGCAGTTGTGCCGTTTGTGGTTTCTGGCGCTGCCGGCAGCACCCGGGCCGTGCTGCTCACCTGTACGAACCAGCTTTGTTACCGAGTCCCCCCTCAGCGCTAACCCCCCTCGCGCCCGTTTTGGCCGGCAGCTGAGGTTTCCCCTGGTGATGCCGCATCTGCCACCCCACAACGTTTCCCGGGCACAAACAGCCTGGCGCTGACGGCCGGTCCCTGCTGGCACCCTGGGCGGGTGAAACGCCGCGGTGAAACGCCGGCCCAGGGGTGCTCCCCAGGGAACAGGGGCTGAGCCCCGAATCCTGCCCGGCTGCCCCAGGCCCTGGCTCTTCCTGCAAGAGGAGCAGAGATGGGGGTGCCCCAGAGCCCCCGCTCCCCCCCAGCCCTCCTGCAGCGAGCTGGGCATGCCGGGCAGGCACAGGGTGTGTGCGAGGTACGCGCAGGGCACGGAGGGTGCACGCAGGGCACGGAGGGTGCACGCAGGGCTTGCACGGGGCACGCAGGGCTTGCACGGGGCACGCAGGGCTTGCACGGGGCACGCAGCTGCAGAAGGGGGGGGGCACACAGGGCTGGCACAGGGCACGGGTGCCCTCTCATGGTAGGTCCCACCACCCGCCTGCAGCAGGGAGGGCACGGCCAGGCTGGCACTCAGCACCCCAGCCCAGCCGCTCTCCCCCACCCGGCCCCTCCCCGGCACTTTCCCCTCCCCAGGGTCCCCAGGGCTCAACCCTGGGACAGCACACAGGGGTCTCACCAGTTACCCTGAGGGGCTGGGGGCAGCAGGGAGCAAGAAGGGACACGTGTGGCTTCTGGCCCAGTCGGAGGGAACCTGATGTTGACAGTCTCCACAGGAGGGCACAAAATTTCTAAATTCCATAGTGCTTCCCCAGGATGGCTGATGCTCTCCTGGCTGCTGGCAGCACAGCAAGCAGGGAGGGAGGAATGCTCAGGCCCAGAAGCTGGGATCCCTTTTCCCCCTCTTCCCAAAGTGCTTCCCACAGCCTGGTGGGGCTCATCCCCGACTCCGTGACGGCAGGATCAAGCGGGAGCGGGGACAGGACCCACCAGTCCAAACCGCATCATGCAAACCCATAGCGGCGTGTTCAAACAGCACGTAGCACCACGGTGCCAGCAGCGTTTCAGAGGCCGAGACCACTGCGCCGGCAGCGCCAGCGAGGTGCAGGCAGCCAGCTGCACGCCCAGCCGAAGCGGGGTGCACCATGCCATGAGGTCCCGTGCATCCCGTCTCACCTCCGTGCTGGTGCTGGTGCTGGTGCTGTGCTGGGTACGCCGAAACACCCACGCACGCTGTCACCAATGGCAGGAACATGCCGCTCATGTGCATCGCCCTCCTGAGCCGCCCAAAGCACTGCTTTTCATCCCAAAAAAACCTGCTCTTGGCACCTGCCTGCCCGCACAGGTATGCTAGAGGAGAAAAGCCCCGGCTGCTGCCCACGCTCCTGCCAGGAGCCGCAACCAATCGCAGGGACAGCGCGGCAGCGAGCACAGCGGCAGCTGGGATCCCGGGATCAGCATCACCGGCAGTTGCAAGCAGCTCTAGGGGCTGCCCACGCAGCAATCCCTTTAAAGGGTTAGGCATCCTTGAGCCCGCAGCCCCCCCCGTTTGCATTGCATCTCCCCCCCACAAATGCAGCTCTCGCAGCCCCTCTGCATCCTTGCAGGGTCCCCCGGTTGCACCGGGCAGCTGGGTGCTGCCGCTGGACCAAGGTACAGGCAGGATGCAAAAGCACCCGCGGAAAAAATCAGTGCCTCCCTGCCAAAAGGAGCTGAGCGTCCTTGGGATGCTACTGCTCCCCCATATGCTAAAATAGAGGATTTAGGAGGGGAGCCCCCTTTTTTTCCCCCTCTACCTACACTTTTGCTGCCAAAAGCAGGTGACTTTGCTTGAGGCGGTAAGACGGGGCCAGGAGAGAGCCTGGGATGGCCTCCCTTCTTCCAGCATCCTCTCAGAGGATCTCCCGGACAAAGCTGGGAGACGACACCACCAGGGTCCCAGAGAAGTCGGCAGAGGATACTACCACGGCTGCATCTCCCTGCCGAAGCCGGCACGGAGCGGGGTTGCTATGGAGATGCCGGCGCATGTGCAGCCCTTCTGAGAGAGGAATTTGCTCCCAAGACTTCACATTAAGAAATAAACCGCAAACAACTGGTAAAGCCATTTGGTCCTGGTGGATGTGGAGCCCGCGGCAAGGGGGCATCTGCCCGTTGCACCCCTGCTCGCTGCCGAACCCCATCCCGTCTCTCATCCCCCTCCCTCGCCATCGCCCCCATTTCAGCACTTTGCCTGAGCGGCAAAGGGCTGTGCAGAGCCAGGGCCCCGCTTTGGGGGTCTCCCCTCTGATTCAAGGGGTGATCCTCCTGCCAGGAGGCTGATGGCACAAAGGGCTCTGCCATCCTGACGTGCCCACCCGCTGCAAGGCACGGGCTGAGCCACGGGCAAAGGGCAGCTCTCGCTGCGCGCTGGCAGGACCCTGAACGTGCCCAGGACACGGGAACCAGGACACAAAGCAACCCCTCCAAAAACCCAGAGGACCCCTCCATGCAGGTGGCAGCTCAGGTGCGGGGGCAGCCACCTCTCTGGGTCCTGCCACGGCCTGGTGAGACACAGCTTGTCCCCCCCACCC
>VXBL01010514.1:269071-290268 GCA_013400195.1 Aramus guarauna
AAGTTACAGACAAAGCAATTTAGGTCTCCAGAGGACATTGCGTGCCATCCTGCCACCAGTCCGACATGGTGAAGACCTCTGCAGTGCTCCACACCAGAAGGATGGAACCCAGCTCCTGGGATGGGGTGAGACCCAGCTCACCTGCCCAGGGTCGTACCTGCGTGAGATGGGCTTTCCGAAGCTGGCAGTGTGAGCTCAAGCCAGCTGTGTCGGGGGCTTTCAGACACAAAGGGAAACGATGCTGTGAAGGACGTACCCAGCCCCTGGGTCTCTGCCGGGCAGTAACGGGTCTGAGCATTGGATGCGTTGGTGAGGGAGAGCAAGGAGCCACAGGCTGTGCCCCCGCCAGCACCACGCAGCACCGCCCGACCAGGGGCCCCAGGCCCCTCCTGTGTCGTGTCACCGAGAGTGGCATCCCCGCCGTGGGGAGGGCAGGGGTGGCTCAGCAGCGATGCCTGCACCCTTGGTGGACCTCCATAACACCTCCCTGCGCAGGGCTCTCCTGATGGCCCCTTTGATCTCGCTGTTTCTCAAGCTGTAGATGATGGGGTTGAGCATGGGGGTCACAACAGCATACAGCAGGGTGTTGACCTCATCCATCTCCTTGGAGCCACTGGAGTGAGGCACCAGGTACGCAACAGCCCCGGCACCGAAGAACAGGGACACCACGGTCAGGTGGGAGGTGCAGGTGGCAAAGGCCCTCTGCGTCCCTGCTCCCTTCTGGAGGACAGCCCTGATGATGTGAATGTATGACACGACAGTAAGGAGGAAAGAGCCCATTGCAATAGTCCCGGCCAAAGCATACAAGGCAGCCTTGTTGAGGGGAGCATTAGGACTGCAGGATGCCTTCAGCAAGAAGGGCATCTCGCAGAACAAGTGGTCGATCATGTTGGACCCACAGAAGGGCAGGCGGGCTGTGAGCAAGGCCTGAATCAGAGATGAGAAGGACCCGCTCAGCCATGAAATGGCCACTAAGCAGTGGCACTTCCTCTTGCTCATGAGTGCTGAGTAGTGGAGGGGGTGGCAGATTGCCAGGTACCGATCATAGGCCATGGCAGCCAGGATCATGCACTCGGAGCCCCCAAAGCAAAGGAAGAAGTAGATCTGCATGATGCAGCCCACAAAGGAGATGGTCTTCTGCAGTGAGAAGCAGTCTCTGAGGATCTTGGGGAGGGTGACGGAGGAGTAGCAGATATCCATGAAGGAGAGCTGGCCCAGGAAGAAATACATGGGGGACTGCAGATGGGCATCCAGCCAGATGAGGGTCACGATGAGCAGGTTCCCCAGCACTGTCACCAGGTAAACGAGCAAGAAGCACAGGCAAAGGGTCACCCTTGCTCTGTAGGCACTGGAAAACTCCAAGAGAAGGAACATGGTGGGGCTGCTGAGATTTTCCCGCTGCAGGGATTCGGGGCTCATCTACAGGGAGAGCAGGACATAAGGACAGGTAGAAGGACCGTGATCGCTCACCCTGCCATGGGGCATCACCAGCCCTCTGCTCTGCCCTGGCACTGCTCACACCTTGCTTCAGGGGCTCTGGGGGGGACGTGCCTGTGGGGGCAGGTGACGAGTCTCAGCCCACAGGGTTTCGATCCTCAAGGCAACCTTCAACTCTGTGTCATCTGAAGGACATCAGAGAGAGCTGGAACCTCACCACTGTGGTGAGTAAGGATCCCAGGGACTGGTAAATGAGAGCGGAGAAGAGCAACTCCTCTCCTCCCTCCAGGTCTCCTGGGCTGCAACTGGAGCATGGTCTAAAGATCCCACAAAACGTGACAGTCGGACCCTGCCTTGCTGAACAGTTTCTGCCCTTATTGGGAGCAAATTGTGTTGACACCATTAGTGAAGACACAGAAAGATCTCCTGCCTCCCCTCTCCATCACAGATTGTGGGAGCAGACCTTATCCCTCACCAAAACAAAACAAAACAAAACAAAACAAAACAAAACAAAACAATTGTTAAAAGTTATAGGCAAAGCAAATACTGCACAGTAGATGTCAGTCTCATGCTCACACCTAGAAAGCAATGTAAGGGAGGGACCTCTGAGAGATCACAGGAGAACCAGAGAGGCATCCAAAGGTGATTTTGTTAACTTAAACAGGCTTGAGGGTGGCACAGAAAAGCAGAGCCACTAGCCTTGAGGAAAAGGGAAAGACTCTGAATCCAACAAGAAACTGGAGCTCAGGTATAAATGAAGATGAGATACAGAAGATTTTGAGTGTGAATCTAAAATTACTGAATCCACAGGAAGAGCAGTAAGGAGGTGATCAAGCAAGATGTTCACACAAGCATGCAAGAAGCTGTTGGTACTGACAGAGCTGTCACCAAGTCCTTCCAGGGAGAAGTGTGGGAGCATCTGCCAGGTGCAAAGAGGAGGTGGGTGCCAGGCTGAGAAGATTTGAGCACCCTTGAATGACATTGCAAGCTCCTTCCAAGAGGGAACAAGGACAAGCTCACCACAATGTGGAGGTTCAGGGATTTGTCCTGGTGCCCAGCAGTCGGGGTGGGTGTGTGAGCAGGGAGGGAGGGACGGAGGAGCAGCCAGACCAAGGGTTGGTGCCACGGGAAGGTCTGGGTGCTTGGGCAGCTGGGACCTGGGAGGTTCTTCTCCCTTTCTGCTCTGCCCTGGTGAGGCCACATCAGGAGTTCTGTGTCCAGTGCTGGGCTCCCCAGTACCAGACAGACTGGGAACTACTGGAGAGAGTCCAGTGGAGGGCTACAAGGATNGTGACGCTCTGCAGACACTCTCCTCCTAAAGCAAGGAGGGGTGCCAGTGGGAGGGGAGAAGCCTTCAGGGATCTGATGCCAGGCTTTGAACCACGAAGGGAATGGAGGTCGAAGGAAGGCTGTTTTGGCATGTGCTGGAAGAGCAGTAGCTGGTAAACAAGGGCATAACCACAGAGGGAAGGGAAGCTGTAGGGACAAGAGCAGCTGGGGTAGTGGTACGGGCAGCAGAAGGCTGGTGACAGCTCTAGCTCAGGAAGAGCGGCTGGCCCATAAGAAACAACACAAACGATTGTGGCCTCATGCAAAGCTGGTATGGAGGAACTCAAGTTACTACATGGAGCCAGCCATGACAGCAGATGTCTCCAGAGGTCAGAGAAATAGCTGGTGTGACCAGAGCAGAGGCAATGGAAGTCACAGGAGGAGACGGCAAGAAAGGGAAGCGAGGAGGGCAGGTAGCACAGCACAAGACATTGAAAGGCACCATCAAAAGATCGTCCTGGATCTAAATTGCCTTAGGAAGATCTGCCAAGACGGTGCTGGGAGTCTGTTGCAGATCCCCCTGCCAGACTGGGGTGAGGACAAAGCCCCAGGACAAAAATTCTGAAATCTTTGGAGGTGAAGGGGGTTATAAATCACAGCTTTGTCTGCAATGGTCATTCCAGATATGACATCTCACGTATCTCTTCACCAAGTCACAGCATAAAGTGAGCTGACAGGGGTTTTTTTGTACCTGTTCCTGAAAAATAGGCTGTTTTTAGAAGAGCTATTTGAGAAAATAACTTCAGCTAGAGTAGGCATGAGTCAATGCCATTTTGCGTAAATGGGAAGATCAATAGGAGCAGATTGGTGGCTGTGAACAAGCACAAATCAGGACAAGTGAGGAGAGCTGGTTATTGCAGCTGGGCAGATTTGGGAAGTCAAGCATGCAAATGCAGAAAAGAGCTAGGATTTTATGAAAGCCAAAGTGCAAAACCCAGCTAAAAACTCCCTCCTGAGCACAAGGGAGAGGCTGGCGAAGCACAACTTCTCCCCTAGCAAACGAGCAACATACATACACCGAGGAGGATATTTGGAAAGAGTGGAAAGTCTGCAAGGAAAGAAAAGAGCCTGAAAAGCAGTAAGCAAAGTCTGCACTGAAAGACGAAGGAGTGCAGGAGGTCTGTGAAAGTTGCTTGTAGTGTGAGGAGATTAATGTACGACCTTCAGCTGTGCAGTGGAAGGACAGGCAGCCCTGTGGTGCGTCTCAGCTCCGTGCCCTGGAGGTCAGACATCGCCCGCTCCCAGTTATCCAGGAGGACATGGACAATTTATGGCAAAGGCAGGGTGGCCGATGACAACATGGGGGCATGAGGACAGCGGCATCAAGGAGGGGGGAGACTCTTCAGAGGTTTGCTGCGTGTCAGCAGGCTGCGGGAGGGGAGCGTGGCTACACCTGAATTCGGGAGGAACGAATGCTGCTTCTCCTGCAGTGAGGGTGCAAAGCATCTTCATGATGGGGGCTAGGTCTGGTGCGAGAAGAGGAATCCAGCGCCAGGCATTTGCAAGGCTTTAGGGGAAAGAAAAAGAAAGACAACGAGGTGGGCACAGGAGCTCTGGGACTACAGAGCAGTCTGCCTGCCTACAGGGTCCTCAGCTGGAGACCCAGTGGTCTGCTCAGCCCAGGGCAGTGATGAGTCGTGAGTATGGCACAGGGTGCCAAACTGGCCGTGAGGACAGTGCAAAGGTTTCCAGTCCATGTGGGAAAATACTGACGCTGTGGCATGTTAGTGAGACCTTGCTGGGTGGTGTGCAGGGAGCCCACGCGAGGACGAGGGAGCTGAGCCAGGCTGCCTGGAGAGGGGAGAGCCCATCAGAGAGGACATGGTGCAACGTGGTCAGCCCAGAGAAGCAAAGCCAAGCGGGGAGATGACTGCAGCTCTGGGGAGCAGAGCCCTAGGCTCAAGTACGCTGTTGTGGGTAAGCTGCATGGACAAGCCTGCAAGAGCTAGCAGCTTAACCCCAATTTCAGAAATGACTTTGACCCAGGAATCATCCTTAGATCTAATGCACCAGGGTTTGGACAAGGAGCCAAGGTCTCATGTTGTGCCTTCTCAGGAGGTTTGGGGCCCAAAGTGCTCACATCATGGGGCAAAGGCAGGAGGGAGTTTGGTTCCTAAATCTCCTTGTCACCACTGAAAACTTTTCCCTTTACCTAAAATAAACCCCCTCTAAATATAAGCAGGTGTCCACAGAGCCTTTTCATTTGTTTAATGAAGCAGAGGTGGAAAACCACACGCCCAGTTCACCTGGAAGATGGCACACAGACAAACCTGGCATCAGACCCCTGGGGAGGGCACCCACCCCCAGGTCCCTCCCTGCGCCCTGTGGCCTCCCCAGGACCGGGAGCATACCCAGCATCCAGTCTCTCCAGGGCACCGCCACAGCCTGGGCCACCAGAAAACCAGCTTGGCATCTCTGGCACCAGTTGCCTCACTGGGAGGTGGAGGGGACAGGAGGGATGAGGCACAGCAGACCGTGTGTGTCCCCAGCAGTGCCCTCCAGCCCGTCAGCCAGGGAAGGAGGAGATGTCAAAGGTGGTGTGCAACTGGGATGTGAGTGGCATCTTCATTTCATTTTCCAATAACTGTAGGGGTTTGCAATTAAATCTGCTGATCTGATAGTCATTAGCTGGATGATCAGCCAGTCATTGCAAGTGTCTGTTCGCCTCTCTGCTAATTAAATTGCATTTGATTTGCAATCAAATCTAATATGAGGCAAGTGAGCGAGGTAGACTTGGGAGCAGCTGATGGGTGCTGCTCTATACATGGCCAGCACCACAGACTTGTGGTGTTTGTGGGGCCACATCCCGGTCAGACTGGGAACGCTGACGGGAAACAGGCTGTGGCACAGGTGAGCGAGGGATGTGTCCACAGCTGGGCAGAGCCGTGTTTGCAGTAGGGGCAGGGCTCCTGCCGTGCTGTGGGCAGGTGAGCCACAGTGCTGTGAACTTTGAGATGTGTACCAGGCACCCGGGTACTCATCTGGCTGCCGGGCCATGAGAGGGACTGCAAGGACACACACGTCTGCTGGTCGTGGGAGAGGGGCAGGGCAGAGCTGGCCTCGCAGGACCCCGGCATGGGGCTGGCTCCTTCCCGCCATGACCCTCCAGCTGTCCTGCCCTCAAGCACTCACCCTGCGCGGATGTCAGGGACACTGGTGACCCTGCGCCTGCACGATTTACCTTGAGAAGATGCTTTCTCTCTTCACACCAGGTGTATCTGCCAGCACCAGTGGTTTGGGACACCAGAGTGATTTCAATATACTCCTGGGATGCACCTGGGAAAAGGTCCCCTGATACAGCACAGTCCATAATTGCTCCACACAGCCCCTCAGGCACGGTGCTTTGGGATGCTGTGGGAGCAGGGAAGCACACTGCGAGGGAATAGGGTGTGCTGAGTTCTTTGCTCAGTGCCCAACTGTGGGCATCCCCTGAGGGGTGCTCCAGCAGCATCTGCACGAAGAGGGCCCCAAACCTCCAGGGACCAGGACTGGAGGGCAGGTCCAAAGTTGTCTTTGAACTTCTTAGTGGCTAGAGACCCCCGGAGGGGTGGTCCTGCAGTGGAGCTGGAGTAACATGGTGGGCTCTGCAGCCAAAGCAGCTCAGAGACAGCCTTAAGCAGAGCCTGACTCTAGGAATATGTCAGAGTTTGACTCTTCAGCCTGTGCTTTCCTGTTCTAGTTTGTTTCCCCCACTTTTACAACCAAGAACGTACCTCCTGCTTTGCTGGATAACCTTGGTTTCTTCTAGACAAGCTCGCCTAGATTTAAGAGTGACTTAAGGGGCTCTGGCAAGTGTAAGGTGTGCTGCTCCTCTGAACCGCTGCTTGGAGACCTTCCACCTCTGAGAGGTTTGGGAATCTGGAAGTTTCCCCTCAGATGCACCAATCTGCAAAGGTCAGTGTGGGACCAGAGAGCATCCACATCTTTGGGGAGGGGAGAGCGATGAGGACGCTGGCCAGACACAGAAGCAGCTCTCCCTGATGCAGCACTTCTCCCTGCCCCTCCAGCTCAACCCCTCTTCCCGCTTTCAGCGCACACAAGTGGGTTTTGGAGCCTAAAGTCTCCCTCCTTCTAGTTCACCATAGCAGCCTTGGCCTTTTCTTGCTCTGCCCACCGGTGTCCAGCCGCAGCCGGCAGCGCTGGGGATGGTCACGGGGCAGAGGAGGGAGGGCTGAGCGCACACCAAGAGCACACGTGTTAGGAGTGGGCATCTTCCCTGGTATTGGCCACAATTATAATTAATTTACAGGTGGTCATTAATGAATAAATAACTTCTATGAACATTTGGTGTTTAGCTGGGTTCCTCATTATCAGTCCCGTTTGCGTATCTCCATGTCCTGGGGAGCCACAGGAGAATTTTGGTTAGAAGGTACCTCAGGGGCCACTGGTCCTGCCCCTGCTCAGGGCAGGGGCAGCTTTAAAATTAGATTAGGCTGCTGGGGGGCTTGTCCACCTCAGTTTGGGAACCTCCAAGGATGGGGAGGTACTCTACCACATTTCTGGATACCTGTTCTAGTGCAGGACCACCTTCATGATGAACTTTCTACTTTTGTCCTACTGGAATTTGACGTGTCGCAGCTCATGCCTGTTGCCCTTCATCCTACCGCTGAGCACTCCAGGCAGAGTCTGGCCGCATCTTCTCCAGATCATCCCCTGAGGCAGCTGGAGACAGCAGCCAGATGTCTCTTCCACCATCTCTTCTGAAGGCTGGACCAGCCCACCCCTCTCAGCCTCTCCTCATACACGCTGTGCTCCAGGCTCTGACCAGCTTTGTGTCCTCTGCTGGGCTCTCTGTGACTTACCAGGACCTTTCTTGTACTGGGGAGCCCTAAACTGGACCTAGCTCTCCCAACGTGGTCTCTTGAGCTGATGGCTGCCCTTCGCTAACCCAGACCAGAATGCACCTGGCTGCCTTTGCTACAAAGGCACTCTGCTGACCGATGTTCAGTTTGTTGCCCACCGGACATGCAAGGCACCTCCCTGCAGGCCCAGTCTGTCCAGTTGCATGGAGTTAGACCAGCCCAGCAGCAGGACTTTGCATTTACTTTGGCTGGATGTCAGGAGGTTTGTGCTACCCCATTCTGGGGGCTGCTCAAAGCCTCTTATAACAACGTGTGCCCAAGGCTTGTGCATCGTCACTGATATTGGGCATTGGTGGGACTGATGGTCTTCATGCATTTCAGGAGATGCTGACCCTGGCAGCTTGGGAAGTCCCCAGCCAGATTGCTCCCCACCTTCAGGCCACCAGCCACTTCCCATCAGCCATGTTGGGTCAGGCAGTCATGGAGCCAGGGTATAACACCTCTTCCTGAGATGATCCAGGTTGAAAATAGGCACATGCTTTCAACAGCTTCTGCACCTGGGAGAAGCGGGAACGTCCGAAGCCAGACGCGTTCTGGGTGCCAGTGCCTTGTGACGTCGTGGCCAGAAGGACACCTTGCTGCCCCAGCAGCATGGAGTTTTTTTCCTTCACTTCTAATGGGTCTCAGTTGTGTTGTTAAAAGTTTCTGAACTCCTGCAGTCTTAACTTCTGAAAAGGCTCCAGGGGGCTTGTTGTGCCAGTGCAGCACCTGGAGACAGGAGCTATATTTGCCCTTTCCCAAAACGGAGCAAAACCAGTGTTTATTCCTCTGCGAGGCTCAGACCAGCACAGAGGTGTCTACAAGCAGTAATTGGCAATTTAGAGGTGACTCACTGACCCGTGGGAGTTCAAATGGTTTATGCCTGTGCTGTTGAGAGCCAATGCCCATCACTCAGATCCTGGTGAGGGGCTGCCCCCAAGGCTGGAGGGTGGGGAAGGGCTCAGCTGGGCTGGCAGCCCCCAGGTCTCACATCTAGTGGCACTGGACCACACCATGGTCTCGCTCTGCATCACCCAAGATGGACGGAAGAGACCTGAGGACTGCATGACGCTGGCGTGACTCCTGCTGCGGTGACCCTACCACCAGCTGGTGGCAGTGGTGCCAGCGCCTGTCACACGCAAAGGGACATCCGCGAGGCTCTAGCACAGGGTTGTTCGGGCAGGTTGGATGGGCACCCATGGGCTCAGGCTTGTGGGATGGCCACAGGTCCTAAGCAGCCAGCAGGATCTGGCTCATGGGCTGAAATCAAAACACCATCCTTGTGACAGCCAGTGCTATGCTTAGAACCAGAGATGATCCGACACAGTCGCATTTGAAAGGGGAAAAAATGGAAAGTCAAGAGGATTAAATATCACATATGGCGCTGAGATTGTCTGGAAAGACCAGCTTAGCTTCATTCTGAGCGCTTAAGCTGATATTAGTAAAGACAAACTCTAGACAACGTTACAGAGGGAAAGTCTAAATGAAAGTCAGCACGATTAAATCAATTTAAAGAAGCTGATCAGAAATAAGATAAATGTTCTTAAACTTGCTGAAGCTGCATCCACATGAGGACAATAAAATGACCCTTGGTAAGTTAACCGGCAATGCAAGACAAACAACGAAAACACCAGAATTTGTTCCCTTGCTGCTCTACTCTGAGGAATGACATCTGCACTTACACATATTCCTTTCTTCAAAAGGGAGCAGGAATTTAACAGTAGGAAATGTCTGACCTGTAGCCAGTCAAATTCACAGTGAGTATTCAAAGAAAATAAGCTGATAGGAAAGTGAAGATATTCCGCATCTGCCTTGGCAGAAGAGGAGCTTTGGTTGATCCGCAGGCTCTTTTGCAAACACTTGAAAAGGTCTGTCCTACCAATGCACAAGTGCAAATGAGTAGTAAGAAGAGGAGGTGACATTTCCAGTCAAAGTAAATCAGGTACGAAACTCAAACTTTTCATTGCTGCTTAGAGTCTCCTTTGCTACCTCTGGTTTTCACCAGAAGACTAGAAGAAGCAAATATGCTGGCTTTTACAGAGGCTGTTGGAGGTAAAGAGACTACAGACAAGTAGATCTACTATGCAGCGTGGGCAGAAACTCACAAAAGCTGTCATAAATGGCAGACCTGGTTGATGTATGGACAAATTATGTCACAGGGGAGACTGAATCCAACTTTTGCACAGGAAAATCACCCCTCAGAAATACTGATTCTGGAGGAGTCAACGAGATATGGGTGTTGGACATCCCCTGGTCAGCTGGGAAGGGTCTTCATCAAAGCTTGCGTGGGACAAACTGCCATAGGCCGGGGAGGAAGATCCTCACTTCGATAAATGAGTGGTTGAGAGAAAAAAGGGAGGAAGATCACCCAGGGAGTCCACTGCACCCACAGATGTCTTGTAAAACATCTCATCTGCATGCAGCAGGTACCAAAGGCAGAATCATGAGAGGTCAGGAGAAGATCGGGAACAGGACAAGGCACTGTCTAAATCTAAGCTGTACCCACAGCTTCTCAGCTGGGTGGAGGTCCAGGTCTGGTCACCCAGCCCCAGCAGGGACATGGCCTAAGCAGCGGAGGGAGAGAGAAGGATGAGAGGCACAGCTGGGACAGCAAGGAGACTTATTAAAGATTTAAGATCTGGAACAGCACGAAGAAGATGAGTAGAGAAGATAGTGTCACACCACCAGCAAGCACCGCAGCCATAGGCTGTGAGTCTGCAAATTGCTCCTCACACATCAAAGGCTGGTCCACCTCCCTTGGCCCAACAGCCCTCCGCTATCTCCAGTGACCAGTTGGGACCCAGGTGCTGGGGCTGATCCCCACTGCACCAACCCGGCCCCCGTCAGCCCGTCTCACCGGCTCCCACGGACACAGGTGGAACCACCCGACAGCAACAGGGAGTGCAGAGAGGGGCCAGGAAGCTCCTCGCTGCAGATGCCACCAGGGTCAAGAAGGTGCCTCATGCCAAGGAGCTCTTGGAAACATTCAGGGAAGAAAAGTCCCACGTCATTAAATACGCAATGACGTCTGGCCAGGTTTGCCGGGGGATAAAGGGGAGCAGGTACAACCCTGTTTTCACCCTGTCCCTATGCACTTCTCCTTGCTCCTGTCCCTGCCTGTTGTTGAAGGGTGCTGGGAGAGGGGCTGTGCTGTGCAATGAGTGTTGGATGAGCCGCAGGGACAGGGACAGGCTTGATGGGAGGGCCGAGGGATCATGGGGGGCTGCGGTGGGGACCTCCTGCCTGCTCTGTGTGTGGGGGGACTCACTCCCAGAAGAGATCTGAGGTTGCAGCCTGTGTGCGTCCTGCTCCGGGGCATGGGGAGAAAAGGGACAAAAGGAGGAGTGGAAAATGCCGGTGGCAAAGAGAAATGATCTCACCACTGCCTGGCAGGGTGATGCCTGCACACGGCAGGAAGGAAATATTTGGCTGGAACATGATGTGGAGACACCGGGACTCCCCCGTCACACAGAGCCCTTGGCGGAGGGCGTTGCTGGCAGCAGGATGTTTTCATTTGCATCAATACATGTACTGAAAACAAGCCTCGAGGCACAGCTGCGTGTGGGCCTGGTGCTCTGGGGAGCGCAGGAAATGCTGAACTGCTCCAGTCCAAACTGCCAGGGAGAATTCCTGCTGGAAGCGCCGGGCTCGTTCCGAAGGGGTGGAGGTGACGCTGGGTCGGGAAGTCCCAGTGAGGTCCCTGCTCTGCTGCTGACCAGACGTGTCCAGCTCAAAGCAAGACAGTCTCCGGAGGCAGATGTCCACCACCACCACCAGATAGCCCATCCCAGAGTCAGATTATCTCTGCGTGGTGCCCAGGGGCAGAGACCACCCGCAGCCCCGCACCAGCTGTTCGTGTTTGGGTCTGGAGGATTCAGACACCCACCTTCCACCTTCCACCAGCCCTGCAGCACTGCGGGGTGGAGACGCCCCAAAGCTGAGCCTTGCCCCTGCCCTGTCCCAGCCTGAGCTGGCGGACGAGTGAGGCTCCAGGCAGCGGGGGCTGCAATCGCAGAGGGCGGGCGGAGGGGAGGTGAGTTGGATGGCGGCAGTGGTCGCAGTCCTCCAAACTCCAACCTCAATCTCTGTGGCCAAGCCCCATGGCCTTTCTCCATCCATCCCCTCATGCCCACGGGATTTCCAGCCTCACCGCACCCCTTCGCTCGTCTCTGCCTGGCCGTGGTCCTGCTCCACAGGAAGCACCCAGGAGGGACAGTCCTGGCAGGTTTGGAAAATGCCCTCACTTGGGCGAGCTCAGCCCAGGATCACCCCTGGCTGTTCACCACCCACAGACCCCGGGAGGACAACAGAAGCACCACGTGCCTGAGCACCCCAGGTTCTCCTCAGGCAGCTACACGAAGCTCCAAGGGTGAGTTTCTATTTATTTGGCAAAAAGGAGGGACTGTGTGCTGGATGAGTAGGAGACGTGCCAGAGCCTTGACCACTGAGTTAGGAAGAGGGATGGCAGAGCAGCAGCCTGGGTCTTCAGAGCGTGGGTCTTGCATTGCTCAGCAGGAGCATCCACCAGCCAGCCTGCGCCTTCTAGAAAACATCCGGGAGAGGTGGGCTGAGTATTTGAGGTGAGGAGGCCAAGGGAGAGCGCCCAGCAGGGCTCTCCACCAGGATCAGTGCTTTCTCTTCCAGCTCTCCCCTGCTCTGTAGGGTGAGCCACCTCCAGAA
Organism: Aramus guarauna; assembly: GCA_013400195.1. Classification (NCBI taxonomy): domain Eukaryota; kingdom Metazoa; phylum Chordata; class Aves; order Gruiformes; family Aramidae; genus Aramus; species Aramus guarauna. The sequence continues at coordinate 281,359 of VXBL01010514.1, forward strand.
ATGGATTTCTAGCTAACCCCTACCACTGACTGTGTGCCAGAGTGGTGGGACCGACAACAACCATATTTTGTGTGGTGAGACACCAATCCAATCTCTGGCCAGTTTTGCTGGTCCACAACCCCAAGGTCCCTTTGGCAAGAGCCAGTGTCCCGGCCCTTGCTGCTGGATGAGCTCTGCAGCCATTTCTCCACTGAACCAGTGGTTTTGGTGGAAGTGCCCTTGCTCACCGCCGGGCAGCTGCACCCAGGGTGTCCCCGCTGCAGAGCAGCTCCAAAGGGAACAGTCCTACCTGGGTGTGAGCTCCAGCACAGCTTCAAACAACTTGGCCCCCATAGTAACTCAAGGAGCTACACCTTGCTGGTGCACCAAGGGGGGCCGTTTCCAGCTGAGGACATTGCAAACACCGCGTTGCACTGCAGCAACTCACCTACACTTCATCGAGGCTGCATTCCTCTGTGAAAATAAAGAGAAAGGCTGAGTTCAGGGCTGTGGTCTGACTAGTCCCATTTAGCAACCAAAATAGACAACCCAGGAATGAACTTGAGCAAGGTTAAAAGCCACGACGTGCCAGCTCAGACCACAAAGTGGTGGCAGTGATGGGCTGAGCTGGTCCCTGCCAGCTCCACATATTGACTGAGCCATCCCGACATGGGGATGGGCAGTGCTCACCCTGGCTGGGCAGCATCTTGATCATCTCGTCCGTGAAGCTCTTCTCCCTTGCAAGCTTCTTGAATAGCGCAGTGATTCTGGGGCTTGCCTCCCGGGTTCTGCCTAAAGGCAAAGACACGAGTTAGCTCCAGGCTGTGGCCTGTCCCTGCCTCTCCTGGGCAGCTGGTGAGCACGTCCAGGCAAGGATGGGATGGATAATGACCCCTGGGAGAAGGCTGGAGGCAGTGGTGGAGCTCCTGGAGGGCGGTGGTGGCCAGGCACAAGAGACACCCCTCCCAAGGAAAAAGATGAAGCAGAGGTCCTGGCACAAGCACAGCGTGTCCTCTCTTGATTCCCATCCCCACTGTTTCTGCCCCCCGTGCAGCAGGACCCCCACTCTTTGCCCCATTTCACCAAGAGACTTACCCAAGGCCATGGACTCCTGGCACAGTGCAGAAGCCTGAGCCCCAGTCTCCCCCACCAGCCCCAAATCGCTGTCCCTTCCCCTGCCCCACTCCTGCACCCAGCAAGAGGTCCTGGCAGGAGGGCAGTGGTGAGGAGGGGGTCTCTCCCTCAGGGCCCCTGACTCCTGGCCTCTCGGGACACTGCAAAGCACCCTGACACCTCCGAGCTGTCCACCCCGGTCAGACCGCCACTGGCTACGTACTGTAGAGCTTCAGCATGTGGAAGGTCTTCCCGTCCTTCACTCTGGAGGCGAAGATAATTGCGTATGTCCTGCCGTTGGTATCCACCACCTGCGCCGTTTTATTGCCTCTGTCTGCAAAAGGACGTGGAGGAAAGAGAAAAATTAATTACCTCCTGCTGAGAACTGACACGCTGCAAAAGGGCTGTAAGAGTGGTGAATCGGGATGCCAGGGCCAGGTCCACCCAGCATGTCTGTCTTCTGTGTCTCCCCCTCCTGGTTCTTCCTCTTGCTAAGGCTCCTCTGAAAGCCTGGGGGAGCCCACAGACCGCAGCAGAGCAGAGGGACAAGAACATGAGCACAGGAGGGGCTGGGGATGGTCACTGCAGACAGCAGAGTAGCCGGGCCAGTGTCAGGGGCTGGGGACAGTGGGAAACCACTCTTGCTTCATCCCTTGGAAACACCCATCTGCAGCCCCATTGCGTTGCAGAATGAGCTGCTTTTCCCCAGGGTTTAAGCTTGGGCTGAACACACCTGTATTATCCCAGAGCAGTTTCCCAGAGGGAGGAGCAGGGTGTCCACCATGCTGGAGGGTCACCAGCCTTGGGCTGGCATGGACCAGCCTTGGGCCGCAGCTGGTGATGGGCTGCAGAGGGCTGTCCCACTGCAGGACCTCAGGAGAGGCACCCCCAAGGGCCACGTCCCCAGGGACAACCAGCTGCTTCAGGCAGGGAGGACGGGAAGTGCCTCTGCCTTGTGCCGGGGGCCAGGCTCCCCCCACTCACCAGAGCTGTAGTATTCACCCGGGACACCTGATGGCTTGTAGATTGACTCCGATTTCTTACACCCCTCCGGGCTGCAAAACAGTGAAGGATGCTGCAGTTGGAGTGAAGTGACCCCCCCCCTTCCCCGCCCCCGGGGACGCTGGCTCCAGGGTCACTACCCCAAACGTGGGACTTGCTGTTCAGGAACGAGATGGGGTGACCAGGACAGGGGGGTACAGATGCCACCCTTGGTGCAATGGGTGCCTGGGTTGGCAGGGCACAGTGCTGGTACCCGAGGATCACCCCATGGGTGACACGCTCTGAGCTGGTGGGATGAGGCTGGTCCTGCTGGGAAAACTTTAATCATAGGGTCCCTTATGTTGGGACCAGCGTGGTGCCTCAGCTGCCGTGGTGGGACTGCTCCTGGCTGATGCTGCCTTGAGCCTGCCTCGCCTGCCCTGAAGAAGGAGTCCCCAATGATTGCAGCTCTCCCAGGTCCCTGTTTCAAACCACGGGGCTGGTGGCCCTGCCTCACCCCCCTGCCCTGGTCTTTGGTGGGTGCTCGGTGGAGGCACCCAGGTGGAGACCCACCAGAGAAGATCCAAGGAGGGGGTCAGTCAGTGAAGCCCGTGGAGAGAAGCGCTTGGCACTTACGTGAGAATGGCAAAAGAGACCTTCAGGTCGCCCTCCCCCAGGACCGCGACAGTGGCCATTGCCATCTTCAGCTGATCCTTCTTTTGGAGGTAGCTCTCGGAGTTGGAGGCAAGGGCAATGATGTACCATTTCCCTGCAATCTGGCAGCGAGGGTGGGCTGTGAGTCCGGAGGAGCAGGCAGGGGCTGTTCCCCCTTGGAGACCACACCATGGAAAACTCATGTCCCCTCCAGGCACCAAAACCCCTGCTGAGGCACCTCTGTGGAGCCAGGCGACTGCCCTCACCCGGGTGTGACAGCGGAGCTGGCGGTGGCTGCGGGGTCCCCAGCTGTCTCCAGTACCAAAACACCTCTCCAGCCCCCACCCTGGTCACCAGAGACCACGCTCCCACCTTCCCTTCCCCAGAATGCTGTGGATCACCTTGCTCTTGTCCAGCCCCGCAGCCCCCGGGTCCTCAGCCTCCGCACGCAGCAGGCAGAGCAGGGCCAGCCCCAGGCTCAGCACCACGGGCGTCATCTCGCCGCAGCCTCCTCCGGCTTTGCCAGCAGGATGGAGAGCGGTGCCAGGGCTGCCGGCTTTATAGGGCCGTGCTCTGCCCCCCTCTGCCCGCCCCAGCACTGCTGCGTGCCGAGCTGCACGGATGACGCTGCCGGCGTTGGCTTTGACAAGGTGGTGGTTTTGCAGGGCTGAAATCACCCCGGGGGTAAACAATGTCCAGTCTCACGGAAGAAGGAAAGCGCCTGCAAGGCTGGGGAAGGGGCTGAGAAAGGGAGTTGCAGGAGCTGTTGCATCAGTGCTGAAATTTAGGATTTTCCCATTTTCTTTAGTTGTTGTGAAAGAACAGAGAGAGCTTTTGTTTCCTGGCTGGCTGCCGGAGGGCTGCCAGGAAGAGTGCGGAGGTCCTTCCCGGCATGGGCCACAGCAGCACCGTCACCCCAAAGGGGCTCGGTGACCTGTCCCTTGGGCCAGGCTGGCATCTGCCCCGAGGCTGCCTCGGGGACCGTGCCCAAACCCAGGCGCCCGCACGCTGCCGGCACGACCCGACCCTCGGTGCCCACGCAGGGTCTCCCACCCGCTCTGGGGCACAGACTCCACAAAGTGGGGTGCACCCTGAGCGGGGCAGGCAGAAGAAGGGGTTCATGTCACTGCGGGGGTGTCCCCTCCTTCCCAGGGTGTGCTGTCCCCTGTGCCCTGGCTCTGACGGGCTCCTGGGTCACAGTCCTGAAAGGTCCGTGCTGCTTCCTCACAGCCCCTCGCCCCGCTGGGGACCGAGGGACCGGGGGCTGCCTCCACTCCAGAGGAGGTGCAGGGGGAAGGAGGAAGGTGCTGGCTGCCCTTGGAGCTCGTTGCAGCACAGTCCTATCTCGGGCAGTGGGCAGATGTGGGCACCAAGGGGGCCGGGAGACAGGCGTGGGGGTCCCAGTGCAGCCACCCATCGACCCTGGGCAGCCCCAGCGCAGCCCCACTCCTGCCTGGGTGGCCCCAGGGACCGGGGTGTCCTGGGGGTGAGCTGGTGCTGGGACCCGGAGCCTGTGCAGGCAAGGCTGGGCAGCCGGACTGCCTAATCCTGCTCGCCCAGACCTGCTGCCCACCCAGCCACGCTGCGTGAGCCCTGTTCACGGCAGCTCGATTCTCTCCTGCCCACATCCCTGGCAGCTGCCCCACGGCACCTTCCCCATCCTCCGCTCCCCATCCTCCCCACGCCAGGCACCACAGAGGAGCCCCCCAACGCTCCCAGGGTGCTGAGAGCAAGGGTGGGATCCAGGACCGCTGGGTTAAGGGTGCCTGGGGACCCTGGCAGCAATCCTGCTCCCACCAACAAAAGCACCGAGCTCTGGGGCAGCTTCTGCACCTATTTATTTAGGAGGGTGAGGTGTGATCGTGGCACAGGGCAGCGGGTCTGCAGGGCCCAGCCGGGGAGGACGGGAAGGGGCAGCGGGGAGGGGGGAGCAGAGCCCGGTTTCCACCAGGTCTGGAGGACGCACGGCCATGGCGTTGGCCCCTTCAGCTGCAGGGAGGCAGGACAGATGGATGGGCGGTCAGAGCAGGGGAAAGCAGCGTGAGGCAGGATCTGGTCCCCCCGGGGGGGCTGCGAGTCCACGAGCAGCCCAGGCCCTGCTGGGAGGGAGACCCGGCTTCCACTGCCACGCTCACCTGATGGCCTTGGTGCACTGATCTGTTGAAAAGCCAAGAGAGGGGTGAGTGTGCCCTGAGCCCCTGCGCAGCGTCCCCACGCAGAGGGGCCGTGCGTGCTGCCCCCCGCCCTCCCGGCACTCACCCGACTTGGGCAGGATGACCAGCATGTCCTTGGTCAGGCCCACGGTGGGGATGAGCTCTTTGAACTTCTGCAGGAGCTGGGGGCTCGTGTCCTGCTCCCTCACTGCAGCCAGACACCCAGAGCGGGGGTTGGTGAGTGGGGGGGACCTGGCAGCGAGCCCCGCGTCGGGGGTCTGGCTCCCGCGGGGCAGAGACGGGACCCCGGGGAAGGGCAAAGGTGAAGCCATGGAGGTGCGGGGTGGACACTGGGCGCCCCACGGCTGCCCTGGGCTGGTGGCAAAGGGTCACAGGCCCCTTGGGATGAGCAACCCGCCTGCCTGGGGTGGTGTGGGGCGGCTGGCAGGGCTGGGGGTCTGCAGCTGGACTGGCACGCTGCAGGGGGCTTTGGGTCAAACCGCAACCAACTGGGGATATTTCTGGTGCAAGGTTTCATTCACCCCAAAATTAATTCCCTGAGTGCCAGCACGCCGGGTGCTGACATCGGTGGCCCTGGGCAGTGGTGGGGAGCCCTGCCCCCCGACAGTGCCCTTGTCCCTCCCTGGGAAGCCATGGGTGCCCGTTCCCACTCTGACACCCACGGAGGAGCTGCAGCCCGGTGCTGGTCTCCTGCCCCTTCTGCTGGAGCTCGTGCACGATGGCGTAGTGGCTGTAGTCCGTCTCCATCACACGCAGGTCCTTCTTCTCTTGTGCTGCTAAAGGACCCAGATGGTGCCTGGTTGGGCAACGCGGCACAGCCCGGGCTCCTCTGCGGTCCCTGATGGGGCTTACGGCTCAGGGCCTGAGCCCCAAATTTGCCCAAGGAGGGGTATGAGAAGGGAACCCTGGTGCGATCCGGTAGAGCCGGGTGCCCACCCGCAGCACGACCTCTCACCAAGCGATGGAGGCAGAGGGGCCAAACCCCCCGGCACGGGGGACTGGTGATGCCCACCCTCCATTTCAGGGTGCCCATGGCTCCGATCCCCCCTGACCACACGTACCCACGTAGTGCCCTGCCTGCCCACTTTGCTGGAAGAGCAGCTCAAACTTTTGGCATCCATCCGGCCTGGAAAGGGAAAACGGAAACGTCAAACGTGGCTGGATGCCATGTGGGAGGGCAGCAGGGTGGTGGGCACAGGGGGGAGCCCATCCTGCCCGAGGACACACCAGGGCGCAGGCAGGACTGGGCGCCACAGGGCAGTGGGTCTGTGGGAGGATGCTCCTCACCCAGCCGCCTTGGTGGGGAGGGGAGTACCAAAGCCCGAGAGGGACGTGGCGAGTTGGGTGGGCACTCACAGCGGCCAGACAAGCTTCATAGACAGGTCCCCCGCTGGCATGAAGCTGATGGTGGCGATGGACGACTTCATCCCATCCTTCATCTTCAGAAACACGGAGCAGTTGGAAGCTGCGGCTGCGACATGCCACATCCCTGCAAACTGCAGCAGAACATCACCAGCGGGGTTTGGGAAAGCCATGGGGACCTTCAGCCTACCACGGGAATCTGCCACCCACTGCACGCAGGACACCCTGCCCTGCCCCGTGCCGGGACGGTGGGTGCGGCGTCTGGGGAAGCACCACACGCTGGGGGACGCGGTGGCAGCTGAGTCTGCCCACAGTGGGCACGAGGTGGCCAGGGCTAACCTGATTTTGCACAGGCACCCACATCCTCCTGGCAGCTTCCCTGGTGCCAGCTCAGGCACCCCAGGGTGCCTGGCCGTGCCTGGGGGTGCAGTGTGGGCACCCTTTCCCAGCCAGCCCCTCCAGCCCAGGCAGGACCGGCCGGGGGGCACCCCGTGCCGTTACCTTCTCAGCGGTGAAGTCCGGCTGCACAGGGACCTCGGCCCCTGCCCGCAGCAGGCAGAGCAGGGCCAGCACCAGGCACGGCAGCACCACCGTCATCCTGGGTCCGGAGGCTGGACACGGGTGGGAGAGGCTGCACGGACCTGCGCCTTCCCGCACCCACCTTTATAGCCCCTGCCGCTGGCGGCACCTCCTGCCCGCCCCCCCTTTATGCAACAGGTTGTGCAAGAGCAGGGATAACTTGTACCCGTGTTAGGTGACAGCGCTGGCCCCTTCCCCCTCTAATTGCCCAGTCCGGGATGAATGGAGCCTTGTGTGAGACCCAGCCTGCAGCACGTTGGGGACCGGGCAGTGCCCCGTGCCCAGTGCTGTGTCTGGGGAGGGGATGAGGGTGCCCCAGTGCCCCACTCCTGGCTGCAGCCCACCGGCCCCAGGGTCTGGCAGTGCCGGCACAGATCCTGCCTCAAGGAGGAGGATGGCTGGGCTGGGGTTTTAGGCCGGGGTTGAACGGCAGCCCGGTGCCCCCCCAGAAGGGGTTGGCTGCTGGCAGTAGGCACAGACTTCGCGCCTGGAGATGGTCCGGGCTCATGGCAGGTGGGTGGCCGGGGCTGAGCCACATCCAACGCTCACAGCCGTCGCTCTGGTTTGTGTCCATCCTGCCCCCACATTTTTGGAGACCCCCCCCACCCTGCAATTGCCCACTGCCCCATCCCCAGGCTGCCCCCAGACTGGGGCAGGGAGGCTGGGGTAGCCCAGGGTGCGCAAGGGGGCAGACGGGAGCAGATCCCCCAGCGGGTCCCAGCCCCAGGGACCCCTTCTCTCTGCACGGGGCAGGTTTGGTGGCCAGGCAGCACCGTGGCGTGGGCTTGAACCCAGGGTCCCACCCCGTTGGCCCCATGGCCAGGAGCTGGAATCAACCCTCAACCCCAGCAGCAGCCCCAGCCCTGGGGCCGTGCCTCCCCCTCCCCATCGTCCCATTGGGGGTCCCCCCACAACGACCCAGCAGACAAGGGTGGGGGGCTGGTTTTGTACGGGCTTTAATGGGGACGGGTGTACAGGCGTGAGGAGTGAAGCCAGGGAGCAAAGGCTGTTGCGGTGCTGGGGTGCACTGGGGATAGGACAGGACGGGGTGGCCGCCGGCTCACAGCGTTCTCGGGGCTCCGGCCAGCAGCACCTGGTGGGTCTGCCTGGAAGAGACGGAGGAGCGAGCGCAGCTGAGTTGGCCGAGATGGGGGGGGCAGATGGGGGGACACTGGCCCTGCCAGCCCCGTGGTGAGCGGGTGGGCACCCACCACCCAGGGTCCAGGGCTACAAAAGATCCACCCCATGGGGACGGGGTGGGGGATCCCGGCCAGGGGTAAGGGGAACCCCAGGGAGAGGAGCAGCCAGTGGAAGGGAATGGGGGGTCTGTGGGGTGAAGCGGTTCTGAGCACCCCCCATATCCCCCCGCAGGGCTGGTCTGAGCCGCAGCAAAGGCCGCACTCACCTAGGCAGCATCTGCCATGCATTTGTCTGCGGGACAAAGAAAAGCAGAGATCAGCTCATCCAGTGGCTGGGGGCCTGCTGGCTCCCCTGAGAGACCCCGCATGGGGATCTGCACCCCATGGCCGCCCCCACAGGGAGAAGGCAGGAGGGTCTGTTCCCTCTCAGCCCCCCGGGGTACCTCACCCCTGCGCCCCGCCGCCCCCCTTCCCCCACAGCCTCTCCCGCCGGCTGCTCTCACCTGTCCGGGGCAGGATGAGGATCTCGTCGTCCGTCAGGCCCTGCTCCCTGGAGAACTGGGTGAACCTCTCCAGGCGCTCGGGACTGAGCTCCTTCGTCCGGCCTGCAGCCGAGAGCAGGGTGAGAGGCAGCCCCCCCTGCACCCCCCAGCGAGGGGTCATGCTGCCCCAGGGCACGGGTGGCCCGGCAAGGGCCAGTGTCCCCACGGAGAAGGTCCCAACCCAGCCATCCCATGGGTCACCCCGGCTTGGGAGATGCTGCTGCCCTTCTCCCACGGGAGAGATCCCCCACCAAGGACATCCCCGGGGGTCCCAGGGGTGGGTGGCGTGGGTGTCCTGGGATGGACGTACTGTAGAGCAGCACCATGGTGGAGGAGCCGGTGCTCTTGGAGATCTGGGTGGCCACCTAGGCGTACTCCTCATAGTTG
>VXBL01010514.1:300363-337295 GCA_013400195.1 Aramus guarauna
CGGGGGGAACGCCCCGCCCCGTGCCCCCCCCGCTCTGTGCCGCCGGGGTGGGGGCGAGGGAGCCGCTGAGCCGTCGCGTTAGCAGCGGGCAGGCTCGGTGGCGACGTGCGGGCCAAGGGCTGTGCCGCTGCCCAAAGCCTTCCGCGAGGGCCGTCCCCGTAGTTGAAAACGCTTCAACTTTCCCTTTCTTTCGCAGAAAGGCGGTTTCTGAGCTCTCTCCCGTAGCTGCTGCACAGCTTGTCTGGGCGCTGCTGCCGCCGAGGGAGATCCCGAGGAGACGCAGTGAGTCACTGCGCGCTGCTGCGTCGCAGCCCAGCTGGCTTCCATGATAATCACTGCTGGCTTTTCCTGATCAGACCTCACAGCAAGCCGCTGCTCCAGGCTCTGTCCCTTCCTCATCCAGACTAGGAAGAGCTGCAAGCTCGCATTAGCTGATCAAACTATTTCCATAAGACGTGGGCGGCAGCCGCGGCCTGGCTGTGGAGGGAGAACGCGCGTGCCCGCTGTCTGGGCAGGGAGGTGGGTGTGCAGCAACTGAATTTCACGGTGGGCAGACGCTCAGGCAGCAGCTGACCCACTTTGCGAGGGTAGGTCAGCCTTGGTCGTGGCCTCGGTTCGCAGCGGGAAGATGACCCGTTAACAGTCGGCGTCAGCTGAGCCTGGCAGGGCCTTCCCTGGGTAGAGCTGTCGGCAGCCACACGTCCGTTCGTACAGTCACAGGTCTGTTCTCAGCGGAGGATCGGGTGCTGGAAGTAGGTTGTTGCGGTCTGGAAGGGTAACCCAAGGCTGTTGCACCAGCTGAGACAGGCTTTGGGGACCTGCCGGCAGAAGCCCTTGCTGCCAAGATGGGTCTCTCTTGGAGGACAAAAGGCCCGTTCCCAGTATGCTGCAGAGGTCCGGGAGGGCTGTGCTCCATCCTCTGCCCCGAGGACGCACGCGGGGCTCCTGGCGATGGCCACAGTGGGGGGAACTGGCTTCTCGCTCTTGAGTTGCAGCTCCTATGGGAGGACGGGAAGAAACGCTGAGGGTCAAGCAGTGGGAGCCCGTCACCCTGCAGTGGGGAACACCAGTGCAGAAGGGCTCTGAGGAGATGAGCTGTGAACGAGATGACTCGGCCTGCGTGATTTCGCTTGCGCAGACCCTGGAGCTCTGTGGGGTTTCGGACATTATCTTTCTGTGAGGCTCTTTGACCGGGCTCGTTCGCTTCCAGCCTCCTGCAGTTAGTTAGTAAGCTGCCAGCCCTGTTCTTTAGCGCTAACTGGGATTGAGCAGTCGGTGTAACTCAGTAATATATATGGGCACCTCCCAGGCTGCGCTTCTGGAGCTGTGAGGCAGCTCCACGAGGCAGCGGGGGCAGAGGTGGCTGGCAAGCCCAAGAAGGGGCTGAAGCAGGAGTTTGGGGACATCCCCTGCCTCCCCTGGGCAGCTCCCTGGTCTGGGGAATGGGATCCAGTGGCTCTTGTACGAGGAAACGTTGAGGTTGCTCGGCTTGATGGGATCTGTCCAGACTGCTTCCCAGCTGGACAGGCCAATACCAAGAGCTACAGAGGGAGATGAAGCCCCTGCCTGGTGAGGAGCGGTGGGATGTCCTGGCAGCAAGCTGCTCTCTGTCTGCAGGAGCAGATGCCTCCTGGGCTGCGGCAAGTTCCACAAAAAAACTTCAGTCCTGTTCAGTGTAACTAGGGAAATTGGCCCTTATCCATATACATGTCTAATCCTCTTTGCTTCCTCAGGATTTGCTGCTGCAAGAAGTCCGTAGGCTGCCTTACCCGGCACTTCATTAAAAATCCTCTTTATTTGTCTCTTTATCGGCTGTCACTGTGACTTCTGCGAGTGTGCGCCGGGCTCTTCTAGTGCAGGGCTCCTCTGTCCTGGCACGCTGTGTCCAGCTCCTGTTCTTCTCTCCTCTTTCCTCTAGTCTCTTATCTCGTGGAGATGTGTTTTCCTGGTCTCATACCCTTTCTGGAACTTTCTTAATTCTGTGGTAGTCAAGATAAAGATAATCAGAGCAGAGCCCAGTACCCTGAGGAGCAGCTTCCCTCTCATCACATGATGTATTTGTTTGCGTTGTGCTGAAGCACGTCTGCAGTTCTGACGGCTGTTTTGTCCTGGGCAAGGTTTCGTTAGATAGCTAACAGCCACGTCCTGGATGTTCTTGCAGTGGCTGTACTGGTTTGGAAGTAGTGGCATGGTATGGATTTGTGTGTTTATGGGAACAAAAGATTTTCTGTCTGTGGGAGCGGGGAAGCTACTGAGAAAAGCATTAAGCCCTGCTAGCACAGCTGAAGCCGTAGAGACCTCGGCCCCGGCGTCGCTCCTGGCATTGCTGGCAGCAGTCAAGACTGCGCTTTGTTAAAGACTGATTCCGTGGCTGCCCTGTTTAACTCGGGTCTGTCGCTTCCCTCCGCTTACGTTCCTGTCCCGTGTCCCCGCTCATGTGTTGCAGCTGCCGTCTCCTGGTATGACGAGTTCCAGAGGCTCTACGACACCATCCCTTGCGTGGAAGTGCAGGCCCTGAAGGAGCACAATGACCAGGTTTTGCACCTCAGCTTCTCCCACTCTGGCTGTTTGTTTGCGTCGTGCTCCAAAGACTGTACCGTCAAGGTAAAGTGACAGCCTGCCCCGCACGACCCTCCCAGCTGTGATTTAGTGGGGCTTCGCCATGAGAGCAGCCTTTAGGAAGACTGTGGAGAGGAAAGGTCTGACCTGGTCCCTGGACTTAGGCCGGTTCCTGCAGATGCTGAGCTGTTCTCAAAGCCACAGAACTAATGAATCTTGCAAATGTAGCCTCGAGGGCTGTGGGTTCCAGCTCCATGTGAAGGCGGCCAAGATGCCTGCCTGGCTCTGGTTGCTCTCTAGGTGCAAATCAGTCCTGTTGTGCTGTGGGTCTAACAGAGACCGTGGAGATAGTGATCTGCTGCAGAAGTTGTCTTGCATGAGTGGTTGTCTTGGGAGAAATCTCTCTGAACATGCTGAAAAATCCAGCGGTGACGGTACCGTTCACTCCCTGAACACCTTCTCCACTGGCTGATGCAGCAGCAGTCCTGCATTTAGCCACTCTCCAAAGCTGTTGGCCATTTTCTGTCAGGAGAATTGACAGGGAAATCGGGACTGGGAGGCAGTTAAATAGGGTTCTTGATATTTATTTTTTCTTGTCCTGGTGAGTGTTAGCAGAACAGATAAAGTGGAACCACTCTCAGGCTTCTCAACAGCTTCCTGACTGTTTGTCCATCTGTCCGTAGATCTGGAGCAATGAGTTGGACATCTCCCTGCAGCACAGCTCCAACATGAGGCCGTACAACTGGAGCTACACGCAGTTCTCCCAGTTCAACTCCGATGACTCCCTCCTTTTGGTGTCTGGTGTCTTTGTGGGGCCTCACAACTCCTCGTCAGGAGAGATTGCCGTGATCAGCATGGGTAAATGCCGCCTTCGCTGGGGCTTCCTGGGAGGTGTGAAGCGGTGGCTGTTGGGGTTTCCTTCCCCTCTGGGTGTGCGGTGGCCTTGACCTCTGCTTGTCCTGCCTCCCGCCATCTGTACAAAGGGTCCCAGTCGCAGTTTCATGGGGTAGACTTTCCCAGATAGCCTTGACTCTGCTCCGGTCACCACGTCGTCACCTAAAGGCAGCGTGGCATATGTTTATTCGCGCTTAACTTCTGTGCTAAGTGACAGTCTGGGCAAGGCAGGAGTTACCTGCGTTACCCATTGTCTTGAACCCACCGTTCCCAACTCGAGCGGTGCTGGTCCCACCCCGAGGTCTCGCGTGGCTTCGAGGCATGTTCATCCGGGACTGCTTCACCTGGTCGTCTGCAGTTCTGTGCAACTCGCTGAACCCAACTGCCTTACCTCTTGCTGTCTCTGTGCTACGGTCCCACTGTGCCAAAAATCAAGGAGTGCTGCCAAATGCACGGCTGTCTTGCTCAGAAAGGCCCTGAGGCCCAGGGGAAGGAGTGAAGAGGTTCTGTACGTGTTTGACCTGTTCTTGCCCCTGGGGTGTCTGCTTTGGGCCACGCTTGGAGAAAGGCTGTGTGGTTCGATTGCTCTCTGGTCTGGCTACCCTTTTATTTTGGTTTCCCTTGTGCACACATCTCTGTGGAAGACAGAAACGACCCATCTCCATACTAGTGTCTGGAACTGCTCGGTGGTTGGGCAACGTCTGCCGAGCTTGCGGTGGAGGTGCTGCATCAGTGCCTCTCCTGCGGACACGTGAATCCGCTTCCTGTGTCTTCTGCCAGGGTTTCCCCAAGCCCTCGTTGGGGGCCGTCGCCTCACGCTTGTGTTTCCCCTCCCTTCCAGAAAACTTCACGCTGCTTTCCAGGGTGAGGAATAAACCCTATGATGTGTTTGGCTGCTGGCTGAATGAAACCAACTTGATATCTGGGAATCTGCATCGGATTGGGCGTATAACCTCCTGTTCTGTGCTGTGGCTGAACAACGCTTTCCAGGTGAGGTGCCTTTGTTCCAGCTCCACAGGCAGTGCGGCTTCCTGCTGGCTCCTGGGGGAGGAAGAGCGGAGAAGGAGGCGTGAGCGGGGAAGAATGGCCCAGTCCTCCTGTCCTCCCTGTTCGTCTCCTCTGACTTGCCCTCAGGATCTTGAGTTTGAGGCAACCCTTGTGTGAGGTTTCTCCACGCCCAGTGTTATGGTACCTGTTGTGATATTCTAACTCTGCCCCCAGATTCCATTAACTCTTGCCCCATTAATTGGGATGAGGATTTGACTGCAGTGCCCTAGAGAGTGCGTTGCTCAACAGGAGAGTGGTCGAACCCCAGCAGCGTTGCTGAGCTCCTTGATAGTATGAAGCTGGGCTTGGGACGGCTGTAGTCTGGCCTGTGTCCGAGCGATGGCTGTTCTCCCACTCAGCAGCTCAGTGTGTTGTTCCTGGGAGCCGGGGGCAGCTGAGAGGCTGAGCTCAGCCCTGCCTGTCCTTGCTGATGGTTCTGTGGGCCAGGTGCTGTCTCTGACGCTGTGATGAGACCTGGAGATCAGAGTGTGCTGGCCCTAGACTGCTCCTTTGCTGCTTGTTCGTTCTCTGGCACTGTTGATGCTCAGCCATGTTCCTCTTCCACGTTTTGCCTCTGTCTCAGTGTAACAGCTGCATATCCTGCTGTTTTGTGGGGTTTTTTTTAAACGTGACTGATGCTGGCCCCAGGTGAAATCCTTTGGTAGCAGAGACCCTTCCCTCTGCGCTGACACTACAGCGTTAACTCTTCCATCTCCAGAGGCGAGGAAGGACCCTGCCCACTTTGACCGGGGGTGCTGAAGTGCGGCCGCAGACGGCCAGAGCAGCTGGGCAGGAAGAGACCTGGTGCCTGGGTGCAGATAACCGGGCTGGTCCTGCTGAGGGCACGGGCAGGCTTCAGAGCACGAGGTCTTTGGCCGCTTGTAGGCCAGAGGGATGGCACTTCACGCTGCACCTTGTTTATCAGAGGCCTGTTCCTGAAATTCCGGTAAAGCGCCAAGCAGCACCGGCTAATGACCTTGGGCAGGGGGTGGCAGCTGCCCAGCCTCTGCGTTTCCCAGCTCCGCTGCTGTCTGCCTGCAGGAGCTTTTAGTCTCGGTGTGCCCACCTCCAAGCTGGGAAGGAGCGCAGCGAGGCTGGACAGCCTCTTGGGCCGCTTCTCGCGGTCCGTGCTCCATATAGCAGCGCAAAGAGAGTCAGTGTGTGGGCTCGAGGTCTGGGCAGGCAGCTCTCGGTTTGAGCCCTAGGCGTGATCCTCCTGTGAGGTGGTTCCTGCTTACCTCTCCCTTCTGCTTGCAGGGCATAGAGTCTGAGAACGTGAATGTAGTGAAGAGACTGTTCAAAATCCAGAACCTGAACGCGAGCACTATCCGGACCGTGATGGTGGCTGACTGCAGCCGGTACGATTCCCCAGACCTGCTCCTGGACTACGAGGAGCAGCTAGCTGCTTCCTCCACCTCCACCTGCCCCGTCTTTGATCTTGGCAGCGACAGCGAGGAAGAGGAGGCCAAGCCCAAGCAGACTCTGGAGCCAGCAGTACAGGAATTGCCGGATGAAGGGGGTGTGACAGCAGAGGACGGGCTGCAGCAGTTCTTTGATGACATCATGGAGGGCCGTGTAAGGCCTGCCATGACTGAGACAGAGTTGGAGACAAAGGTGGCTGAGCTGTTTGTACGCAACAGAACTAAACCGCCTGAGCTGAACCTGCTCTCCACAGACAGCAGCAGCAAGACAAAATACTTAATCTTCACCACAGGATGCCTCACCTACTCCCCGCACCAGATAGGTAAGGCTGCGGTCTGAGCCCGGGCGCGCCAGCCTCTCCGGGGGTTTGGGCTGCATTTGAATCTGGAAACAACCTGTTCTGTTTGCTGCCTGCTGGTGATGAGTTGCAGCTTTGCTCAGGCTGCTGGATTCTCCATATGGGAGGCTTTTGAGACGCCCCCAGTCACTGAAGGGGGTTCCGCCCTGCAAGCGCTCGCCTGAGGGTTGATTTGTTGCTCCCAGGCTCGGCGCATGGCCAAACAAGAAAGTCCTGGCGAGGGCTGAGCAGAAGATCGAGAAGGAATTCCCGACTTAATGACATCAGCCATGAGCTGCACAGCAGGGGGTGGATGTGCGAAGGGCAGCGGTTGCGCTGTGGGTGGTGTGTGGAGGGGCTTCAGTCCTGTTCTCTTGCGGGGTGGAGAGGGCACTGGGGCGAGACTGGTTTTCACAGCTCGGAGCACATGTTGTGCGTTGCTTACACAGTGCCCCTCAGCTCTGGGAGACGGAGCCCTGCCTGCCCCTGTGCCTTCCTGGCTGCCCCGCTGCCCGCTGTGCGGTCACCTGGCATCGTGGGGCCCTTCAGCCTCAGTGAGACACTCGGGCACCTCTGTTTTGGTCCTGGAGAGGCTTCGTGGTGGGTTACAAGCTGTCCCAGCAGCTGTTTCCATGCAGGCGCTCAGCTGCCTTGTTTGGTGGCGTACAAGGGGCTGTAGTTGCAGCACAAGCCAGGCAACGGCGCTGCCGGTGACCTTTTTCTGGGTTAGGACTTCCCGTGCTCATCCGGGCCTGTCTTGTTGAGGCACTGGGACTAGCAGAGTCTGAATTTATGGGAAATCAGTGCCGTGAGGAGCAGAAGCGGGTAGTCCGGCTGCTTTTCCAAAAGGCCCTAAAGCTGGCCGAGAAGGTCAATGGAAAGGACCAGGCAGATCCGTAGAAATGTGGGGAGGGAAGGAGAGCTGCTTCCAGGCAAGAAGACTTCTGTGAAGCCAGACAGTTTCAGTTCCTTTTGCTGCTTGCACTATTACAGCCTCGCTTTCCTGCTGCAGGCTCTTCTAACCTTCCTGGTACTTGGTCCTGTACCAGTACAACCCAGTAAGGCGGGGAAAGGCAGTTCCCAAATCTTTAAGCAACTCAGAGTCGCTTGGACATTGCCCACCTAAGTTAGGAATGCGACATGGGCTGAGCGTAGCTCTGCTCCGTGCTCCTGTCCGTGTCTGCAGACAGTCATGGCGGGCCTTGGCCGGCGGGCGGGCGGTCTGGACCCTGACAGCCCCGTACGCAGCGCCGCATCCTGATCTGCCGGGCTGAGCAAACGCTGCCTCGCAGGCTGGGACCTGCAGCGAGCAAAGGCAAAACGGCGCAGAAGCAGTGTCTGCCTTTGGACTCTCCTGACTTCCAGCGTAGCCTCCCAGGGCTTTGGTGGGTTTTGGTGCCTTTGAACTCCGATGGCTCCCTGGCCAGCAGCCAGCGCCTGCGGCACAGACTCCCTGTGCGGAGGGACGAACGCTGGCTCGGCTCCTCTCCCAGCCATGAGTCACCGCAAAGTGTTACGGTTGCCCATCGTTTTGTGCGTCGAACTGGTACTTGAAAGAGCTTGCTGTTGCACTTGTCCCTCGCAGGCTGCTGGTGGGAGCCACGCTCCCAGCTGCCGGGCATCGGTGCTATCTTACCTGATCTGCGGCACGCCAGAGCTGCTGCAGGAGTGTCCTTTGAGCTCCCGACTCCTTTGTGCTGGCGGCAGGCTGGAGTCACGGGCGAAGCTGCCTGTTCCGCTGGCTCGTGCGTGTGGGGGCCACGTAGCTGAGAGCTTAGTGCTGCAGAAATGAGGCAGAAGAGGTGGTGAACAATGCCAGTTGGGTGGACGAGTGAAGGTCCTGAGCGCCTGGGCTCAGGCGCAGCAACGTTGTGAAGGACCTCAGACTTGAGGCACGGTGCGGTGTCACCCCCACCGCGTTGGTCTGCGAGAAAAGGGCTAAAATCAGAGGTGTTGGGCAGCAATTCCTCAGGGGGGCAATGGGATGGGCCGTCTTGCAGCTCCTCTTGGACCTGCTGAGGATTAAGCCCATGTGCGCCCAAGAGCTGCTGAGGCTCATAGGAAGTTGTTGTGGGTGGTTTGTCTTTGGGACCTCTGTCTAGAGCTGGAAGGGGAGAGGACTTGACCCGTAGCTTGTGTCTCCCCTAGGAAGTTCAAAAGCTGTAAAGCACTTAAGCCCCGTTTGGGTTTAAACCCCTATTTTTGGAGCTTTCTGGGCCTGACCCCCACCTACGCTTGACAGTGGCGGGGGAAAACCCTGCCACAGCCAGCGCGTCGTCTGGGCCTTCTCCAGGCTGGATGCTGCAGGAAATGGGCCCGGCCCAAGGATTCATTTTGGAGAAAACCCGTTCTGCAACCAGAGCGTCTCCCAGGCCAGCGCAGCTTCCTCGTGCTTCAGAGTGCGCTGTGAGGTGGGCTCGGGGCGAGGTGTGCCTGCACCAGCCGGCACTGGGCATCTCCCTGTCTGGGGCTGAACGTGCCAGCACGTCCCTCCTGGGCAGTGTCCTGGCCAAAAGCGCCACTTGAGAAAGCTTGAAGGAGCCTGGCAGGGGCAGCAGCCCTGTCCCGGTCCTCTGCTGCAGGTGAGGCAGTTCTCCTTTCCTAGCAGCACAAAGGGAAGCCCCTTCCCGAAGGCTGGGGACTTCCAGCAGCCGTGCTGTCTGCTGGCAGCCACCTGCAGAACCGCCTGATTCTGCTTTCTGTCCCCAAGGGATTAAAAGGATCCTGCCCCATCAGATGACAACTGCCGGGCCGGTGCTTGGGGAGGAGAGGCGCTCGGATGAGTTCTTTGACTCGCTGGATCACGTCATCGACATCCACGGGCACATCATCGGCATGGGCCTCTCCCCTGACCACAGGTGAGTGTGGCAGGGTGGCAGTCCTGGCTTCAGGGGGTGGGCGACAGCTGCTTAGGGCCTCTGTGGGGTGAGCAGGAGAAGAAAAGACTGGAGTGGATGGAGCAGGGTGCCCGCAGAGGCCCCTCTGTTCTTTCACACCCCACTTACGTCCTACATACGGCCTGAGCGTCTCCCCAGGAGTGCTGTCCTCCCCCTGCGCTCCTGAGCCTGGTTGGGGTAGGGTCAGGTAAGGAGCCTTGTGAGCGCGGTGGAGATGCCCACATAGATGTGTCTTGTTCCCGAGGCAGATCAATCCACCACCATCCTTCAAGTTGGTTTTAATGGGATTAAAGAGGCTTGACCTCACCCCTAGGGCCCACCGTCCCGCTCGTGGTGGCCTTTGCCTTTCCAAACAGGGCAGGATGTGGTTCAGCACCGTGTTCCTGTGTTTCAGCCTGGATTGTAGTGAGCGGAGCTGCAGGTTTGCTAAGGACCAGAGAAACTGCTCGGTCCCTGCCCTGCCTGACTGCGCTGCGCATTTACAGCTGGGGCTCTGTGAGCTTCGTCGCGTGCGGTGAGGTGCGGGTAACCCCTCTGCTCCCCTCCCCAAGGTACCTGTACGTGAACAGCCGTGCCTGGCCTCGGGACTGCATCATCTCTGACCCGATGCAGCCGCCCCCCATCGCCGAAGAGATCGATCTGCACGTGTTTGACCTGAAGACCATGAAGGAGGTGAAAAGAGCCCTCCGCGCGCATCGGGCCTACACACCCAACGAGGAGTGCTTCTTCATCTTCCTGGATGTCAGCAAGGACTTCGTAGCAAGGTGTGCGGTGACGGGGGTGGGCAGGGTGCTGACCCCGCGTTTCGGGAGAGCCTGGGGACGGCACTGCAGGAGGGCTTGTGCAAGCAGGGCAGGTCTGCGTGCTGGAAATGCCCGTGTGTTGTAAGCAGTGTGGGAAATGGGAGGTTTATAAAGAGCGGAGGGACTGAATCAGAGGGTGCTGTCCACCCTGGTCCTGTTGTGTAATTGGTGAGGAAAGGGGAAACTTTGGGCTGTGGCATGTTTGGCAGCGGGTGGCAAATGCCCCTGGGGGCCGTGAGCAGCGGGTGCTATGGGGGGAGTTGGAGCGGGGGGCTGCTCAAACAGCCTCTGGATCCCAGAGGGAGCTGCAGGGGGAGGCTGGGGCCTCTGGCCAGGCTGGGGCACCCTCTGCCTCCATCTGCGCGGAAGGAAGGGCTTGGGAGCAGCAGGTCATCGGGGCCGCGGGGGTGACGTCCCTTCTGGTGTCCTATCCCCTGCAGCGGGGCAGAGGATCGCCATGGCTACATCTGGGACCGGCACTATAACATCTGCCTGGCCAAGCTGCAGCACGACAACGTGGTCAACTCGGTGGCGTTCAGCCCGGTGGAGCAGGAGCTGCTCCTGACAGCCAGCGATGACACCACCATCAAGGTGTGGCGCTCCCCTCGCGCCGTGCGCATCCAGCAGGCCAGGAAGCCCAGGCCCAGGAAACTGCTCTTCTCCTGGCTCATGAACCAGAAAAGCTGAACGCAGGTACACGTGCTCCTGCAGCTTCCTCACTGCGGCCACCTCCTCTGGAGCTTGCAGAGCTTTGAGCCCTGCACAAGAGACGAGCTCTGGGCACACCAATCCCGTCTGCTGAGTCAGGAGGGACCCCGGTCGCGGGAATTGCTTCCTCCTCGGAGCATCTGCTTCAAAGACAGAATGAAAGAGCCGAGGGCCTGTTCCTGGGCCTGGCGGGCAGCAGCCCGAGCTGGTCACTGCAGGGTAGGCTCCCCACAGCTTCTCACCAACGCTGCTACTTGGTCACAGCTCTCTCTGGGTGAGCTTTGGTCTCTGAGAACAGACTGAGGCATGTCTCCGGCGTTTGTACTGCGTGAGCCTGGGATGTGCCCAGCCTTGCCGAGAGCTACTGGCTGCAGAGCACTTGGCAGACGCCGCGTACAGTGCTGTGCTGCCTTACTGCAGGACTCTTTTAATATAGTAGTTTTATTAATGTTTGTTTGTCCCAAACCTCCGCAGGCAACTCGTCTGGCTGCTGGGTAATGCTGAGTGCCTCCTCCCATGCAGCGTCTTGGCCCCGGAGGGCAGCGAGAGGGCAGTGGGGGAGAGGCAGGGCTGGGGGGGCTCGGCTGGCGTCTCGTGCGGCCCCCCCGGGGACGCCTGCCCATGCCTTCTGTTAGCAACTACGTGTGGGCATCACCGGTTTCCAAACTTGAGAGTGGGGAGGGCTGCTGGTGACGTGGTGCTGGCTTTGCCTCTGTCTTCCTCTGCTAAGTAGCACTTAAATAAGCTATGGCATTGGTAACGTATTTATTCCGGGGGTCTGCTGCCCCTTCCCATGGGGGCAGCCGTGAGGATGGCTGGTGGGGCTCGTGGTCACCTCCCTCCTATGCTCCTCAAGTCATGGCACTTTAGGTTCTCTTGGTTTGTTCTCCATGAAGAGCTGTATGCACCCAAGGGTGGCTGCAGGTATTCACCCAGAGGCGATGGGGGAACGCAGCCGTCCTCTGCCTGACGTGACAGTTGAATAAGCTTCCTTCCACCTGGGCTGACGGGCCGTGGGCTCGGTGCTCAGCTCCTCCCGTGCCCCCCGAGGGTGGAGCTGGCTCACTCGAGGCTGTCGGGGAACCCAGTGGTGTTTACTCTGCATCTGTCCCTGAAGCTTTTCTCCCTCCAGCAGGTACCCAAATGTAAGACTCTAAAATTAAGCTCCTAATCTTGATTTGGCCTAGATGGCTGGAGCCAGCGGTGACCCTGGGAACTGCAGCTGCTTCTGGGAGATGGGCTCTGTCTGGAAAGGAGCCAGGTCCCAGCCAGGGGCTGGGGGAGGCGTTTCAGGGCTCCCCTGGGGGCACTGGGGCAGTTGTCTGTGCCACTCACAGCCCCGGGTTGCAAATAGACTTAGTGGAGGCAGCAGATACTGTTTTGACGTGCACTGATGGCTTTAACCGCCCCTGACAGAAGGGTTTGTACCTTCCTTCTGCTCTGCCCAGCAGGAGCCCGTGGCTTTATCCAAAACCCCTGTACTCAGGTTTTCTGTCATCACAGGACTTCCAGAAACAAGGGAGCCCTTTGTGTGTGTGCACACAGGGTCCACATCCAGCTCTGTCCAGTCACACAGCAAAGGAACAGCCTCTACCTTCCTCCCTGCTCCCCCAAGATTGTGAAATCCGTTCTCCCTTGGCGCAGTAGCGAGCAAGGCACTGAGGGTTTATGTTTGTACCGAGTTTTGCTCTTCACTATGGCATTGAATAAATATTCTGCTAAAGCATCTCTGCAATGTGAGGTTGTTTTTCCAAGTGCTGTTCTTCCACTGAAGCAGAGCTGAGGCCAGAAGGGTCAGTGCCGCTGCCGAAGTTGCTAACCAGCTTGTAGTTACCTGCCCTGGGCTGGGGAGGGCAGGCAGCCGGCTGCAAAACAAGAGGAGAGGCAGAGAATTGCCCCAATCTTTGCCCTCACGAAGGAATATGGGGCAGCTCTGGGGACGGGAAGCAGCCTTGGGAAAGTTGTTTGCCAAGGCTGAGCACCCCAGGCTCCAGGACCGGCCAGGGGCTGGAGTGTCCTGGCTTCTCCTGTCCTGCTCTGGTTTCTCTTTTTTTTTTTTTTTTTTCCAGGGACTGCCAGACACCGCTGGGGTGAGTGGGGAGCAATCACAGTGCTGCTGGTAGCAATTCCTGGGCTGCAGCCACATCGTGGGCTGCAACTCCCGCGTCCCTTCACAGCCTTTTTGCCATTTTCCTCGGCGCGGCAGCTGCATCTGTATGAAATGGGTCTGGCTGCTCTGTGGAGGGGCTGCGTCTCGTTTGTCTTGTCTGTGGACATCGATGTGTGGTCCCTCGGGACAGGGCCCTGCAGGGACAGCACAGCCACTTGGCTCCTAAAACCAGCCCGTCCTAGAGGAGCTCAGCAGCTGCTATATTATCCAGCACCCAGGCTGGATAATAAAATAATAATAAACCACACACTAGTTGCTCTTCAGCTCCCCTCTGCTGCTGCGGGTGAGGCTGGCCCAGCACCGCTGCCCTGTTCCCAGCAGCCCTGTGGACCCTGCCCGCTCCACCACCCCTTGTTGGCAGCCGCAGTGCTGGTGCGGGGAGATTCCTCCCGTGTTACTGCAGGGAGCCAGGGGCTGGAGAAAGCTCCCAGGACAGAAATACACACACACACCCCCGCCCCAGGTGATCCTGCCCCTCTTCCACCCCATGGATGGAACAACACCGAAGCTCTTCCAACTGCTTTTATTAGTGGCTTTGACCATACTACATCCTCGAGAGAAAAAAAAAAAAACAACAACTTCACAGTGCCAGGCTGAGGTGGGTGTTCTCCAATAGCTGTGGTCAAAAGGAAAAAAAAAGAAAACCCACCCCCAAAAAACCCACCGGTGGCTCGTGCCAAGTGTCTGTGTGCCAGCCAGGCTGGCAGCGCTGTGCCCAGATTCCATACCCCAGCCTGCAGCACAGGGGCTGCTGCAAGGGACACGCGCCACAATTAACACTGCAAGCTCCAGAGCTGCTAAAAAATGAAAAAAACCAGACCAGACAGTGGTGTCGGCACCAGATCTGCCTCTCCTCAGCCACCCAGCAAGGGAAGGGAACCACCGTGAAAGGAAAAGCTTCTGTCGCAGGGGCTCACCTGCCGTGCCGTACCCCTGCCGTACCCCTCTCCAAGAGCAGCACAGCCCCCACGGCCCCTTCGGCGGCTGGCAGGGACCAGCCTGATCTCTGCTCGCCGCACGGACTCTCCCACCAACCTGCCAGGCACCCGCTGGGGCAGGGGGACCAGCCCTGGCGCCGTCCCTCGGCCTGGCTGGAAGGTCCTTGCACAAGGGAAGGTCCTGCCCCACCGCTGCCCCCCCCAGAAGAGCCCAGGGCCCCGGGCAGCAGCAGCAGGCAGGGTGCAGGCAGGGTGCAGGCAGGGCGCAGGCAGGGTGCAGGCAGGGTGCAGGCAGCTTCCAGCCCCACTCTGCTCTGCAAGGGGCGGCTCCAGGCTGACACAGACCCACTGACCCTCTGCCTGGGGAAGGAGCGGGCAGGGCCTGCCTGCACCGCAGCCATGCCAGGAGGTTTCCTGGCCCCCCCGCTGCAGGGGACCCCCGGCTCCCTGCTCCTGCGCAAACAGCAGAGCCTCTCCCTGCCCCGGCCGTTGCCCACAACCAGTACGGTAAGATCCACACAGAGACTTCAAAGGGGGGGCTCAAAGGTGGTCCCAGCACCCATCCACAGGCAGGGAGAGCCCCTCGGCCAGCGCAGCACCCTTGGGTGCAGGAGGTTCAGCTTGGGTCAGGGCTCAGCTCAGCTCCCCACCTGCCTGGAGAAGGGCCTCGGGCACCAGGAACCCCCTGAGCGCCCCGGGGAGCAGCAGGGACACCCCAAACCACGCAGGCAGCAGGGGGTTAGGGCGAAGCGGGGGGCACAGCTCCTCTCCCTGATGGCAGCCCAGGCCCCGCCATGGCAGTGCGGGAGCTGGAAGGGGCCTGGACTGTTACTGCAAGGTGGGGGCAGCAGCTGGTTCCTGTGACCAACAAAACGGCTCCTGGGGCACCTTTAGCTGCTGACAGGGGTGCGGATAGCGCAAGCGGAGAAGGCAGCAAAGCCTTGAGAGTCCAGCCTGGCAAACTGCCCGTCCAGAGCTACTCAGGGGCACAACACAGCAGAGGGCCCAGCCAGCCATGACGCAGGGATGCAGCAGCGGTTTCTTCTCCACAACCACAGACCTTCTCGCAGGCGCTGAACACTTGCTACCCAGAAGGGAGCGGAGCCCAGAGCCCAGGGACAGCAAGGGGACAGCGTAAGCTTCACCTGGAGCTTCTCCAGCCACCCCAGGTCCTACCCAGGTGGCTGCAGGCTCAACCAGGGGCCAAGCAGCGAGCGCTCCAGCGTGCGACGACCGGGAAGCGGCAGGGACGGTGCTGCCAGGGCCGAGGGAGGCGCAGAGGAAGGCTGCCACGGGGCAGGGCCTGGGGGGGCAGGGGGGGCAGGGGCTGGCCAGCAGCCGCCCCCCACACAGGCAGACAAGAGACACGTCGCGTCCGTCAGTGCGGCAGCACGGGGGTGAGCGTGCCCGTGCAGGTGGACAGCAGCAACGCGGGCGCAGATGTCAACGCGGGCACAGGCGTGTGTGCTTGGCAGCCGGAGAGGGCCCGGGGAAGGCTGGTGCGGTGCTGCTGCCCCGCGATGGGGCCAAAAGCCAGGTCAGGAGCATCCGTGTGTGGGCAAAGACAGATTCCAGCACTGCCACCATGCTGCCCACCACTGCAGGCAGGCAGGCAGAGAATGGCCCGCCTGGGGCTCTCAGGGTTCAGGGGGCTGAAGGCCTGCGCTGAGCCGTCACCCTCCTCCCCCAGGACAGGACAGGCTCCAGGGGAGACTCACTTGGCTCACTGCGGGCAGCCCCGGCGCTGCCCCTGCTCCCTCCCAGGCAGCAGGCACTGCCGGCCCCGTCCCGCGCTCCCAGCACCCTGCTGAGCACAAACCACCCATCAAACACACAGCAAGGGTCAGACGCAGGGCACCGCTCCCCGCCTGCCGCACGGCTCGCCTCAGCACCCCTCTCTGAAGACACTGACACCATCAGAACATCGGCAAAACAGTTCGCACCTCTCTCGCCCGGCTCGTGCCGGCTGCCACACGTCCTTCCCGTCCACCAAGGCACAGACCAGTGGCACCCCAGCAGCCACAAAACTTCCAGGAACTCCAAGATCTCTGGAGAAAATCCTAAACGGCTGAGCCAAACCCACGCACGGTGGTGCTGGGGCGGGCCAAACCCTCGTTTTACTACAGAGCCCTGAGGATGTGCACTAAACTGGTAGAGCAAGAGCTGCGCTTGTTTCCACTGGGACCCAGACAGCGGCAGTTCAGACACCCAAGTCCCTGCAGATCTTCCCGTAGCCCGCAGACTGTGAACGTCCACCCAAACCTCTTCTCAGGGAAGGTCTCTCTGACACCAGGGAAGAGGGTTCCCATCAAACACCTCATTTCCACTCAGAGCGAAGGTCTCTTTTCGGGAAGGGCTGTTCCCCTTCCGCTTTTCACCCCCTCCTCGCTCTGAGACCTGCCTGAGGTGCAGCACAAGAGGGGGATGCCCCACTCGGGGCCGGCTCTGTCTTCACTGCTCCTGGAGGTGAGGAGGGTTAGAGGCCCGTGAGATCGACGATGGCTTTAATAAAGATGGCGTCATCACGCACGTAGGAGTTCTTGGCTTCCATCACGGAGACGGGGCAGAACAGCGGGCAGCCGCTGGCAATGTTCATCTCTGTGATGGGTCGCTGGAAGGAGGAGGATGTCACGTCAGGTCGGAAGGCATCGATGATGTGCTCCCGGTTGTTCTGATCCAGGAGCATCAGGGTTACCTGCGGGGAAACGTGAAAATATACGAGAGCAGCTGAATAAAAAGCACACAGAAACCCAGCCCGGTGACCTGCTCACTCGAAGCCTGTGAAATGTGCAAGTATCATCGCAACTGTAGCTGCATCACGCGCCTACAAACCTGAGAAACGCCTCTAAGTAGGGTCAGCGGAGAGTGTCATCTCAGTGACATTCTGCAGAAACCTTCCCACATCCTGCCCCGTCACTGGAAACTTCTGTGGCAGCGCAGGGCTGTCAGACCGACTGAAAACCTGCCACTGGCCAGCCTGGCGTCCGCTCCCAACGCCAATACCCCACGCAGGTCTTTCATTAAGTCGCAGAGCTGCTGTCCCCCTGCAAAGGGGGGATGCTGTCTCTGCATCAGTCCTTCGCCCGCTCAGCCTTGAAGCATTCTGCAAACCCGCAACGTCTAGGAACTGCGATCTGAGCGCCTGATGCCGCATGAACATCAGCTGCACCCTGAGCACCGACCTTCCCTCACCCTGAATTCACGCAGAGCCTCTGCTCCCTCTCCAAACACGCTGCTGCTCTCCCGCCACAGCCTCTGCCACGTTGTGCCCCTGCCCTGGAGCACACTCGGTGCTTTCAGCACGAGCGGGGAATCCCCAGGGCGGCCAACATATCAAAGTTCTTCCTCCTCCGGTGCACTAAGTAGGGCAGACAACGGTGTCTAAAAGCTCAAGTGGGTGCAAAACTAGAGAGGCACGTTGCTGGGCAGAGCGGCTTTGTCCCAAACCCACCTTCTGGTTGAAGGGCCACCGCAGAAGCGCGTCGTTGGGTCCTTTCATCACCACAAAGAACAGGGACAGGTGGGTCCCACGCCCGGTGCCGTCCCCGTTCAGGTAGACGCGCAGACACATCTTGTAGCCGTACTTGCTCGTGTAGAAAGCTATCGAAGAGTTGCAAAACAGAGAGAGTGAGCGTCAAACCCAGCAAAGCCTGGCACCAGCAAGTTCCTGTGAACTTTCAGGACTCTAAAGTTTGGATCCTGGAAGAAGCCAGGTCTGGGTCTTAAAGTACCTGGCACCACGGAGCTGGGCGCTTCCCACCGCACCCCCCCAGACCCACCACTTGCGCTGCACGATTGCTAAAGGAGCTGCGGTTCATGGCAGTAATGCTGATGAGCGGGAATAAAACCACCCCAAAAACCCCTGGCTGGGGGCAGAGCACCCTCAGCACTCACTGCACCCTCTTTGGAACCCGGCCACCTCTGACGGGGCCAAGGCTCAAGCAAGCGAGCTCTGGCCTCCCGGCAGGATCCCGACAGCCCTGCACCGGCTGGGCACCGCTGGGGATGGGCTCTGGGATCTCAGGCCCTCTCCTCCTCCAGCACTTCTGGCAGTGCCCTCTCAGAAGACGACCTGCGGCACAGCTCCCTCTCAGGGCAGCCCAGAGCTGCCGGCCTCAGGGCACGGGCAGGGGCTCAGAGACAGTATTTTACTGCAGGACTCGGTGCATTTTTTACGACGAGCACTAGCAGAGATCAGAGCTCTGTCACCCGCTCCTCTCCCAGCACCCCCCAACTTGCTTCCCCTCGTCCTTCCTCTCCGCCTGGTGCACCCAAAGGCTTTCAGGGCAGGTGCCACCCTCCGCTAGTCCAAGCAGCACGTCCTCAACTGCCCACCCGCGGCTTCTCTGCACTCCTGTAACCCCGCGAAGGTAAAACCAGGCAGGAAACCAGAGGAGGGATGGTCCCAGCACAGTGGCAGCACCCAGGAAAAGGAACCAGCAGCCAGAGTGCTCAGCACCTCGTGCACCGTGCCACCAGCCCACAGCAGTGAACTGGGCATCCTGCATCCCGCTGGCCCGAGCAAAGGCAAAGTGCATCAGAAGCGAAGCAAGAGCCCAGCGAGCCGCCGGGCAGCAGCGGGTGGCTTTTCAGCAGGAGTTTCGCTTTGGACCGTCTCCATTTGTGCCTCCGACAAACCTTTCTTGTGCGGATTTGCCTTTTTGAACTCATGATTTTGCCCTTTGCAAATAATCCTGTGGCAATCACATCCTCACAATGTAAGCAAGTGGTAACTACTTCCTTCTCTTTAACACTGATTTCATTTGGTATTTCTTTGACTTTACGTTTAAATGCAAAACAATTCTACTCATTTCCCCTTTTCATCCCATTCGCAACCCAGAGCTGTCTCCCCGCAGCTGTCTCCTTCCCAGACCGAACAGCACTAACCTATTTGCTTCACTTTCTAAGATTAAAAAACCCACCTCCACAAGAAACACTTGTTTCTCAGCCTAATTTTCTCAGCTAAAGCAGCACCAGGAATGAGGATCTCTCATCTAAATGACACAAACGACTACTGTAGGAAACAAGACTTTGTACTTTGCACTTACAAGGCAAAACCAAAACTCCTGCCTTTCCAGGAGCAGTCCCAGCGTCAGGCAGCGGCAACCCTCTCACCTTCCAGTCCCTCCAGCCACGCACAAGATTTCCATCAGCGGATTGCAGAGACCAGCCAGCAACGCAGAACACAGTCTGGTGACCCACAAAGGAGTTTTCCCTTTGATCAAAGTTTATAAACGCCCTGAGCCCTGCCTCTGCTGCCTTGTCAGGTAGAGACCGGCCGGGACGCAGCATGGAGGAGGAGGGATGAGCAACCGCAAGCTGCAGTTCTGGGAGGAACTGTGCATTGGGAGCACGGCCCAGCAGACGCCTGGGCAGACGAAGCCTCTTGCATTCAGAGAGGTTTCACCCCTTTCCCTTCCGTGGGCTCTGATACTCATATCCCTCCCCCAGCTGACTTATTTCTCCAACCTAGAAAAACAAATCCCACCCCTGCAAGGACCCCCAGTGCCACCAGCTCGGGGAGGGGCCGGAGGAGCCGCTGAGCCGGGGTGCCTGTGGCCAGAGGACGAGAGTCAGCTCCGTCCAGCATCTCTCTCCAAACCACAGCTCCTGGGGATGTTCAGGTTAAGCAGCTCTCGAGCACCGTACAGGAGACGGACAGGGTGCAAGAATTAAGGTCCTCTAAGTCAAACAGAATAGATCTGAAGCAGAGTTGTTCACTCTGGGAAAAGGAAGGAAGCGCTGCCCTTCCCGAAGGGTTGGAAAGCAGGGGTTTTCCACGGCCGCCGCTGACTTTTACAAGGAAATGCTAATTGCATGCGCACGCTTTCAGTGCCAGTTTAGTTCCCCTCAAGAAGGGGAATCCTTTTTGCTTTCAGTTTTTCAAGAGAAAAAGGAGTCTGAACAGCCTTCATCCAGAAAACAGATTTTTAAAATAGTTTTAAAAATTCAATTGCTTTTATCTTGTGGCCCAGCCACAGCCTGCTTTTTCACAGCCCCGGGACGCAGGCGTAAGGTACGTGCTCCAGGCTTGCATGCAGCTCTGGGCATTCTGAAAAAGCTCTCCAGCGTGCTTAGATCTAAGCGATTCCTGCTCGGGCAAACACAAACTCCTCTCCTCAACTGTTTTGTTGCAAGGTGAGCTCCCCATCAAGCAACGAAACTGTGTGAAGAGATGGTTTCATCTCACAGCTGCGAGCCTGGGAAGTGCTTTCATAAGCAAACAAGCCAGATCGTAACCTCCCGCTCACTGCCCGAGCTTTTCTTTTTTAAGAACAGGAAGAACAGTGCTGGGCTGGGGCAGTTCTGCAAGGAGAGCCCCTTCCTCTAACAGATATTCAAGCACTTCCCTAGATATGGTTTAGGCTTTATTTAGACATCACCTCTTGCACCATCATGCTTTAGGCACCAAAATATATTTCTGGAGTTTTAATATATACTTCCTCCCTTCCTTAACCATTTTATTGCTGGTTTTCTGGCCTCTGAGTATTTTAATTCTAACTGAAGGGTTATGCAGTGCTATTCCAGAGCTAAGAGGGCTGCATTCTCCATTATGAGAAATTTAAAAGGTCTCCTACAATCAAACAAGCATCTCTCTCAGCAGCAGTTTCATTTAGCCCAACGCTAAAAACAAGTGGCTGAGGCTCCCTGGGGAAAGGGGACAAAACAGAAGTACATCTGCGTGGCCAGCATCTCCCCTGCTAACCCCACACCCAGCTGAGACACAAAAGGCTTTTGAAATTTTGCAAATTTGTGGGCAATAACCTGGAGAGAAGATCGCAGGAGAGCGGCCTGTAATTGCCTCCTGACGCTTCCTGGCAAATTCTGTTATCTTCCAGATGAAAACACCATCGTAGGTGGAAGCTTCCATGTTGCGGATCTTTTCCTCCATCTCAGCCATGGCCAGATCTTTCAGCCCAATACTCCTTTCCAGCTGCCGGACCTGCTCAGTGGGACACACGGTGCAGCCTGGTTAGAAACACGTACTGCTGTGAGCCCCAAGAAAGCCGGCAGACACCAGCATCATCAGGACAACTCTTTAGCGAGAGACGTTCTCCAGAATTGACAGGGGTCAAGGGAAGGAGAAATTCAGCATCGTGAGCCAGTTCACTGAAGCCTCCTTTCGAACCCTCTCATTCTGGAGAAGATACATCGATATGACTCAGTGCTGGAGCTGGAAACTTTCCCACAATGAATGGAAAAATCCTCCCAACGAGCAGCGTAAGAAGTGAGGATGGGGTGAAAAAAAAACCCCCAAACAAGTCAGCATTGTGACAAAACTAGCTTGAGAAGAACCTACACCCAGCCAACAAGGTCTCCAGAGGGTTAATCACTGCTAGCTAACATCACACCAGTTTTGGCAGCTCCCTCGCTGCCAGTTAAAACTGCACAACTCCCAGCTGCCAAGACACACTGGCAGCACCCAGCAGGGACCGTGCTGGAGCATACTGGTGCGGGCGGCTTCTTCACGCCTCCAGACCGTGCTTGGCACGACGCTGTGACGCAGCATCAAGGATTAGGCTCCTTTTGAAAGGTCTGGAAGGTGGTCAGGGATTCACGGATTCAGACAGATCCAGGGACACACTGGGCGTTCCGTCTCTCGTTAGAAAACTTCACCTAGGAACAA
Source organism: Aramus guarauna (assembly GCA_013400195.1). NCBI lineage: Eukaryota > Metazoa > Chordata > Aves > Gruiformes > Aramidae > Aramus > Aramus guarauna. The sequence continues at coordinate 321,766 of VXBL01010514.1, forward strand.
CATCTCGGTGTCTGCGTAACTTGATTACTAACAGAGATGTGAACGCTTTATGCATGGCAGTTTAATTCCCATCTTTTCCAGTAAACTTTTGAGGGTTGGGCACAGGCACAAACGATAGTTTAGTTCTGCCTTCAGATTTGTGGAGTTTCAGGGCTAGGCAATGAAGCTTTGTTAGCTAGTAACATTTGGAAAGGAAACTGAAACCAGTCTCTGCTCAGAGTGCTGGAAAGCCCAAGCCAGTGGTTACACACCTTGTTACTCAGCGTTTCGATTTTCTCCTTGTCTAGTTGATGTTGCCGACTGTAGGCTTCGGCTGTTAGAGACACTCTTTCCACCTCCCGATTGAGTACACAGACAATATTCTCAAAGGTCACTGTTTTCCTCTCAAGGGCCTCACATCTTCCCAGGAGCTCCAGGGACCTGGAGAGCTCCGACTCCGAGCACAGAGAGTTTGCTGCCAGTAGCGGGGAGTTGTTTTGTGACGAGGAAAGGGCAGGAAGGGGCTTGAGGTCCCCAGGCCCAGCCTTGAGGCTGAGCACAAAACTCAGCAGCATGTAGAGATGCTCCGCCAAACACTTGCTTTCGTGTTCTGGTAGCTTTTCGTTTTCCACCTACATGAAGAGAAATACATCCCCCATTGAGCAAGCTCAATCTACGCTGTCACCATCCACAGAACAAATTCCTCCTCTTGAGGCCACAACATCAGCTTTAAAATATAAAGGGGAAAAACCAAAGAAGGATAGTTAAAAAACCTGGGTTTGGGCAGGGGTGGGGTTTTTTGTTTTGTTTTAGAAATGCTGCAATCGCATACAATGACGGATGCTTAACATTTCCCCAGCTGTACACATTGTTCCACTCCGTCTTCCTCTGTTACTTCCCAAAAGGGCTCTGTCAGATGTACTTAACAGCACCGAAGACCAAAGCCTCACGTAATGCCCCGGAGGAGGGATTTCTATGAACATCAGCAGTAGGAGCTGGTAAAATTAAGTCACATGGAGAAACACGGCCTGGCCCAAGCTCTAGCAGGAGAGCAAGACGCCGGACAGCCGAAAGCAGCGTAACTACCAGAGTCTCAAAGTACTCGGGGAGTTTCTCGAGGAGGAGGAGGTTTCCTGCCACATTAAGTTCATTCTCTGGATACCCAAACTCTGGGCAGCAGGTGATGTTAAGCTCCGTTTACAAAGGGTTTGAACCACCACTTTGTTCAAATATCTGAACGCAAACACCTGTAACGGTTTGGGCAACAGCAGTTTGCAGGTTAAGTCTAACACTGGGACTGAAAACAAGTCCCAAGATAAACATCAACAGACAAGCCCTTACCACCTCAGCACATCCGACAACCTCAAATCTGCAAGGCACTTTAGATCTGCCACAGGTCTTCACATGGTCCCGAAACTAGAAAGGAAGGGAGGCAATGTTAGATCTTACGTGTCCCCAGCAGCTCCCTTTCCATCCCGCTGACGTCTAGGAAACTGCAGACGACCTCAGTAATGCCCAAGCCAGCGCTAATCGCTACCTGCCCGAGTTTAACCAAACCTGGACGCTGCCAACCACTAGGCAGGACTTCCACTGTAACACAAAGGTAGCTCTGACACCTAGAGGGAAGTTTTATTTTTCTTTCGACAGCTAGGAGGTCTCACTTGTCACCTGCATATGCAAGAAAGAAAAAGCCACCAGCACAGGTACACGTTATGGATGCTGAGCAACAAGCCTCACGGAGGGCAGAGGAAGGGGAGGCATAAGGAACAACCCTATGAAACAGCCATTTAATTCTGTGCACTTCATGTAACCCTGATCGGGACGTGCCACAGCTTGGTATTTTTACGTCCAGCTAAGCATTATAAAAAAAAAAAAAATAAAAAAAAAATCTGAGAACAGAAAGCTTCCTGGTGGCCCTGCCTGACTATTTACAGCGATTCCTGCAGGTCCACCTGTGCGAGGGAAGATGCTCTGCTGGGTCCAGCATCCCCTCACTGGGGTGCTGAGGACACTGCACCTCCGCCACCACAAAGGACCGAGGCCAACGCTGGGTATTTCTACAGAGAAGTGCCACTAACGCCCCAGTCGCCAAGATGACTTGCTTGGGTTCCCACACAGCGTGTGATTAATGCTAACAAGCCGTGGCATGTTATCATCTTGTTTTTGATATCCCTCTCATCATCAGGTATCAGTGGTCTGTCCTGAACAACCACCATATTCCACATTTAACACCTACATCTGCTACAACAGATGTCGATTAAAACTGTTTTTAAACCACTTTTTTTTTAAAAAGCTTCTAGATCCATCTGGCTTGCTTCATGAGTCACCTTACTCGGAGTTACAACGGCTGCAGCTAATCAACACAAGTTTGGAGTGAGATAAAAGAGGGAGTTAATATTTAAACAAAGGAGAGATCACCTAGGGGAATCCTACAAGCCCAGTCTCTGCCGGGCTCTGGCTCCAGCCTGCAGACAAGCAGATCTGTACCCCAAGGCCCCAGCACAAAGTCCTTCCTGCCGCTGCCCACCGAGAAGAACTCTTTGCTCATCTTTTTTTGTTGCTTCTGCCCCCCTCATCCTGCTACAAGGGCCTTTGGCAACAGCGCTACTGAAAATATCTGCCTGTAGCAGGCAGGACGGTTTCAGATGAACGTGCTTTTTTGAAGGTGTTTCCCAAAATTTTGATTTTCAGACTTCTGAGCCGTGCTCCAGGAGCCAGCAGCATGCAGGCCCTATAGACACCGATTCCATTAGATGATTAATTAGAAATAAATTCATTTAACTGCAGATGGGCTCCCTTTCCATAATCGCAGCAGCGGTTGACAGAGCCGCTTTACATAGTACACACGGACCCTTCAAACCCACGAGCGTGCTTTTCCCGTGAAGGCTCTGCACCCAAACACGCCGCTCGCGGGACGGTGGCGTCGCAGCACTAACACAAAAGTGCAAGTGCGGATGAGTCACGTTCACTTGTGCCCCACCAGCGTTCTGAGCCTTATGGAAAGGTCACGTCTGTCCTAACGGCTGCCACCGAACTGGTTTCCCCGCTCCACTTTCACAGCCTCGGTTTTCCTCCCCACTCCAAGAGCGCCGGCGCCAGCCCATCAGGACCCCAAACGCCATGGCGGCACACGGTTCACCTTCTCCCTCGGAATCTTCTTCCCGCAGCCCTCGCAAGTCAGCGGAAATTCAGGGCAGACTTCGTCATGAGCCTGTAAAGGAATCAAAAGAGAATATTTGGTCTCCTAAATAAAAGCTCCAAGGAGGTTATGCGATGACTACGTATCAACAGGGGCAGGTTTATGCTTTATGACAGAAGAGCGCTGTATTCTACCAACCTTGGTCATGTATTCAACACCTTGGTCATGCCGATAATTCTGCATGCTGACTCATTTCTGCGATCTCCAGGCTACCAGAATTTTGGGTGCCCATGTAGCCTCAGCCTCAATTTAAAATCTGCTATAATAATTTTTTAAAAATAATAATAATCAAATTATTGCTTTGATGGACAAGATAATTGACAGGAAGCTCCATTTATGGCTCTGTCAGGAAAATACACGTTCGGACAGGTTGAGTGATGTGTCACTATCTCAGCAAGATAATATGAATAATCTTTCTACTGTAATGGTTATCAGTCAGCTGAAGTACGAACCCGTAGCCTTCTCACCACACGCTGGGCTGAGCTGTCTGATTTTATCTTCACGTTCAAATCAGAAAACCATTTTTCAACCAGAGCGAAAAATATTTTAAAACAGTTTCATTTAACAGTCCCTGCACACAAGCACCCACCTCTGCAGCGAGAGCACCCGCGGTTTGCGTGGCAGTCAGAGAAGCTGAGCAAACGATCAGGGCAATGTGATACTCTGTCCTGAGCGGATACTGGGGCCAGCGATAGCGGCTAAATTGGGAATGCTAGAACATGCCTCTGCTTTCTGGGTCATCTCCACGCTGCTTAAACCTTCTCTTTACACACCAGCCACTTGAAAGAAGGCATTGTAAATGCCATGAGTATGCAGGTCAAAATTCAGATTAAAAGATAAGCACATTGTAATATCCTGACATGGTAGTTATAGGGGGGGAAAAAAAAAACCAACAAACAACCAGAAGCATTTATAAAGTAGTCATCTGAAACCAAAAGCTTTGAAAACTCGGTCACATTTATTCTTTATTAAAACAAGTTACTAACTGGGGTGGGGGGAAACATGCACGAACTTAAATACTGTCACCACATCAGAAACTGGAAAGTGAAACCCATTAGTGGCTCAGCTTTGGCTTCTTCGTTACTCTCTCCTTTTTATACTTTACACAAATAATCAGACTCAGAGCCTTGCTGCACTGTCCCTCGAAAAGTGACCCGCCAGCCTCTGCGGTTTGGCTGGGCAGTGCTGCCTGCACGGACGCCGCTGCCTGCACGGACGCCGCTGCCTGCGGAGGAGGTGGAGGAGGCAGAGTCCCTACCTTCATCCCACTCGCTCAGAGGGGCTGAACCCTTTCTTCTACCCACCTACTGCTCTCATGCTCTAGAAACACCAGATAGCATCTTCTCCACGACCCACAAAGCGCTGGCATACGAACAGACGGTTTGGCTGAAGGAAAGAAACTTCACTGCAGAGGAGACTATTTAAAAAATGGAGTATTTAAAACTTATGTTCTCCTGTGCCAATGTGCTAGGCGTGAAAGCACCACCCCCTCTGCACTCCCCACCTCCCAGCATTTATCTTCCATCCCAGCTGCACGCTGCACCACGAGGTGACTCCCAAGGCGCAGGCAGCCCTGCGAAGCGTGCCCAGCTCGCAGCACAAGAAGGGAAACCAGCCCCGCACAGCTAAGCTGAAAGTGCAACTGGTCCATATGTAAATTGTTTAAGACACCCAAAAGCATTAGCTCCAACCAGCACCAGATCCAAACCTCTAGAAGAACATTTTTGTATAAACAGTTTCGGGCTCTTCTGGAATCCCCTGTTCCTTCCCCCTCTACGCGGGTGGGTGTCTAAACAGAGACAGATGGTATCGCCAACGGAAGAAATCCACCCCACCCAGGAGCCGCAGAGCAGGGGTTGGCATTCGAGCCTGATCTGCCGCACTCCACTCCCCCAGGAATGGGGCAACCCTCCTGTTTACACCTTTCCCAACCCCACATCCGTGAGCTCCTGCAGCAAGGAGCAGCATCTCCGACGTTTGGGCATTAGCCGGGAACATTTCAGGCAGCTTTGAAAAGCCGTGACGGGGCTAGGTGAGAGCAGAGTCACCCTCCCAAAGTGAACCCGCTGTGCAAATTGAGTCAGGTGGGGGTCGGAGAGAAGAATTAAAGCGGAGCTGGAAGACAAGGCTCTGGCTCAGACCTTCAGGACTGCTCTCTGGTTACCTCAGCCTTGAGTTCTCACCCACCAGCCGTAAACTGGCCTGCAGCATCCAACAGCAGCAGGGGTAGGAAAACCAGACTGGGCAGCGTTAACAGCCTGCACAGCATCTCCTCCCTCTTCCCACTCAATCAAAACCAAAGCCACCCACTGATCCGCACATCGACTTCGCTCCCTAAACACAAACAGCGAGACAACTCAGCAGCAGCCTGTACATCGCACGCCGCGAGCAGACCTGGCCGTTCTCTGGGAGCTCACCGGACACCAGTGCCGCCCTCGGCGGGACCAGGCAGCCTACGAGCACTCGCTGAGGACGCAGCGTTTGTGGGTTCCCACTGCGGCCGCTCCGTCCTCCAGCCCCTGCCCGTGCGACCAGCGCCGGCTGCAATGGAGGGGCTGAACCCTCCTCCCCTTGCCCGTACGTCTGCCCGCAAACGGAGCTGCCTGCGCCACGCTGTAACGCTCTATGTAAAACCTCTTCAATACCAGGAAAGTAGAAAAGCAATTTGCAGCATTTGCAGTCGTGGTTGCTCTCGGGGCACTCCCGGGGTCAACCCTAGCACGAGCCAGCAGAACGGGCAGCAGCGAGGGCAGCGCATTTCAATGCGGCCGTATAGAAAAGTGCAGACACACGCAGGGAAAAAGCCGGTTTTAGTAACAGCAGCTGATCCCTGGAGGACACAGTGATGGTTTCCTAAGGAACGCCAGGATGAGCTGCTTTGCTGTGCCTGCACAAGTAAGACAAAAGGGAAAACTGCAGTTTAAGCCGATTGCTGTTTTGCCTCTCAAGGCTTCGATAAACTCAACGTGAACTATGGAAGAGCCTACTGCTGCAAATCGTTATCCCCGTATGCTGATGGCAGAGCAGGAGGTACACCCGCTCCCCAGCTGCCCCACTCATAACCCGCCGCATCACCGCACGTCCGTTTTAACAGAGACCTTGCGACCGCGTTGGGAAATCCACCAGCGTGACACAACGCTCCCTCTCCGGCTAAGCGGCAAGGCAGGCGGCTGAGAAGAGCAACCCCTGAATCAGCTGCTGCAAGACGCCTCTGCCCGGGCCCGGCAGGGAGGGAGGTCATCGCAAAGGGCAGGGCTGGCAGAGAGACGGGGCGCAGAACAGCCTCGGTGCGAGCTGCCCGCCGCAGCTCTTCTGCAAACTGTCTCCTGCAGGTCGATCTTTGAAAGGCACCGGTCCCCTCGAGCACAGCAACTGTAAGCCTAGAGAAAGCTGAACGGCTTGGCAGCAGGGACAGAGCAAGGAAAAGGAAAGAAAATTAAGAGGACAGCGCAGGAAAGCCAGCGAAGTGGCGCAGGGCACGCTGTCGGGGCTTTGGCAGTCTCCAGCACCGGCATTGCCGTGTCCAGCACATGGCAACTGGCACCTTAGCCTGGCTACAACAAAAAGGCTAGGCCTACAGAATTGTAGAGAAAACACTGAAAATGGGTCTCCAGTGTAAAAGAGACGCCCGTCTAGGTTTTGAGGGAACCTGAACCCCTTGTGCCGAGGAGCACGAGTTGCTTTGTGCACCTCTGCCAGGTCCGCAGGGGCTCCGGAGCCTCCAAGAGGGGAATGTGCCACAAAACACAGGAACTTTGAGGCATCCTGCTCCTCTGAAGTCAACATGCCCTTCCGTGCTGTGTCTCCTCCTTGTTGGGGGAGCCCTAAGGCTGGTTTTAAGCCTGGCCTGCTCAGAGCTTTCCCCGCCCAGGTGGGCTAGACGAGCCCACACATGGTCCTTGCGCTATTGCACGGAGCCCAGTAACACAAGGCTGGGAAACAAGAATCCAGGCTGCAATTCAGAGTGCCAACTGGGAACAGGAGCCTTCTGAGACCGTCACATCAGCTGGTGCCAGACACAAACTGCTCCCTTTGCTGGGACACGCTGGTGACAGAGATCCAAGCAAGTCCACTTGGCATCACAAATAATTAAACCTCAAAGAAAATGTCAAAAACAAAGATTAAGTTCCCATCAGTAACTGCTTGTGGCTTTAGTGGGCACGCGTACGGCAGCGATGGCACGGGAAGCCCGCACCGCCTTTACCCTGCTGTCCAAGGCCACGGCGTCCAGCTGGCAGAAGAGACGTTGGGGGTTCCCAGGGGCCTCGCTCACGTCTCCTTTCAGAGCCAGCAGAACAACTTTTGCTTTCAGGTTTCTATGGCTTTGTTCGTTGGCTTTTAGGGCTGATTAGACAGACATTTGATTTGGAGTTCATTGGTAGAGGGACATCAAGGCAGCGTTGAGAATGTGGAAGCAGGAGAAGGTTTTGAAGAAGGTTGAAGGTAACAAGAAAACAACTGAAAGCAGCAGCAGCTTTTCTAACATTTCTTAAAACACTCTGCCTTTCCCTGTTTGCTTTGAACTACGTGACCTGTGGGATGCTCCAGGATGCTGTTTCCAAATCCCTCCATCACCTCAGAAGAACAATTTTCCTCGGCAGACTCTAGTCTGAAACGGAGCGGGGCTGGACCCCCAGAGCATTTTAGATAAGCCCGAGTCTGAACCTGACCTGGCCGGGTGGTCAGCTGAAGGTCGTACACCACTGGCCTTCGCCGCAATGTTAGCTGCGTTGCAAAACAAAAGGACTAAATCTGCTTGCCAAGGAAATTAAAAATTATGGCATTGGACTCACCGAGTCTCCATAAACAGCTGGCTGACACATACGGGAGGTTCAAAGCAATCGGGAATGTCTGATCAGAGATAACTCCGCAAGTCTTCTAGGCTACAATTAACAGTTACAGTCACGGTCGTGTGAAAAATGCCCAAGATGAGCTGTTCATCTCTAATGAGGTCACTGCTTGAGAACAACCTGTCATCGGGGAGCGAACACCAATCATACCATCACACCAATGGTGCCCGGCACCGGCGTGTTGGTACCATTGATCTGAATTCACCTCATTTCTGACAGCCGGCCGCTGTCGTTGGCTGCAGGGGATGCTGCAGTGCTGGCAGCGGTGCTCCAAGCACACCGAACGCACCGGCTGTGCCCACCGCGTCCCAGGACAACACCCCTGGGGACATCCCCTTCCCTTCCAGCAGCACTGCCACCAGCACCCAGAGCTTCACCTTACTCAGATCAAACGGGACGGCCCCAGGTTGAAGCCTCGCCGTGGGCTGCCTGACCTTCGCAGGAGAAAGGGCGGCGTGGACACCGGCCAGGCTCTGCAGGCGTGGGCAGGGGCAAGGTCGACTCCTTTGCCTTTGCAGGCAGCGTGGAGGTGCAGGCTGTGAACAGAAGGGCTGTTACAGCACGAGGCTGAACACCACTGGCACCCAGGAGAGGGGAGATGAGGAAAAAAAAAACCACAACGGGGACAGGTATCTTTCGCACACTGGAGAAGCCGAGCCTGTGGTGAGCGGCTTGATTTCAAAGCCGATCTCTCTAGGTTGTCAGAGAGTTGGAAGTGCCTCTTTACCCGTTACCAGAGGGTGTGTGATGATGGCTTTGGCTCCTGCTAGATAACCTGGAGCCCAAGGAGTATCTCCCTAGGCGCAAAGCGCTGCCCCACCACCCCTATAGCCACATTCACGCTGAGGTTCCATCACGGCTCACAAGGGACACACAGCACTCACCTCAGCCTCAAAGCTCGTGACTTACGGCTTTTCATTTTCCAAGGGGCAGATGCCAAGACTGTTAATTAGGTGGGCCATCACAGGAAGGCTGAGCTGTTTTGAGAAGCTAAGAGCGGACCCTCTACAGCCGGGGCTTTCCAACCCCCTCCCACACACGCTCCCCAGGGCTTACCTCCCACCACGGGCTTGGACGGGAAACTGCCTCGTGTCTGGGCAGCAGCCACACAAACCCAACTTTGGGGACTGTAAGGGAGGCCGGGTTTTGTTTGGGGACCTCCCTTTATGCTGGAAAGTAAAGGTGTGTCCGATCCCTTCTTCCAAAGCAGGAGGTCCTTTTGGTCACCTGCAAAGTTGGGGATCCCCCCACAAGAAAGTGCTCTGGTCCTGGGGCAAACCGCTCAGCAGGCAGGAGCTGGCTGCAAACTGCTCTTCAACACCACACCATAACTTGGAGCCAAATCCTTCAGAAAGAGACAGTAAATGCTGTACCTGATTTTAAGGCTGGTCACCCTGCTACAGCATCATCAAGTGTGCTTGCACTCAAAGTGCTGCATCTCATGCAGATGACACCGCTATGAAACACTCCAAAGTACACTTTGGAGGCAACAGGAGCCAGGTGAAGTACCTTCAAAGACCAGCAGCTCTGTTCTAAGCAACGTGCAAAAAGCTGAAGTTTTCAGCCTAAGCCGAAAATAGCCACCAAAAACTATCGGGGCATTCCTGAGACGCAGACAGAAAGGAGGAAAATGAAATGGTGAAGCATCGTGAAGCAGGAGGACCTCCCAGCTCAGGGCCCAGCAGCACTTTTGAAGGACAGTTTTCTCTACGTGAGGTATAGCGGGGCTTCTCCAGCATCTCCAAACAGGAACACTGGGCAGGAAGGGACTGCTGGGTCACCTTGTCCTCCTGCTCCCAAGGCAGCCATGTAGCCCAGAAGGGGATGCTGACCTACTCTGCGACACCACAGCCTTCGGAGTAGCATCACCTGAAGTCCCGAGTTTTGCACCTTCCAGGCTTCAATTAAAGTGAGCTCTTCAAAACCAAAGTGCAAACGAACTACAAGGAAAACACATCCCCTGTGGTCTGGATTAGGCCAGGTTATCACCACAGGGGACAGTCACCCATCCTCATCAGCTGAGCTCATCTGCTTCCTTAGCTCACCCCCCAACAAAGCTTAGTTTAAATACCGCTGTCAGGATTAAGCTTAAAATTTAGTTCTCCTTCCAAAACTTAAGACAATTCCACTTCCTTACATCTCAAATAATTCTGTATCTCCTGAGATGAACAGGGAACTAGTTAAAACCTCTGTCTGGGGTAACAAATGGAAATGCCAGGGCTGACCCGTGAAGAGCCCTCTGCAGCCGCCCCCTCCCATCCCATTCCTGGGGGGGCAAAGAAAGGGAGCTGGCGGTATGAGAAGCATAAATCAAAGGTAAAGGAGAACCAAAGGTATGTTGATAAAACAGAAGAAAGACGTGGGCAGTTGGAGGTACTGCCAGGCAAGAAAAGAAACACTCCAGTGCTGAGAAACCGCAAACTCCCTCTACCTGGCTAGCCCAGGGAGAGTTTTCTTGGTCTTTCCTTTTGCTCTAATGGGCTGCTTTTCCTTTCTGCAACCCTCCCCAGACTCTCCACCTGAATCTAAAGGCTCCTGCCCACAGCCTGCTTTTCTGTATGTACATTCAGGCAGAGTCATCAGGAAACACATACATGAAAACAGGTTACTGATTAAAAGGAAAAACCCTCCAGCCTCACCACAAACTGCTTTATCCAAATGCCACTAAATATTTACAATATTTACAAAGTCTAAAAAAAATGCGTTTATAAACCCAGACATGTGTTGAGCACTTAAAATATTTTATAAGCTCCACACAGCTTTAAGCAGAAGTGCAAGTCACATCCAAGCAGACTGCACTCTCAGTTTTGTGAGACCTGAACTTTAGTCTGCCTGAACAGAAAGCAAAACTGAAATAATTTTTATTAATTTTTTTGAAGCTGAAGAGCTAGAGCTTTTCAGCTGCAGAACATTTTTTTCCTTGTTCATGCCCTGATAAGAGTAGCAAACCAGACACGACAGTATCTCTTGATTTGTAAGTGGATAGCAGCCAAGTAAATCTCCCTCAGTACGAACACGCGATTTTTAAATTAGCAAACAATGAATTCGCTCTTAGGGACTTTCCATGTCCTGTCGGAAATAGCACAGCGAGGGACTTTCCATAGTGGGAGCGCTGAGCTGCTGCAGGACGTTACACACATTGCTGGCTACAGATGCAACCGTACCGCACGAGGCAAACTCTGCTTTGTGGCACTGAACGAAGGCGGCAGGGATTAACGTTAGTCGGGCAGGGTTTAACATTAGCCCACGGTACCAGGAGAGACTCTGAGCTAACACGGTCGTTTGATGCCTCCTTTCATCAGCCCTCCTCAGCCACACATACCTCCTCCTAAGCTCCGACCCTACAGGGACAGCCAGGCCTGATGAAATGCCACCGCTCTTTGGCAGGCAGCTGGGAGGAGAGATAACACAAGCCAGACCTTGTCTCCTCCCACCAGTTCGCGGGAAAGGATCAGCTTTTCCCGAGAGGGCATGGAATAACCTTCCCTCCATTTGACCAACTGCACCCGAGGTGGGCAGGAGAGACAAGCTCAGTCCTGAGACGAACTGCTCTTAAGCCCCGCTCCCCTTTCATCGCACCAGCCTGCCCCAAGACTAACAAAACCCGGGATAGCCAAGACCAGCATTGCAGACCTGCAGCCTGAGCACTCGGAGCCGCACCTCTACAAAACGCACTCTGTTTTAGCAAAGCACCTCACAGCACCTTTTGAATATCAGGTGAAGAGTAAAAAAAAGAGGCGCAGCCTTATCAGTTCAGACACTCTTACGCAGTTGTGCGTAAGATCCTGGAGCATCGTGCACACATGCAGCCCTGCCAGACAACGACTTATCCCAGGACAGCTCGTTGCCCTTTTCAACTGCTAGTGCAAGTTCTGGCTGGACTCAAGCGTTCAAACACTTGTAAGACCACACAGGGAGAACCTTTGGCAGCTGATGATTTTTGCTCAGCCCTGCAGGAACTCCTTAAGTTTTGGGTTTTTTTTTAAGCCAGGAGAAAAAGTTCAGAAGAGCTCATCAGTCACAGCACAATTAATAGCATTGCAAGCTGCCAACAAACAGAAATTGGTTTAGTCCAACGGAGATGAGCTCGCTTACTACAATCACCCTTTTGAGCAATGCAGTGGGCATCAGAATTCCAGTCACTGGTCACCAGCGGAAATTACAGCGTGGGTCAAATAATCTGCAGGCACCAACAGCACAGCTTGATACTGGAACCACGCTGTACCCCGAAACGCAACTCCCAAACTCGTGGTGCTGCATCAGTGTTAAGCTTTTAACTTGACGTGTTCAGTCACATGTCCACACCACGAGGCGCTTACAAACCTACGAGTGAGGGTTTCACAGCAGGAAAACCGTCTAGCACCCCGCATCCCCTCATCTTTTGGGCTGAACTTTTAGCAAAACGAAGCAGAAGGTTTGAGACAGCAGGAGAAGAACGCAGAGGCGCAGAAGCATCTCTCCGTTAACAGGCTCGGCAAGCTGGGCAGACAACTCGGGCACGATCCACAACTGTTGTTTCTTCCTGCCACCTTGCAGTGGCATTGCCAAGAGAATCCGAGTATTAGCCTAGACAGACCCAGGTTAAACCTTTTCCTGACACACACCTCAGTCACGACCAAAGTGCCATGAACCACGGGCTACAATCTTTACCTAGGGCAAGCGTTAGAGGGAAATACAATTTATTCCTCTTATCACAGCCCCCCCCACGTGGTGGTTCTTCCTTTCCAAGAGGGATGACAAAACTGTCCTTCAGGAGCACCAGAGCTTCACAGGTGAGCATACATTCACTACCAACCGCCAACACATTTTTACGATGCAAACTGCCACAGCAGAGTTGACTTGTCGGAAAGCACAGGGATGCACGTGGCCCACCACCATCCTCAGCAAGAACATCCTTCTCCTGAGGCACATTAGCTAAAGACCAAATGCCCAGGGCCACAAAGGAAGGCCTGGATTAAAGAGCTCCGCACGAAGAGCAGGGCCGGAAAAAAACATCCTGTCCAGCAGGCTGGTGGCCCAGAACAGCTCGGAGCGACGGGTGGCCAGCCAGTGACCCGGTCCCACTGCCCGGGTAGCCATGGGGGGCAAATGGCTGGAAAGAGGACGGCGGCCAGGCCGCTTTCCCCAAGCTGATGGGTCTGAAGTAGGTTTTAGGATCACATAACGCAGAGAACTTCACAACAATTTCCTGGCACAGCACAGTTTCTTGACAGTTCGCTTGTCTTTTAGAGTGGAAAGGGGCTGGAAACAGAGCGGGCGGTTCCCACCGCGGAAGGGACGCGCTTGGTGCCTGCGATCACGAGCAAATCTGAAATCGTTTCAGTCCAGCCTGTGCCCTCAGCCTGGCACACGAACCTAGCTCAGCCAAGAAACCTCCCCAGCTTACAGCAAAGTCCAGGGAGGTGGAAGCTCCCACCAACGCTGCCCGTGTCGGCAGACAAGCAAAACCACCTGAGCCTTCCCCAAACACAGGAAAGAAAAAGGACGCAGACATCGAAAGCCTTGCTCCGATCTTTACCTCGTACTCTTTAATAGTCCCCTTCCAAGTGCAGCCAGTGTTAATACAGACAGCAGGCAGACTTTCCACCTCCCGACGAGCTGCGTTGTCTGGGAAAGCCTAAAATGGAAAAAACGAGCAAACCACAAAAATTACTGAGGGGTTGCAGTTTTAGTCCAGTCTCTCAATTCTTCATTAAGACCTTATTAAGGCTCCTCCCAGGCCAGTTGCCACATCACCTCCTAAAGGTGCGCTAATGGCAAACAGATCGTTATTACAGCGTTTAAGTAGGCCACCACTATGTTATCGTCACCTGGAATTTAGAAGCTGGGGAGTCCACCACATTAATCATAACTCTCACTACTGAAGAAAACGTTTCCTAGGAATAAGGGATTCTCAGAACTTGTGTTTTAAACACAAACTGCAAGTGGTGTTAATGACATCGGTGAGCTGCTCTATTTTTCAAAATGCACTTTTACTTACCGAGCTTGTTTCCAAAATAGAAATTCCTTCTTCATATATTCCTTCCTGAATACAGCTGGCACACTTCTGAGGTCCAGCACTAGCGGACAGAAAAAGAATCATCAAACACAACAAAAAGAGACTGATTCATCATTTAACGATAAAGTGTTTTCTGGTAACTTTATAAAACGAAAGCATTTTCTTAGTTTTAAAACACCACATTGAGCCTTTGCCCATGTGTATTTTTGAGGTCCGTTTTTATTTTTTTTTTTCTTCTTCTCCTGATTAACCGCTCCATTTAATTTCCCTTACTTAAAGGCAAGGGTGAGACAGAACACGAGGAAACTTTTTCCGGAAGCCAGCACGTGCTGAAATTTCTCACATTTCGGCACGACAACCGTATGATCACTTTTTGAAGCAAGTTCCTTCAGTAGCTGTGACGGAGACTGAAGGAGATGGGCAGTTCACCTGGATTGCCACCTGAACGGCAAAAACAATCCAGGAGATTCTGGAAAAGGGAACTTCGAAGCAACCCCTTGAACAATAAAAGCAAGTCAGAGATCATGCATTCCCATAAGGAAGGCTTGATGCTGAACCTCAACGATTAAACCCGGCTTCCTCGCCGAGAAGGTCCTGAAAATGAGACTTTTCTCTCCTTTTTTTGCTTGAAAATGCCTTTTCAAGCATTTTCTCTTCAGACAAAGAAAGTTACCTTATAATTTTCTTCAGACAATAGGAACAGTAGCGATGTCCGCACTGGGCTTGAAACGGCCTCCTCAATATATTCTTGCAATCGGAGCAGAGGTATTTGACCTCCAGTTTAGTTCCCAGGATCTCCTTTGCAAATCCAGGCTGGTTTAGATCCAAAGAGCCAGGCGGAGAAGAGTTTGCTGCTGCCATGTGAACGAAAAATTCTGGCTGTATCTCCAGAGCCTGAAAAATAAAAACATTTTCCCGGTTCGATTATAACCGGATGGTGGTAATTTTTCACATCAGCTGCATTACTCAGGCACCCAAAACCCAACAAGGCGGGTGAACGCGCTGACGCAAACCAGGCGCCCAGCGGGTAACCGCGGCCTGCCACGACCCGCTCTTGCGTCTCTGCCATGTCCCCAAGGGCCGGGGGTGCCCCAGCAGACACGTACCCCGAGTTACCGCCCGGGGCTCCCCAGGGGGGTGGGGAGGGAGGACGGGAAGGAGACGCGTTGGTCTGGAGCGCTTGGGACGACGGACGGACGGACGCGCGTCCCAGCTTCGCGCCCCGCGACTGCACCCCGCGGGCGGCGGGAGGTGCCGGTACCCCCGGTACCCCCGGTACCCCCCCCAGGCCAGCGCGGCCGAGCTGTTTCTACACCGGGCGCGTTTAACCGGGTCTTTCACGCCAAGTCTCCGGCTCAGCCGCATCGAGGCGGTTCGTTCCTCACGGCTGTTACGCGCCGCTCCACGCACCGCCCGGGATGCCCGGGCAGCCCCCGCCGCCCCCTCGGGACAGGCCGCGGAGCCGGGCCGGCGGCCCCAGGGCTCTGGAAGCGCCACCCCTCCC
>VXBL01010515.1:0-33790 GCA_013400195.1 Aramus guarauna
CTTCCCCACCCTGTTTACCCTTTTTAGATTAATACCAAAATGCAAAACAAGCCCAGTGGTAAATGGGATAATATTTCACTGAAGTAATTTATGACTTAAGCCATCTCAGAGTTGGAACTACAGGCACAAAAGATGGTATCAACTTTGAACATCTTCTGTGTTGGACAAATGAAGACATCAGAATTATGAAATGATATGTGTCTATTTTCTTAGAGCTCATCTGATAAGAGCACAGGTAGTCTTTTTTTCTGCTTCTGAGCAGAAATAGGAGGGGATGGGCAATATATCTCTCTGTAGTACCTGTGCACTTGTACCTTGATAAAAGTCTCTCCACAAGAGAAGTGGCATAATAGCCAGGGAGGTATAATATAATACTGTAGGTTACATCTAGCATGGCTATATATATAGGAGAAAGAGCAGCAAGGTTTGAGTGTAGTCAAAGTTCACTTTACCTCTACAGCCTTTTGATGTAGGTAGCTAGCAGGGCCAGCTACTGACTGAAGGATCTAGCCTTGTCTGTACAGGAGAGGTGATGCAGCATAGCTGTGGGCATATTAGCTGGTGAATTCCCTTGTCTTTTTGCACTTGTATCTTCAGATGCAGTTCTTACTAAAAAGGATCGTTTCAGATGCTTTGTGTCACTTGACCAAGTCAGCAATAAGCCTCTGATGATAATTTCTTTTCATGGGGAGCCCTGCAGCCCATGTTGACTTTATACATACGCTACTTCCTCATCCTGCATGGATATTATTGAGGTGGGACAAGTATATGAAAAGTAATTTGAAAATGGGAGGTTGAGAACTCATGCTTCTTAGTTTTCAGCTGGTCTATAGTACTTTGGTAATCAAAGCTTATGCAAGTTAAAATAATCCTTAAGAAACTCCAGCTTTCACCGTGTAGGAATGCCCATGAATAAAAAAACCAAACCCAATCTTACAAAACCTGCAGCTTGGGGAGCTGTGGCTTAACACAAAATTATACATGAAATGTATATGGCTGCAAATCAAAACTTAATAAACAGACATCAGCATCACAGTGAGGGAAAACGTGGTGGTGTTTTACACAATCTTTTCCCATCTTTCTTTTACCTTTTTAGATCAACAGCAAGATTTACTGCTAGAACAAAAGGTAGAAAGTTAATATTCAATTGCAGATCTTTAACTTCAAATATTTGCTGCAACTTACATTTCCCTAGATTATTTTCATTGAGTCATTAAATCAGGAGAGATGTATCTTGTTTCTGTCTCCATCTTCAGATTTTGACGCTACTTGATCAGAAATTAAGCTTGCAAATGTCAAAACATTTCATGACAGGACTGTTTGTAATTAGTTTTTGCTGGAAAATCAAGGAACTCTGTGTTTATGTCTGACTGATTTAGTGAAAGTGTTATAATTATGTTTTTTTGTATAATAACATTTTATTTTAAAAAACATGCCTTTACTATGCATGCTGCCATTTGAGATAATTAAAATATTTTCTGTATTCCAAAATAACATGTTTTTTTCATATTCCACCTGAAGAAAAGTATCCAGAAATATTGATTTTTCACTGTTGAAGCATAAGTAATTATAAAATCTTTGGGATTTCCCCCAAGAAAGAGATTTCATGTTCTAAGCTGATGCTCTGATTTCTTGCAAAAGCATCTGTTTTATAAACTGTGCTGCCTATGCTAATTTATGCAACATTTGACTAAATAGATCCCATCAATGAAGCAGAGCAAAATATTTACATCTTTTGCTCCAGCGCATTTTTGTTTTTCAAAGAAATCTCACAGGCCTAGGGTTTATAATTATTCAAATGATTATTGGCACAGGTAATCCTCAGCCAGGTTGGGGCCTCGTTGTAGTAGATGCCGCACAAACATACGGTGTGTGCCAGCCTGTGTCCCAGAGCATTCACAGTTTGAAAACACAAGCTGTAACAGGTGGATGACAAACAAGGAGAGAAGGTGAAGTAACTCTTACAGCTGAATGCTTTAGTACAACTAATTAGCTGTGCAACCCAAAGCCCATTGGTGACAGCCATGAAGAAATGTTTCAAGGAAGACATAAAACCCAGTGTCTCCTTCAGTTTCAGTTTCCTAATAATACATAACAAAACTGCTGTCAGCAATGCTTTACCAAAAATTGTCCATTTTTCGCAATAATGAGGCAGTGTGATCTACACTGCTAAGTAACCGGCCTTTGAATAACTGTTGAGAGTTCACAAAGCTTTTCCAAAGCATGGACTGTAAAATAAAAATGAAATATTAGTTTAATAACACTAGACCAACAACTTAATGTGCTTATAATTTTCAAAGACCCTAAGCAGTAAGCATCAAGAGATGATATTAAATTCTGTTTTCTTATTTTAAAATTACTTTACATTTCCCAATGGGGACTTTAAAAGCTTACTGTTGCATTCCATCCAAAAAGAATCATGGATGATACCACATGTAAAAACATAAAAGTTAGCACAGTCAGGGATATTACATCTGCCAATATCTTGTTTTCTTCCAATTTGCTGCTAGACTTCCTAAGAGTTATTGAGTAAGTGTTTCCAGTAAGGCATAACTTCCTGTACCCTGGACAATCTCATCTTAATTACAGTATTTCTGACCTTTAAGTTTTGAGTTTTGGGTGTGGGGTTTTTTAATACTTCAGGCAATTCAGGTGAATTCTAGAACATCTCAAAATTTGACTTTTACTCTTTTATGTCTTTTGACAAGTCAGTTGCAGTAGCTACCCAGAGATATCTACTACTTCAACATCTGACTTGAGCTGTGGGTACAGACTCAAAGTATACCTACCACAGTGATGTTGCTCCACTGTAATAGCATCATATTACATAAAAATAGCCTTCAGATTCAGACGTACCTTCTAAGAGGCAAAGCAGATTTCCTCTCTGATTTATTTTAAGTCTAGACAAAGGAAACTCCTGCTTGAAACAACAGGATTCATAGCCTGGATGAAGGAAAAGTACAAGCTAATAGTTTCCAGTTGTAGTTTCTGTATATATATAGCTTTACTACTATCCAAATATATTTCTCATTCACCCAAGTTTTTAATATAATTGTATGCCATTTTCTTTTGGATGCACAAATAACTCTTCATATATTTTCTGAAGTGTCACTAAATATATGCCTGGAGCAGGACCAGATTTCAAGGCTGTGAGTACTTTGATAAAGTAATTAAAGTGGAATTTAATGGAACATCTTTTCTCTCATTTTGCCTACTGCATGTTTTTCTTTTGCAGAAAGCAATATCTCTTTCTGCATCAGTCTTTATTGATTCAGAAAGCACAGGTAGTATTTACAAGTTTTATATTGAAGGGTAGGACCTCATGGATGTAACTCAGGAGATCACTGTTCTTCTAAACTCTGAGATGCTCAGAAACCTGCTGTTATCCAGTGTCATTGATTTCCTAGGTTAACTTCTGTTCTTCCCCAACTTGCCAGTGAGCTCTTATAGCTACGTGCCTTAGAAAATGCACTGTCAATTCTTTTCCCAGGGTTATTGCCCTTCTCTTGATGTGAAAGGCTTTCTGTTTGTAAGAATGTGCACTGTTTTCTAAGAAATAAAAAGCAAGGAAGGAAACAGAAACAGAGGAGAGGAGGGAGAATTTGTCCCTTACTTTTGCACTCTGGCATTACTTCAAGGAGGAACAGCTCAAAGCGTAACTTAGGTAAGTCCTGAAGGGTTATTTGAGATATGATAGAAGCCTCTTTCTAGATACTGCAATTCCGCCTGTTTTATGGCTAGGGATTTCTTTCATGCTATCACACGGAATATTTTTCACACGGGGATTACCAGAATTTTTTCAACTTTTGTGGTTTGTGAAGGCTTCTAAAATTTCTTCTAATAGCAACTCTGCTAATGGTTAATCATACATTCACAATTTGGAGGTTTCATGTTATACATAATATAACATGTGATACCTTGTAATGTATACAATGTGATGTCATGTCCTCACTTCACTTTTTACTGCAGAAAACTGGAATAAAAATTCTATCATCATGTACATCCAGAAGAAATTTTTGTTTCTGATCACTAAGAGACTTTATACTAGTCTCTGGAATATGCCTTTACACCATGAACTAGAATTGTAATTATTATTCTTTATGTCAACCAGATAGTAGGTAGCACCATAAAGCCTGTCTGGCCTTTTTATTTATTATGCATGACTTTGTTAGGCAGACACTTCCCTCTGGTGAGCTGGGTTACAGTCCAAGCCTAGGGGAGGAGTATGGTCTAGCAGTCACAGCTGCACACCCTGGAAGACACACAAATAAAATCACACGTAAATAGCAACTGTTACAAGGATGCAGTTAGAACCAGCCTTCCTGATCAAGAGTGCACACTTTGGCTGTCTCCTATTATATGATGATATCAAATGCATGTCAGCTGTGCAGTCAACCCATCCATCTGCTATAAGCCCAGGGATTCTCAGTCCCCAGCATCTACCCCCTGCCCAAGACTGAGTGGACATGAAAATGATGGCTATGAAAATTGTGGGCTTTGCCTTCATGGCAATTTGTACTGTCCACTCTCCACTTCCTTCTTGCCCAAACACTCCTCAGAGGAGTGCAGGGAGCACAATGTGAGTGTGATGGAGTCTTCTGTCACTGGCAGCCAGCCAGTTGGTGGTTATTATTAGCTTTTGCTTTGTCCAGGGTTGGCTAGGCTGCCATGTCAATTGATACATACCATCACCTGGTTGGGCAGACTTCCCCACGAAAGACGGTAGCCAAGTGTGCGCTAATGCTCACAGCAGAAAGATCCATCCACCTCACAGCTCTCTTTCAAAGGACTCTCAAGAAAAGATGTTGTATAAAGACTCATACGTCAGGTGAATTGCCTTACAAATTGCAAGTGGCCGGTGCTCGCACAGAAAAGCAATGGAAGATCCTCTGTCATACATCATAATACTTACCTGCCATATAAAAATGTTGGGGGAAAAAAATTGCTCATGGAAAGAATAGCCATATGTATGGATATGTTTGTTTATGTGTGTTTGTGTGTGTTAGTTAAAAGGAAATTAAATTTCATTCTTCTTCCTTCTGCCTTATAGAAAACTAGGTAAGACCTGCTCCACAGATTACTTTTATTCCGTGTTGAGAATGTTTCTCCTTTGCTGCATCTTCATTCATAAAAGATCACTGTACTAATTTCGATGTGACTCCCACTATTCTCATCTGAATCTTCTTAATTTTTGGTGCGTAGCAAGCAATACCCCGGTGTCCTTGGACCAGCAAGAAGCTGTGCATGGCATGGTGGTTCAGGTTCTCTGACACTTCACCATGTCTGTCACCAGGCATGTAGCTAACTCCCTCCCAGCTTCTGGGCACCCACTTGTTGGTAGGACTTCAATGTCTACTGTAAAGTCTCTTCACAAGATAAGGCAGAGTCACCTGTTGTAATGAAAAAATCTAGCAAATCTTTATTGTTCATAAGGACTGTCATTGCATTTGTCATTTTGAGATGCTTGGAGTAGATAGAAAATAAAGGCTGTCTTTTTGAAGGAGCTTTTTTCCATGCTTCTTGTTTCCATGATTTGCCTGTTTAAAGGAAACTACATTTTTACATCTGCAACCGTAGCTGAGTGTAGAAATATCTTTATCTTTTTGGTCTAATGGAACATTTGATATTCCACTCCTGTCCTTCTTTCTGTGGCAGTACTCTCATTTCCAGTCAGAAAGCATTCCTTTTCTAAGTAAATAGCCTTCTAAGATACACTTCACCTTCAGCATCCTATTTAATGAGGATAAAATTGGTGGTAAACCAGAAAGACCAACAAGTGACTCCACTTTTCTACACTGCATGGTTTTATATGATCTCTCTTTTCTCTTTAGCCTAATAAAATAACTTTTACTCTAAAATACCTGTTTTCCTGGCAGTCTCTTGAGAGGCAGTTCTTTAAAATAGATTTCCATTTCTTGATTAGATTTCTAAAACATTTACTGGGCTCTTAGACATTGATTTCCCACCCCCACCCCACCCCACCCCAACAATTAAAATACATGTAAATACTTCCTAGGTAGTTTTCAAGTATTATGGAGGAGTATCATTTCAAAGTGAAAAACTCCTCTTTTTTTTTGTGTACAAGCTCTGCATCGCAAAAGATACAGACATAATCAGTGGAGACAAAAGTACACTCCTTAGCTGTAGGATGAATCACTTACCATGTCTCTTGCTCCTAGATATTTCATCGTAAGCTTAATAGCCTCTCATACTTTCATACTTTCTTCCTGAGAGTCTATATTTATCCCTGCATAAATCTCATGCCTTGTTAAAATCCATCACCTTATCCCAACTCCAGTGATTAAAGTATACTGGTAAACTTTCCCAAAATTTTTGCATGGTTGTACTCAGTACAGATGCAGAAGGCTACATCTGAGGTAAAACATTAGTTGCAAAGGCTCACTAGACTGGGTAGGAAGAGTTAGATGCCTCAGATTTGGACTAACCATAAAGCTGGATCAGAAATTGATTTTTTGGTTTGGTAAACTGAACTGAGAAATTGATTAGGTCATAGCAGAAACTTTAGATGGTTAAACAAAAATCTCCACTGTCCCAAAACTTCAATGTTTCACTTTGAGACTGAATGAAAGGCTAAATGAAAGACATAAACTGTCAACATTTACTTAAATACACATATTCTTCATGCCTTTTTTCCCTATTAAAGCATTAATCATTTCAGAGTAAAAATGAAAATTTCAGGAAGAAAACAGGAAATGTATTAGAAATGCTGAAATAAAACAGTTTGTTTAAAATAAGTAAAAATAAAAGCATGCTATAGTTCTTACGTTGCCTGCTTTGTTTGGGTTTTTTTGTTTGTTTTTTTAATTGCCCATAACTATTTGCCATTTTCTCAAGGTGTTACTTTTCCTGAAGTTCTATTTTAATTTCACGTGCATGCTAATTTCCTGTTTGCTGAAAATGAAAGCCAACTCCAGTTAACTTCAGCCAACATTCTGGGTTAGGGACTCTCCAAGTTAGCCATTAGGACACACTGAGGTCAAGGTTGCACCTTAATGATTATTTTGCTGCAGGACAGAGATGTCTTCATGTGGTCCTCAAAAAAAATATCTCCTTCAGTTCACGGTTCATGGCCCTGAAACACCTTCTGGGTTGTGCTGCCTCTGCTCTTTCTTTTCAAACAAGAGTGGAGATCAGTCAGACTTACAAAATGCTGTCACACAAAGAGGAAATGTTGGTTGTGCTTCTCCTTTTATTCCACCGCTTGCTTAGTGGTACACCTCTAGACTGGAGTGAGAGGCAATGGAATTGCCTCTTTTGAGTGACAGACAAAGACAGGCAGATAGAAATAACAGAGGGTCTGAAGAGGGAAGATTAGTCAACAAGGAGACCATCATTCCAGCAAGCAGGGCATTGTCTGCTCAGGGTTTTTTGAAAGACAGGTTTTCAGATAATTATGAGGAAATTTTGATGGTGTTACAGGACTTACTCACAAATGCAGGGCCTTGGGCAAAGGGTGCCTTTTGGAAACACGGCAGGCCACAGTGGCCTTTAAGACAGTGGCTGATCAGATGCAGGAGACAAGTTCTTGCTAATAGATGAGAGACGCTGGGCAGGATGCTATGTAATATGACTAATGTCCCTCACTGATCTTGAAGGTAAAAGCAAGCAGCGTATATTTGATATGGGAGATACCTGTAAGGTTTCCAGAGCAGCTCATGGAGCTAGCACTGGGCACCTGTTTGCTTGCAGGGCTGAAGATAAAATTGCTATAAAGTCAGATTTGCAAAGAGAAGCTTTGTTGAAGTCTAAGAAGCCAGACAACTACCACTGCTGTTAGACCACTTTTTCCAGCATGCACAGTGCTCAGACAGTCAATTTCAGGGTGGACAACCAGGCCAGGAAGCAATCTGCTGGCTATGCTCGACACTTTGTCAATTTAAAGCTGGAAAGGGAGACTTTAGACAGTGTCAAGAAGTCCAACAAATTAATGGAGAGGCTTGCTGCTGGAAGAGTGGCAGATTTGTGTCAGTGGCATTCAAACCACATACAATGCCAGGAGGTCCCAGTTCTAGAGCTACTCTTCGTTCAGAAAACATAGGTTGTGTTCCTAATTCAGCAGTGGTTTCATCAAGACTCTTCAGCACATGCTTAAGTAAATAATTTTTGAACATAAATTTGCTAGCAGAGCTTATGTTTTACAGTCTTTGTTACTTGAGGAGCTTAGCCCTTTTCCTGATCAGCCAGCTGTTAAGTTATTCCTTTGCTGAATGTAAGTTGTTTGAGAATGAGATCTTGAACTACGATATACTAAAATCAGAATGTCTCAGTTGGACTTTTTATTTATGTATTTATTTTTGGTCCCTTCTGCCTAAAATCTTCTTCAACTCCTTGTCACCTGGATAAATATTCTTTCACTCCTTACTTGAGCTGAAAATTCAAGTATCACTCAAATAAGTTATTATGGTATTTTCTACTTGAATCTTCACTATTATCACACAGTATAGGCAATATTCATGCATTTTACCTTGAAATTGTAGGACATATTTGATTATTAGTAAACAGTAATATTAATGATAACAAAATTGTATCTCTATATATTTATAATAATTTTAAATCAAGTTGTGACATTAAAAAATGATAGTATAATGCAAGTCAGTTCATGTGCATTTAATTTCTTTACAAGGGATAGTGGGGTGAAAGCGTTGAGTTAGAGGATGAGTGCTTCATTTAAGGTGGATACAAATTTTTTAGCAGCTGAAGGAAAACAGATGAGATGACTGACATCTTATTTCTGTAGCTAGGCAAATGAATCACTCCAATTTATATAGTTCGGTAGCATATTACAATATTTTGTTATGGTTGTATTCTTTTTCTTTTCATTTTATGGATTTGTCTGTGAAAAATTGTGTTTTGAAATTTTTAAATTACACAAAATCAGTATCTGCTTAGCCTGTTTTTAAGTCTTTGTGATCAGCAACTAAAAAGTGGAATAAAAGAACTTTCTAGAGGGCTTTTCTGTTTAGAATCCCTTAAATATTGACAAAGACCTTTTCATTGGTTTGAAACTAGTGGTCCACTGTTTCCGAAGAGGAATATGAAAGTGAAATGGTTTTTGGAATGTACGATCTGCATTTGTATCTGCCCTTATGCGGATGAATCAATGGAAAGGGATCAGAAAAGAAAATGAATCCTACAGATTTTTCACCAGGATAAATTCTTCCTTCACTCAGTAGTGAAACTTTCATGGACCACATCTAATGAGGCAAGAACATCTCTTGAAATGTATCAGTAGGTCTAGACACATCTGTCTTTGAAGTATATTGGAATGTAATTTCTGAGAAACCACAGCTTCTGTGAAAAAAATACCTAGTTGAAAATGAAGTATGGTTGAAGAGAATATGGAATAACATGGTATTCCTAGAAGTCTTCTTCAGAAACTTTCAATAAATATGCTTCTCTGTATTCGATTTCTTACTTGTTGTCAAATCTGAATTCATATTTGGACTCTTTGGTTATATATAACCTCCTTCTGCATAGGACTTCCAAAGTTCTGTTCCAACACAGTAACCTCAAGAAGTGTTAGTCATTTTTTATATTTGAAGCTTCTGGTAAAATCATAGCTTTCCTATAATTAGATCAATGCAAAGACTGAAAGGGACCATCTAGAAGATTTTGTTCTCAATTTAAAAGTCAACCTCCTCTCTGCTTGCTGAATGATTTTTGCATACACACCAAATAATTTCCCTTACGGATAATTTTATCATTATCACTATTTCCATTGTTATGTTGTGGTAGCCCTTGACTTCCCACTGCACCAAGCACTCTACAAATGAATGACAAGCACCTCCATATAGCTTGCACTCCCAGGTGGCAATACAGGCAGGAGATGGGGAAACAGAGGCATGAGAAGCATAAGATCATCTAGAGAGAATAGAACATTTCTAAAAAAGTTAGAGAGAAATTGTGTGTACCAGCAACACAGCTCAATGCAGAAAGAGCAAGCTCTGTGTTGGGACTGAAGTCCACATGTGCCATCTGCCCTCTCTCCTGCATGTCTGGCATAACTCTGGGAACAGGTAACTTCCCAGGACAGTGGCTCTTGGAAAGGAGATGGGGAAAAATACATCTCAGATGAAAAATCTGAGACCAACTGACAACCGCAAGACTTCTTCAAGCTGTGACTTTCCCTGCATTTAGGGACTATCTTTGCCAAAACAGAATTCCTGATTTCTTGAATCCCAGCTGAACATCCTGTGTACTGTAATCAATTATATGCATACATTACCACTATATATAGTGAGAGGTAATAATTCTGAAGTGTTCAAAAGTAGTCTACTATACAACACAACTCAGGCTCAGTTCTTGAGTTTTCTGCATCTTCTTGATAGTTGTGCTTGTGTTTAATACTATTGTCATTTATGACTACAGTAAAAATCACAAGCTTTATCACAGAAAGGCCAGTGCTATCTCAGCCAATTGGGAAAATGAGTAGAAGTTACCTTGAGATGACTCAGACAATGAACCTACTTTTTGAGTTAAGCAGGTTTTACTCATTATGCTCTTATATACTGTGTTTGTTGCGCTGTTTCCCAATATGTTCTCTGTTGAAGAGGAAAACATACTAATGATTATCTGTGTTTCTTCCCTCACGTGTTTCTAATCCAGACAACATAAATGAAAAATAAATTGCACAGGTTAATATGATCAATAGCAAGGAATAACTTAAGAGCTGGTGTAATAAATAATAAATAATTGCAATGATAAATAATTCCATTAAGGCAATCAAACAGTTTATGATGCCACAATAACTCAGAGCCAGCATTGATTGTACAGAATTGTACAGAACTACAAATTTACTGTGCAACGAGTTTCTTAATGTTGATGGTTTGGAGCTGAGAAAGAGGAAGATATAGATGGGAGGAAGAGCAGAGCATGAGCATGAATCTGAAAAACCTCACTGTGTTGCAGTACATTATATTATAACTGTTCATTTAATTATCGGGTTCATTTAGTGTAAGTGTGGTAAGAATAGATGGTCCCCATTCATTTAACTGTTTCCCATCCCTTTTCAGCCGACTGTTACACATCTCCACAGCTCATTGCCTGGCCCCTTGCTCCCACGTTCCCTTCTAACTCCTCTGAGTCACGATTAGAATTTCTACCCTTTAGCTGCAACTTGTTGGCAGATGGTTTTGGCTGAATTTAGACAGGCACAGATGCCTTCATGCTTGCTGTCTTTGCAAGCAAAACAAAAAACAAAACAAAACAAAAACCCCCAAAAAACAAAAAAAAACAAAACCCCCCACAAAAAATAAAAAAAAAAGGAAGAAAAAATAGCCACAATCAAATTCCATGTTTCTTTGCTTCACCTTTTGTGTGTGAGTGTGTGTGTGTGTGTGTGTGTGTGCATTATCTATGCCTCCATGTGGGTTTAACCTGCCCTGAAAAAGAAGGAGTAATAGCTAAGAGACACATTATACTGACAAGTAATAACAATTGGCATATATTTTTATATTGTTTTATCTCCTGAAGTACTAGGAGATTACAGATCATTTGCAAGTCTCATTTAGTGTGGAACATATTTAGAAACTGAGCTAGAGCTAGTAAATCCTTCCCATGAGCCTATGGCATATCTGATAATCTTTTGTAGGCCAGCTATGGCCTCTTCTTTCATTCTTTAATGTTTTAAACTCCTTAATTTTAGTCTCCTTAACTCTTAATATTTAATGTAATGAAGAGAGGGAAAGGTCATTAGTGTTTAGATAACACAGATAGAAAAGAATTATTAGTTTTGCATCCTCATTTTTTTCAGAAAAACGCATGTTCCACAAAATAATCACAAATACTTCTGTGGCCAGTGCTGTTACAAATTGTGCCACAATTAAAGCAGATCTAAAGCTAAAATCATAAATATTTCAAGACAATCCTTAATCTTGTATAGAAAGAATAAACTATTATTTTAAAATCCAATAAATCCCTCACTGTAAGCAATTCTTAGAAAGGAGGAGAGACTATATAAATCAAAATCAAATCCTGTGGTATGAAATATGTTGGAATTTTGCCTCTCTAACCTCCTGTTTGGTTTCTATACGTGTGTGGGAAATAAGTCCTCCTATCTCCCAGTTAGGACCTACAAGAGTCATTATAAAACTGGACTTGGCTATTTCCTTATTTGTGAAATTTTTGCACTGCTCTATTGCCAATTTGCCATCATGTAGAAGTTAACAGAGTTAAAAACCCTGTGCTTCAATGCATACATCTAAACTAAGGATAAAAAAACCTGTAGGGAAACACTTTCTTTTACACAATTGCAGAAACTAAACAGTGGGTATCTTGCCATTTTTTCCCCAAATAATTCAGCAGGTTTTGAGAAGCAATAAAAGAGACATCACCACTCACTCCAAATAAACTCCAGAAGTGGCAGAAGTCAAAAGTCTCCAGGCTCTGAAAGAATCTGCCATACACCTGATCTATTTAATGTTTCACCAGTAATCCATAACTAAACAAACATCTTCATTGTTTCCGTACCTATATAAGAGTTGAAAGCTAAAATTGAAACAGGAAAATGGTGCAACATGGATCACCACAGGCAGAGACCTACAAAGTAATTTATTCTTCTGGTTCATGTTTAGTTTGCATTTGAATCAGGTTCATTTCACCTGATCATTAACATCGAAACCTAATATTAGTGAGAGCCAAGTAGTTTAGGAACTTGTTATTTCTTCTGAGAATTTTAGCTAAAACATGAAAAATTATAATTATAGAAATATTATTTTAATGATAGGATTTGGTCCTAGTTTAATAAGAGTAAATGCAGATCAGCAATACACAGGTTTTTGAACCTGTGGGGTGCAATAAAGATTAATTGCCTGTGGAAATGGGATCAATACACCTCCTCTCCAGTAGATCCCTCTTCCAGAGGCTTAGCACAGAAAACGGTGCGGCTTTTGTGTGAGAAGTTATTGAATCAAAAAATGTTAGTTATCAGTGTTGCAAAATAGATATAAATGTGTAGCAATTGAGAAAAATAACTCACCCCATGTGGATGACATGCATGAGAAAGGCAGCACTCATACAGTTTTAGCAGTATGGCTAGTCTGAAATTTTTGTCATTTGGAGGCTTGATGCAATAATATGTGACTGGTTTTCAAGAGAAACTAATAATGTTAGGGAGGCATATACAAGTTTCAGTGGGTATCTGGCTTCCTCTCCCTGTTCATGGTGAAACCTTTGCTGTTTCATTCACTAGTGTTAGAGCAGGGCAATAGTTGGAAGGAGACATCTTTTCTTGTGACTCTAAGTGAAGTAAGATTTGACTCCCACCGTTGGTTCCACCATCAAACTGTTAATACAAAGAGAAAACTAAAGTAGGAAAAAACAGCAATGATAAAAACCCAACCTGCAAGGTTTGAGTATTGACTGAGTGCATTTTTTGAGCATGTTAAACTATTAGCAGAGCTATCTTGTACAGACAAGTGGAAGGAGTGGTTGTAGAACTGGCGATTCAGAAAAGGACTTCAGTATTTCATTGCTTTTTGGACTTCAGTATTTCATTGTTTTTTGGACAATGTAGTTTCCATTAGACAATGCTTGCCCAGCTGTAAGACATTTTTAATGTAAACTGGAGCTGGACATTTGACATAGCTGAGGCTTCATAATTCTACAAATGTTCCTGTCTCTGGTGGAGCTTCTGTTTCTTTACTGTGACATGTATTTCAAGATTGCAAGTTTATTTTCTTCAAAAAGGTCTAGCTGTCCTAAAGGCTCTGGGGCTGCCTGCAGACACAGCACCTGTAAGAGGCATGATGAGCCACTTGTATAGTTTGTGTGCTAATTGCATTATTTGATCCTTCTCTATGGTAAGCAAGAAAACTAGAGTGGCATCCTCCAGGAAAATTAATGGTTTTATGTGACAGACTGCTGCATCACTTGAGGTTTCAGTGTGAAGTAAGAGACAAGTCATCTTCATTTTACCTTGACACTCTAAACATTCATGTTTAGAAAGTAGAATGGCTAGGAGGCGTTTCTGTACCTGCCCGTAAGCATGCAATTCCCCAGCCTGTGAATCAAAAATATGAAGTTTCTCCTCTGCTCTTCCAGTTGTACAGCTCTGCAATGACTCCCAGGGCTCAGTGCACACTCTATTTATTCTCCTCTTTCGCATTATCCCAGAAAGCTTTTGCAACTCTTTATAAGACAAAATTTTTGATGGCCACTTGCTGGCAAAGAACTAGCATTTTGCCTTGATGGGCATTAAAAAGTACATACATATTTTATAAAGTATTTTTAAAAGTCTTTAGTTTACAATTATTTATGAAGAAGATGTGCTGCTTACAGAAGTATCCTCCTGAAAGAAGGAGCAAGTACAGAGATGCTAAGGAAAGGAAGGCAAAAAGAGAGTCTAGTTAAATACTCATAAAATAAACAATTGCTTTTGAAAAAAAGAAAGGGCTAATGGATATTTTAAAATTATTTCTACTTTTTAATTTCAAATGTTTCCTTCTTATGGCCTCACTACGCTCTACAGTATTTTAGGACATCCAGTCGCTGTTAAACACAGAAGTCATCCCAAAGTTTTGTTTCAATATGCTTTGCACAGCTGGAATTACCTAGTGCTCACTATTTTCCGCTCTAGTTACATGCATTAAGCCTAATCCTGCCCTTGCCTTAGCAGCAGGGATCAGGAGTGGCTTTAGTGCATTTATAGACTTCCACCAAGCTTCACGTGACGGGACAACAGTAGCTGGCCTTTTCCTGCCCAGAGTTGCACCAAATGCCTGCATAATAATTGAACTGTGAGTCAAACGAGAGTTGGTTTTGCTGACTTTTCCCCAGCAGGATTATTTATCCAATTGTCTTCTGTGCTTTTGCTGCATTTCAAACGTTCCTAGCTGACTTGCCAAAAAATGAAGCAAAAAATCTACATCAGACACCTGAAGCATACATTTATGAGCTGGCATATTCTTCAGGTAATGGAGACTACTGCAGGTGAATGTAACCACACAAACTGCCTTTACAGCGTACCTCCAAGAAGCATATAAAATAAATATTTTTTTTTCTCCACTAAATACAGTCTTTAGTGCACCAAGAATTTAATTTCTTCTTCATGAGGGTCAGCATTTGGACAACTTTTTGGCTATTATGCAGATATTTTTTCAAGGGAAAACAGACATATAAGATGCTCATGCACAAATGTTGTTGCTAGGAGGGTCTATCAGACACATGCTTTTTTTTTCCCTAGAAAATGTACTAAGCATAAGGAATATTTTGCCAGCTGTGGAGGTGTCCTTCTATTCACCCTCCTACTTGCTCAAGGTCTCTGTTTTGTTGCAACTTAGTCCCCTTTTCTTCATTAAACATCTATTCCTGCAAGGATTGAAGTTCACAGAGGACAGCCAATAAGTGTAACACTGGAATTTAAGCTCGCTTAGTGTTTATGTTTTCCATGCCTATAATTTTGCTTTGATTATAAACAAAATTTGCAAAATTTATGTTGGAGAGGAAGAATCTGTTGCCAGTGTGCAAGATGTGGGCTTCTGGGACTTCCTGTGAAGGAGCATGATTTCTTCTCAGTATGATGTACAGTCTACCTGTACTCCCCCATAGGATGCATAACCCAACTACTCTTACCTCATCTCCATTTA
The DNA here is from genome assembly GCA_013400195.1 of Aramus guarauna. Classification (NCBI taxonomy): domain Eukaryota; kingdom Metazoa; phylum Chordata; class Aves; order Gruiformes; family Aramidae; genus Aramus; species Aramus guarauna. The sequence continues at coordinate 15,606 of VXBL01010515.1, forward strand.
CCTGCTTTTTTTCTAATTAATCTTTGATTGCATTTAAAAAAATAAATATATTCTTACAAATGCCAGCACAGAAGATTACTGACAAATTTCATGGAAACTCAGTGAGAGGCCTTTAACCAAACCACAGGCAATCAAAAAACTTTTTACACTCTAAAATTAATATATTTGTTTCTATCTCATTATTAATTTTTACTTATACTCATAATTGTACATACTACAGTCAGAATTCAAGAAATACCATGGAAAGAAAATATTCTTGGAAGTGGATATGGAGTTGGTGAAAATATTTAATTCCAGTCTACACTGGGCAACAATCAGTCAAATACCCCCACCTGTCTAGCCCCAGTTTTTGAAGTGGATGGAATAAAAAGTTTTGAGAAAATATATATTTTAGACATTTTTAGAGGTTTAAAAAGCATTATGAAAATTTATTCCCTTTTTTTTCTTTGTCAATAAATAAAATCCTTTGGTAAATTTTTTTTACAGAGAAAGAGCTTTCATGGTGCCATTTGCCACTCTGAAACTTTTAAAAACAGTGAGATTTCTGAAGCAAAAAAACCTAACAGCCCTACATACCCAGAGGAAATGATGCAAATCTTTATTCTTCCACTCAGCAACTTTTTTTAACCATTGAAAAATGTTTTGAAAACTGCCAAGGTGGTAAAAGAAAGAAAGCAAAAAAGGAAAGCTTATAAACAACCCCCCATTATACCATCCATTTTATTGCAGTTGGACTCAAAAGGGAAGTAAGGGAATACTGTCAGCATTTTTGTGAATTTTATTCCATTTTTTCAACCAGATGTAACTGTAAATCTCACAAGATTTCAAGCAAGGTGCTTTAGATTTAAAATAAATTATAGTTGGAGTAGAAAATAACTAAAATTGCCAGAATGCAGAAAAGCATTTAAAGATTTAAACAGCATTCTGCATAGTCTTAATTGAATACTTGTGGAGATGGTCATTCGTGAAGGTAAAATCAAGACTATTTTTTAAATTTTATCCTGATAGTTGTCTGAAAGCTCTGACATGAATCCATCACATTATGGTAGATTTTATCCAACTTTCTAATTAGGTTATCCATAACTGCAATTTTAATTGAGCTTAAGTGCCTGAGATGCCCATTTTCCATAGCATTTCACTACTATGGACTACTGAAAATGTCTAGGAAAGGCTCCGGATATTGGACTGTCCCACACATACTGAAGTAATATGAATTGGATACAATCAAAAAAATTAAGAAATTTTTAGACCTCATCACCTCAATTCTTGCGGTATTGCCAAGAGGAAAACTTTTTATCATTAATATGTGATTTCGCTTTCTTTGGAGGCGACACTCAAAATGAGCTAAGGATATTGTTCACGTTGCAAAAATAAACACTTATAGGTTAGGAAATATTGAAATTAAATCAATCTGTCTGATCTTCATTTAGCCCTGCACTCTGAAAACCTAAGCACATTTAAATGTTTCCTCATATGCCTTGTCTCTTTTAGTGACCAGTAGCAGTGATGCTCAGATCAGAACCATATATTCAAAAAAAGCCATTTTCTCCTGGTCTTGAACATTCTCCTTCTCCTCACATCTAATGTGCCAAATAATAGTTGTATACTGGTTTGCTCCTTTCCTCCCACACTTCTCAATGGCATTCGTCACTGGATTACCCCAGTAATTAATCAATATATCTAGTAATGTATTAACAATTAATTTGCTCATTTTCACAATTCCTGTGAGATATTATGTCACTTTTACTGCTGGGGAGCTGAGGCAATGAATATAAAACCTATCCACCTCATTTGGACATCTAATTTCAGACTTTCCAGGGGATAGCAACCCAAACTTGGACTGTATAGATTTAAGGCATAGACCCAGCTGACATATCTGTCTGCGCATTTCAGAACATCAGGCACCAGGAATTCAAGTCAGTTCCTCCAGAAAATGAGCTGCTTAGGTTTAAACACCTTTCTTTGGCATTATATCTGAGGTAGTGCGAGGACCTGGTTCTCCAGGGCAGGATGCAATCGACGTGCAAGGAGACAGTCCTCTCTCCACGAGCTGTCTCCTGCCCGGTTCCTCCCTTACCTCCCTGTTTCCGCACAAATAAAGGCAGGGTCCTGCAGCCAGAGCTCTCCTTCGCTTCACAGCCCATGTTCATCCCCTGCATTGCACCATAAACGGGGAAGAAGCAGAATGTAGTCTGGTAAATACAATGTGACGGAAGCCCACAGACCTGGGTGGAAGGGTACTGATTCCTCGTACCTACCCCAGACCTAGTGCACCCCACCACAGTCCAGAGCTGGGAAATGTCCTACTTAGCACAGAACAGGCTGGTTTTGTGCAACAGTTTAGGATGTCTGTCTGCGACATGTGTGAAATAGGATTTTTCTGAAAATAAGAAGTCACGAAGAGCTAGGATTTTTGCAGAAATTAAAAGCAATAAATCTAGTACAAAAGTTACACCCTTGCTATGTATTAAGCACAAACTCCAAGGTGTATCCTTTTGGAGGGAAAGTCATCAACATTCTGGTCAAAATAACATGTTTTCCTGTAGCCCTCCCACTTTTTTTCTTCCAAAAGAATTAAAATATTCAGCTGTAACTGTAATTCTGTGTGTGTGTGCGCACATGCACACATATGTGTGTGTAAAAAAAAATATTTTGAAATAGATGCCTATGCTGCAAAATTTCAGCACAAACATTTCAGGTATTGTAAAGTTGTCAGCAAATGAAAAAAAGCTGACACAGAGCACATGAAATGCCCTTCTACAAATGCAACTTTGCTAGCCTGCTTGTCCTCCTATGGAAGTGTTACCGAGCTAACGTCCTCTTTCACTGTCTAGGATAAATAAAATCCTGATAAGAATGTACACAATAATTTAAACTGATTCAAACAGTTTATCCTGACATATTTCTTGTTAATTAAGCTGTGAGAATAATCAATTTTTCTGTGTGAAATGTAGCAGGTTGAAGTGAAGCAGGTTGATGACACTGTAATTATGGCAACATGAATACCTGAAAAATGTAAATTTTTTTGACATGTAATGAGCCTTTTGATGTCAACTGATACTTTCATTTCCTAGTACTTGTAAAATATCAAAATAGTAAAAGTAACACAACCTCAAATAGGTAAACACTTAGATGCTTTCAGGAATGAAATCACTGCTGTCCAGTGATTTCAGTGATGTTAAGGAACTTAACACGTGGAAGACACTTGTTTTATCTGCTTCTTGCTTTTTAAGCCAGCTTGAGCTGTGTTCCCAGCTAACAAATGATTTAAAAAGTATATTGTTAATCTGTGGGGCTCAGGAATATTTCCAATCTACCAAGACCCTACACACGCCCCACTGCTTTCCATTGCCTCGTGGGGCAGAGACCTGGTCAGATACAGCTTCACAGCCTGGTGGACCTTGGTTTCCCCTGGAAGAAAACACAGGCAGATGCACCAGGAAAGCACGGCATGCATTGGCCAAGGTCCTAAGGTGAATGTAAATACAGGGGGGCAGGTTCGGGGACTTGCAGTGTGCCTGTGGGTTCCTGAAGTTGAGGACTACTGGTTTCTGCTATAGACATGATCATTGTTCACTGGAGGTAGGAAGAGAAACCATGTATCCCCAGCCTGTGCAATTGTCCTAGTAGCTCTTTAGCATAATAATAAGGAAATTATTGTACATTGAACTTCATTAGGAATAAATGAGAGTGTCTTCACCTCAAAAGTCTTGTAACCTGGTAGGTAGGATACTTATGTGCTGAGAGGTATCAGGAAAAAGCATCTCACCCTGTCCTGGGGGTGTGCCTTAGCCCCCTGGCTGCTTCGGGTGAAGAGGGACCGCGCACCACCAGCACAAGGAATCTGCCTTGCTGCTCCCTTTCAAATTATTTCCCAAGCATTAACTGGATTTGATAATAATTTGTGAATAATTTAATGTGAAATGAAACCTAATTTTCAACCAATTTATTATTCTCAAATTAAATTAGTCCATCTCTACTTGTTCCTATGATTTCTTCTACTAAAGCCGGTACCTTAGATAGAGCCTTTAATGAAACAGTTCAGCTCAATCAGTACTTGACCTGTGAGCATTCTTTCCTCTCTCCTTTTGGGAGATCTTTCCTATTTCTGTTTCACACCTTTGGTCTTTCACACCTTTTATCATTTCATGCATTTGGTCTTTTTTATGTTCTTTTACCTCTCTTCATTCCTCTGCTTCATCAGTTGTATCTATCTAGCAATATGGAAAAAAATGCGACTAAAAATATAATGTGCCTGTGGTATTCAGCACCTTCTATTGTTTGAGCTGTAAAGCCTTTTTGCACTTCCTTCTGTGAAACCTGCAGTATTTGTCAGTTGGATTATTTTCTGGCTTTGTTGTAGCTGTTGTTATGTATTTCTGCCTTTGTCTTGTGGAATAAATGGATAAGTGTGTCTGGACAAGTCTTTTCCAATATCAATGGTAAGAAAGTGATGATAAGTTCAGTGTCTGCATGGAATTTTATTAATTTTCTTATGACCCCTCAGCTGTCAGTTTCCAAGTTCACCTCAGATGGAGCAATGCCTGCTTGTTCATTATAGATTTCTCCCTGGAAAGGGCTTTTTCTCGTGTTTTTGACACTAGTCCAACACTACAAGTAGAAATGCAATGCTAAGTGACTAAATGTGTTGCTTCACATCATGTTTCAAGTATTTAAGATGTTGATTTTTTTGACACAAAACAATGCAGGCTTTGAAAAGTAGGAAGCCCATCATCAGATTATAAAAACAAGCAGTGTAATGCGAATTTATTATTTTTTTGCCAATGTTCTTTCAAAAATGCCTTTTGGTGAATTATGAATGAAGCATGTTCCCATTCAGAATGGAGAGTGACCCACATGGTAGGGTATGCATCCCACATCCCAACTACTAGTGACAAATCCAGGTTCTTAAGACATGAGCAATTAATGGCACTGGGGAAAAAAAAGCAGATAGGAAGAGATTTTTAGAAGCACCATGACAACAAGATATACCTAATGGTTCTGAGCTGACTCTTTTTCATTTCTTGTTTTGTTTTATTTGCACATCATGTGCTTGGCCCCTGCTACTGCACTGCTTTTCAAAAACATTATTCCTCCTGAAGTTGCACTGTTTACTCTCCGAGAATAAAATGTAACTGGAAGACTTCAAAGTAGTGTTCAGCCATGAGGTCAGCTACACCTCAAGGCACCCTGCTGTTGCAGGGATGTCTTCCACAATCATTACTGTGTTTTATGATAAGGTACCTGGAATGTAGGGTGCATAAATACTCCATCCCAGAGAACCTGTGAAGGAACTTCATGTGTTTACAAAAGTTAGAGCAACTTCAGAGCCAATGTGTCTGGGCACCCTGAAACAGTGGGTAATGAGTGCAAAGTACAAAGCAGACCATTGTTGGGACTATGAAAGCACCTCCCTAGATTTTTTCCAGCTTCCTCACAACATCCAAACCTCATCTTGGAAGCAAGCACTGTGTAGCTGTTAGCATGAGCCAAAACTGGGAATATGGTGTTCTGAATAAGTGTACAAATGTTTCTGATAACCCAGCAGCAAGTGCATGGCACGTCTGGCTCCAGCCATCAGCCAGAGGACAGTACCTGGCTAGGGCAGTAGAATACTGGGAAAAGCAAATTGTTCTTGCTTTGCTGCCTAGTTTGGCAGAACAAAATTGCTTGAAAACTGGGGTTTCTGTGTCTGGTGTCTGCTCACAAGGGAGTCCCTGGGTTGGCAAAAAGATGTGGGGCCACAGTTATTGCTTGGGGGTAGAAAGGCTCTTGGAAACAGTGATTGCCAGCACTGTCCCCTTATACACCAAGTGATGCAGGCAGCAGCAGAGCTGGCTCTTAGACTTTTGCTGCCCATCTTCCGCCCTGTTCCTCTCCCTTCTGTGGCAGGAAGGGCCTTGTTCCCACATGAGCCAGCTGTTGGCAGCTGTATCAGCAGGGGTGTTTGCAGGGAAATTTGTACATTGCCATGTCCCGTTGAACTGCCAAGTGCCACTGGAGCTGCCTGAATGGCCTTTAATAAAATGACTTTCAGTTTTTCACTGTCTTTTAGTTTCTTTCATTCCTTGTTTCTCTTTGTACCTCTCATGCCTGCTTACCCTGGGGTTTGGTCTTTTGCCAAGATCCTTCCTCTTCCATTACGTGCATTTCCATGCTGAACACAGCTCAGCCAGCTGCAGACCGACACGGTGTTTGAGGACTGTGTCTGTGGTCTGTGTCTGTGGTACTCCAGAGTGGTGACCTGAGCATCTGCATGGCCTCACAGGAGTGCCTATTGCTCTACCAGGTTTCCCAGACACCACTCTGGACACTGGAATATGCAGATATATGTCAATAATAATTATTATTGTAGACTTTCAGTGCATTTTAAAACTCAGACTGACACAAGTATTTTTTTGGTCTCAGAAAATTCTCTGACAGCCATTTTCATTATTGAATAATTTTAAAGATGGGCGAGGCAAATGATCCAAACACTGTGGAAGCCAAAGTCCCTATTTGGGCTGATGATTTCCATATGCTTATGTGCATATATGTTTGTAGTAGTCTAAAATTTTAAAGGAGGGGAGGGGGGGAGNAATTCTAGAATAGAATAGAATAGAATAGAATAGAATAGAATAGAATAGAATAGAACAGAACAGAACAGAACAGAAAAGAATGTGTTTGTAAAAGTTGGTAGTTTAAAATTTGTAATACCAAACAAATACGTAAATTTTCTAGAATAAGGTCATAGGACTGATAAACAAATGCTGCACTGTATTTTTTAAAAGTGTTTTAGCTCCTTTATGTTTACACATGTAATACATTTTAAGTGAAAAAAATGCATTTAAAAATTTTATTTATGAACAGCTCTTTTTGCCTTTGTTAATTAAATGACAGTATGCCTAAATAGCCTCATGGATCCATAGTAGCTGCAGAATAAATATCCATTTCAAAGTGACAGGATGAATTGTTGGGCACTTCTTGATAAGCCCATCTTATCTGAAGTGCAATTTCAGAACCGCTGTGAGCCTCATGCACTGCTACCTGTTTGTTTGCCAGTTCCAGCACAGCTTAAGGGATTTACTGTGGCCTATCTGCTTTGACAATTCAGTACTATCCTAGAATTTCTAATATCTTGTGTTAAAGCCCTGTCTCCTGATGATTTTCACGACAGCCTGTTGCCTCATCCAGAAATAATGAAAACTGATGACCCAAATAGTAAGGCGAAGCAAAAAAGAACATGCGTTTTCCTCAGTGGATTTTCAACACTGATTATTGAGAATGGTAATATTTTCATTTTCCTACATGGACTGCCAGCTAGTTTGGCTCTCAAGCTGCCAGGGTCTTTTTTAATCTTTGGGTTTGTTTTTCAGAAGCTTTGTCAAAAACATTCAGCTCTCCAAGTGCCATTCACACTAGTTCCAGTTACCTCTCCAGAGACTGGCTCTGTGAATTTTGGGGAAGAAAAATTAGAAAACTCTTTTTTCTCCCTTTTGAAGCTATTCGGACAAGGAAAGTAGATTGTCTAGCTAGGCTTTATTAATCAAAGATATTTAAAGCAGTGAAAGAGAAGAAGGTACTGATTTAAAGTAATTGTCTGAAGATTCAAAAAACAATATAATAGTAGGAGTGCAAGATAAACAGTTCAGATTTAAACATTAATAATCCAGCTACTAAGCAATAGGTATTAGAGATGTGACCAGTAGCAGATATTTATATCTTTTGTTTTATATCCTTATCACCATACCAAACCAGCTTTTTGATGCTAATTTGAAATTTTCAGAGAATCACAGGATCACAGAATGGCTGAGGTGGGGAGGGACCTCTGGAGGTTATCTGGTCCAAACCCCTGCTCAGGCAGGGCCACCTACAGTAGGTTGTCCAGGACCATGACCATATGGCTTTTGAGTATCCCCAAGGATGGACACTCCCTCCACAACCTTTCTCGGCAATCTGTGCCAGTGCTTGGTCACCCTCACAGTGGAGAAGTGTTTCCTGCTGTTCAGAGGGAACCTCCTGTGTTTCCGTGTGTGCCCATTGCCTCTGGTCCTGACACTGGGAACCACTGAGAAGAGCCTGGCTCTGTCCTTTTTGCACCCTCCCTTCAGGTATTTGTGTACAGTGATAAGATCCCAGAGCCTTCTCTTCTCCTGGCTGAACAGTCTCTTCTTTCTCAGCCTTTCCTCAGAGAACAAAAGCTTCAGTCCCTTTATCATCTTTGTGGCCCTTTGCTGGACTCTCTCCAGTATGTCCATGTCTCTCTCATGCTGGGGAGACCTCAGCACTGTACTGGTGCATGGGGCTGTTGCTCCCCACGTGCAGGACTTCGCACTTCTTGAACTTCATGAGGTTTTCGCCAGCCTATTTCTCCAGCCTGTCGAGGTCTCTCTGGGCTGGGGCACAACTCTGGTGTATCAGCCACTTCTCCCAGCTTTGGGTCATTAGCAAATTTGCTGAGGGTGCACTCTGCTCCATCATCCAGATCATTAATGAAGATTTTGAATGGAACTCGACCCAGCACTGATCTCAGGGGTGCACTACTACTCACTGGCCTCCACCTTCATGCAACTGATCACTACTTTCTGGGCTCAGCCAGCTGTCAATCCATGTCACTGTCTGCTCATCCAGCCCATACTTCATCAGCTTCTCTATGTGGATCTTATGGGAGACAGTGCTGAAAGCCCTACTGAAGTCTGCTGATCTCAATTTTTGACCACTGCCTTTTACCTTCCTAGTATTTATTACTCCCTTCCCTGGTGGTGCTAGCAACAAGCTAATGCAGCCATTTTATCTGATAGATGAAAATAGTTACAGGCTCTGCAACAAGCTAAGCTTTGAATCTGTATTTTCTCCTGCATCTTCTGGCAATTGCAAGGAAATTAAAATGGGTGTTTCTACAGTTTAAAGGTTACAAATAATAACATGGAACAAGTTTTGCTGTGTGTTGCATTTTCATATTACATTTAATTTACCCTGCGCTGTATTTTGAAACTATGTATTAATAAATTTTACTTATCATGAGATGATGGAGGAAGTAGAAAGGTAGAAGTTTTGGCAACAGGGATAGGGGCATTTCAGCAGTTATCAAGTGTGGGAGGTTTGTAATGGAATAAGCACATGAATTGTGTATGTCTTGCTAAAACAACCATTAGTGACATTTGTAAAATCTGACATTTAATTAATCATCAGTGAGTCCAAAAATTGGAAGTCTCCAATTGTCTATGCTATGGTTTCAGGTACTTTGAAGATTTTTCTTTTTTTTTTTAAGGATGACAACCTCCTACAAGGAGGAAACTCTTGTTAAACTCCTCAGTTTTGCATGAAGAGAGTGCATAGGGACCTGTCTATGACAAAATATAAAGGCATAAAGCCTTTTCTTTGGGGGGATTTCATAAAACTGGAGGAAATTAAGTACAGAAGCCATTTTTCTTGTGGCAAGGAACACATTTTCCCTGTTAATCCTCATACTTAAGAGTCATGGGGAAAATTAAAACATATATTGTACCAGCAGATGTAAGAGAATTAAGAGAGAAGATGTTCATAAAAATTAAAATCAAAATCAAATGCCATTAAAAGCAAACATTTTGCCAGGAAGTCTTCTTTTCAAGCTGTAAGCCAGATAAGAGAGAGCCTATGCTCAACTATCTAAAATGAAGACAGCTGGATCCATCCACTACTTGTCTCTCTCACAAACAGAATTTTCTGTATGTGTTTATATATAAGTATATATGTAGCTTTAATTGAAGCATACCAAGAATGCTTAATAATACTTAATTTATTCTGAAACCTCATCTAATCTGTATGTTCTTATATTAGGTTCATCATCTATGCGTGTTAAAATTTGACAAACTTACCTAAATAGTTAGGCAACAAGCAAAGGAAAGCCAAAACATTGCTGATGATCTCTGAACTCTCATTTTGCTCACTGTGTTACACTCCAGGTAACAGTCCTGTTACAAGAATAACTGAAATAAATAAGACTGGAATAAAAGTACTTTGGACTCTATATCTCCCTTCATGGAACCAGAGAGTTTTTATTCTTCTGATTTTATAACATCATTTATATGAATGGTGCTGAAAAAGTCATGAGTCTCAATACAATAAAGACAGAAATGATGCTGTAAACTCTATGTTAGCAATGTAATATAAGCAAAAATAGCTCACAGAAAAGGGACCAAAGGGAAGGTGTATTGACACCACTATTCATTTTATTAAGCATTATGTAGGTGGCAAAGTAATTTCAATATATCTGAGGAACACCAGTGCAGTCCTTGTCTTCAAGAGATTACAATCCAGCATCCTCATTTTGCTGGGCAGCTACAGCCCTAACTGTGCCCTGGGGCAAATCGTGGTTGCTCGTGTCCTTTGAGAAAGGGGAAGAGGGGGCTGCAAACAGAGGAGCCGCAGAAGCCTCCAGTGAACAGAAAAGTGAAAGATGGGGAGCAGTTTGAAAGCAGAAAGTGAGGGCGCCTGACAGGACTGGCAGACTCTCACCAGCATCATGTGTGTGAGGATGGGGAAAGAAAGCTGCAAAGCAAAAATGATGCAGTGGAAGAATAAGTGCAGGAAGGGGGGTGGCAAGGCAGAGTTCAAACATCAGAAATATTTTTTAAAAAGTACACATCACTGAACTGACCATTGTACATGCACACATGCATGTCCTTACATGTCTACATATCTGAAGAAAATGATTGGGTTGTCTTTTACTGAATTGGTTTATCTAATTAGAAATAATAGGCCAGATAGATTAGCCTTTCCAAAAACAAGGGGAAAAAAAAGAGGATCATTTTTCCACATTAAAATCTTGTGTCTTTTCTTTTGAGAAGCAGGATATCTCATTTGTTAATCTTGTACATTTTTGCCATTCTATTAAAAAATCTATTCATCTTCAATTAAGTTTAAAAAAACCTGCAAGTCCGTTTCCACTTGGAGCCCCCAGCTGGTAAGAACTATGACCAGGACTGAGAAGAGACAGGTTATTTCTTTTGCAATGTGCAGGAATCTTCCATTAGTACCCGGGATTCAGACAGTAAAAAGATGCCCGCTACGGCAGGACAAGGTTACTTGTTTGCAACTGAAGTGGAAAAGCAGGAAAAATCCACAATTGTAGGCTTTCTGGGAGGAAGTCTGTAACTAGCTGGCTTGAAGGACTTGAAGAGAAAAAAGATAGGGGACCTATGGATACAGAGATTTTGAAAAAGCAGGAAAGAACTAAGCATTGTAGGGATTGCTAGGATTCTGAGCGCTGTGACCTGGGAGTCAGGGAGTGATAAGCTGGAGCAGATGTGTCTAAGACCAAGAGAAACTCAGAGGTTGCTGCTCCGTGCAGTGGGAGTGGTGGTCAAGGCAAATTAAAGTGCTAAGGAACAAAGACGAAGGGAACAGAGAGAGGCTGCCAGTACTTGAGCAGACGGCTTGGGATGAGCAGCTTGTGTGGTTTCTGGATCCCAGCTGGGTTAGGGAAAAAAGGGGATGAAATTTTAGCTGCGAGGACTGGAGGAGTCCAAGTGTGAACAGGGACACAGCTGTAAATACCTGGGAGAAGCTGTGGTCAAAAAGGGAGTCACAAATGGATTTTAGTTTGTTTCATTTTTAGATTCAGGCACTTAACTGCCAAGTCTTGCTTTTGGCATTTTCACCCTTTGTTGGAGCTCATCCTTATAATATGTTTCTTCTTGCGAACTGGAATAATACCATAAGCAGTATTAGCTTAGCTCCTTAACTGGTCTGTTGAAGTAATGGTTCAAACTAAGAAAATAATCCCTTAGCAAATGTATTAAGAGATTTAAATACTTTTGCATTTTTTATCTGTGTTGATAATGGTCACTACTGTTTTGACTGTAGAGATATTTCAGGAAATGAACCCTGATGGTTCAAAAATAATGCGACTGAAGACCTTAACTTGCTTAGGTGGTTAGCGTGTAAGATATGTATAACCACAGTTATACCTGTTTGACAACATTAACACCGAATTTAAATATGGAGGATGAACTCGGGGTCTCTGTGGTTCTGTGCCATGCAGTAAGAGAATTTGCTTGTGATTCTGGTCTGCCTTTATTTTTAAATCAGATTCTTTTTTTTCTCCAAAATTGAGTCAACTTAAGCAAGATTTCTTAAGCTCATGATATATAGCAGGAATGATAAAGCCTCAATATCTCCATTTATAAAATCCCTTAAATTCCAATCATGATCACAGATACAAGACATCTGTGGATATTGGTCTTGTCTGACAGGTCTCTGTGAAGATACAGAGTTCTCTCTTGACAGAGTTAGGGTGTATATCTCCCATGCTCATTATCCCAAAGGATTGTACCAAGCAAAATATCCAGGCAAATCTTTAATGAAGAGAAGAAAACCTAAAGGTGACTCATAAATCTCACTTTTTATTTGTACATATGTAGATGAAACACAAAAGAGAAATTTTTAGTACTTTCTGGGAGCAAGCCCAAGCCCTCTAGTGGTCCAAGTGAGAGGAGTCTGGTCTTGGGAGTAATCATCAAATCATCAGAGCAGCTGATTAAACACAGCAGGAGTATGGGAGAAGTAGGCAAACAAGCTAACTAACTTTGTATATGATTGCAAACTGCTTGCAAGTACAGCTGGAGAGAGAAGTGATTTTGCAGAGGAACCTTCTTCTTCAAAACTTGGTGTATCCTCATCTCGCAGCTATGGCGCTTCCTCTGCCCCCTCTCCCCTGTTTCACCGTTTCCTACCAAAACAAGCCAGGGTACAGCTGCAGGGATTTTCCCCTTCTGAGCTGCCACACAGCCTGGAGCTTTGAAGGATGAAGTTTGCTATTTTGCAGACCACCGATCCTCACTGAGCTACGACTTTCACAAGCCTGCAAATGCCCCACAGGGGCTGCCAAGGACCCCCCTTGGCAAGCTGGGAAAGGAAAAGAGAAAGGAAAAGGGAAAGGAAAAGGAAAACAGAAAGGGAAAAGCAGCTGGTTTTTAACCCGAAGTGGACCATTTGGGTTCTCCCAACTGTCTCTGATTGCTGGAGGAATTCTGTACATTTTGGTAAATCAATACATTCCAAACTTTTTCTCTGGATTTTTTTTTCCTAATTAACAAATGCTTGTAACCTCATCCTAGTAGCTTTTTGTAAGTATTTAAAGGTGTGAGTTTGTCTCTAAAAAATATTCATTGAAAGAATGGTGCAAAACATGTGTGAACATCTTTTTACATAAATATGGGTGGCAACACTCTTCCGCAATGAGCTAGAAACCCCACTGCAAGTCAGGGAATCTTAAGCAGAAATACAACCAGGTGCTTCAGAGGATCAAACACACCACATGGATAGCAAATTGTGAATAAAAATAATAATAAAAAAAATAGAGCAACTCTCTCCTGAGCAAGCTACAGTCTGGTATATTTACAGAAACCACTCACTGAAGAATTTTAAATAAAAGCTAATTTGGGATCAGGAAAGATGCTAATGCATATAAAACTTTTTTTTCCTGGCTGTAATTAGTTTGTTCAGCTTTATTAAGTAAAGCTTATATATGCTAGTGGCAAGCCCAGCTGCATCATATTTTCAAGGTACCCTGGAAAATGCTGAAAAGCATTGCTGAGGGAGAAGCGGTTAAAATGTCCATCATAATAAATTGTCCTTGCCATAGGTGGCATAGGGACTGATGGCTGTCCTACGCTGGGGAAGATCAGAAGTAGCTCATCCAAGGCAGGGGAATGACACTGGTGTCTAATCTGTATGAGAGGAGAATGAGGACAAATGAGTTCAGATCCTGTCGAGGGACTGGGGCAGGCTGTGCTCTCCCTTTGATGCCCCTGCGGACGCACTCTCCAGGCGACACCACTGCGAGCCTGGCTCTGCCCCACGGTGCTGGCTGAGCCAGAGCGAAACAGAAGGCAGACAGGGCCAAGGAGATTAATCCCAGCAGGTATTCCAGATGGGAACTCCAATTGCCAGGTCAAACAGTCTCCCTAGCTGAGAAAAACAAGGGTCATTGATAGATTTTCCTGTGGATGTGATTGAGTTTAAATAGGCTCAGCTGCACCTGATTTATAAAAAAAAAAAAAAAAAGGCTTAGAAAGAGGCTGACGACTCTGATGGAAATATGGCAGAGTAGAAAGAAGGTTATAGTTTAAAAAAAGTATGTCACCTGTGGGCTATGACATTTTGTATAAAAATGAGCAGATCTGTTCTTATAACTGGGCTCAATCCACTGTTTGCTGAACTAGTATAGCCAGCAGCCTGACTTATTTCTTCTTCAGCTTTTGCACAACAGTTGAACTCCTCTCAATGCAACCAGACTTCACTTACTTTTTTTCTTTTTTATTGAGTTCAGAGTTATCATTTACTTGTATCTGCCCATTGGATTTGCAATGGTTACATTTTAAATATATTTTGTCTTTTGTTCCATTAATTTTATGGAAACTAATTAGTATATAAGATCTACCGGCACAGTTTCTGACATTAAAACACACACTCTTTGGTGGGTAAAACACTGGCTGGATGGCCAGGCCCAAAGAGTTGTGGTGAATGGAGTTAAATCCAGTTGGTGGCCGGTTCCAAGTGGTGTTCCACAGGGCTCAGTATTTGGGCCAGGTCTGTTTAATCTCTTTATCAATGATGTGGAAAAGGGGAATTGAGTGCACCCTCAGTCAGTTTGCAGACATCACCAAGTTGGGCAGGGAGTGCTGATCTGCTGGAGGGNCAGGGAAGACCTTACAGGTATCTACAACTCTCTGAAATGAGGTTGTAGTAAGGTAGGTGTCGGTCTCTTCTCCCAAGTAACAAGCGATAGGACAAGAGGAAATGACCTCAAGTTGTGACAGAGAAGGTTTAGATTGGATACCTGGAAAAAATTCTTCACTGAAAGGGTTGCCAAGCCTTGGAACAGGCTGCCGGGGAAGTGGTTGAGTTCCCATCCCTGGAAGTATTTAAAGGAGGCGTAGATGTGGTGCTTAGGGACATGGTTTAGTGATGAACTTTGCAGTGCTAGGTTACTGGTTGGACGTGATGATCTTCAATGTCTTTTGCAGCTGAAATAATTCTACAATTCTATGATTCTAAATTAATATACAAGTTCTACCTAAAAAGAACTTTTATCATACAAAAATCAATTAAATACAAAGAGGCAATTTGTAGAGGAGGAGGGAATATACACATAAGCATATCTTATTAGAAGGAAAGTGCTGCGTTAGAAATCTGTTAGAAATTAAACAATGCAACAAATAACATCACAGTCCTTTCAAAATTTGAAGCTTTTATATTTAACAAGTGTCAACAAAATATATTTAGAATATGTTTTGCATGAAGAATATCCTTCTACTTGGATGCGTACAAATAAATGTTGCAGTTTTATTTCAGTTTCTCAAGTGAGGACACAAGGCTAATTTGGATACTTTCCAAGTTTGCAAGCTATAGCTTTAGAATGAACTTCAGTGCAGCTATGCTCTGTTTAACTTTGTTATTTGGTTAAACACTGCCTCATTACAGTGGTCATGAGTGGTTCATGTCATTGGATTTCTCTCCTTTCTCCTCTTACAAGACTGAGCAAACAGAAACCAAATATGTGAGGCAGATGGTTTGAAAATAGATAAACATTTCAATCTACAAGTAATTTTTGGCCTGTAAGATCCCACTTTTGTTTGTTTTGATGTCAAGGAAGTCATTTGACAGCAACATACTTGTATTGATCTATCGGCCATAATAAAATTAAATAATATTTTTCAGTATAACTACCATCTGTTGTGTTGTGTCAGTTCATCCCAAAAGGTCCCCAGGCAAGCCACAGCAACGACTCATGAGTCAGAAGCAGGAATTGCTACTGGACAGTGGAGAGTAATGACTAAGGGGAAAGCAGAAGTACCTGAGCATCCTGACCTGCCACTGCCTTTCATTGTGACTTTGAAAATCCCAGCTGACAGTAACAGGCTAGATTCACAAGGATAGCTTTCTTGCCTCTTTGCCTTTTCAGAGTTGTAAATGCAAAAAGTGGATGTGAGAAGCTCTTCACTTGGTCTAAGGGCACCACCCAAGGACATAAATCCAAGGGGCGCAGCCTTGGCAGAGCTGCCCAGCTCATCCATCACAGCAACACTCCCCAGCTGTGGGGCCCAACCAGAATGTGAAATGATGAGTCCCATGTAGCAAATTCTCCACTGGAAAGCATTTCTTTGTTAGACAGAGTCAGAAGTTATGGTTCCCTTCGGATGGGACACTACCTTGCCATGCTCTGGTACGATCCCAATCTGCTGCATAAAACTCCCCTGCTGTCAGGAGAAGCACTGGGACCCAGATGCTCTGTCCACAACTGGCCGTGCGGCTATTCTACTCCTTTGCCCCACTGAACACTTAATTATGCCAAAAAGACGTGGCCTAATGCTTTAGTGATGGTAACTAGTCTTCTTCAACAGAAGAAAACCAGAATATTTTATGGCATGGTGATTAGAACAGTCTTTTGGGATTGAAAGAGATTTGGGCTCCAGTTGGTGACCTTGGCCTCAGATGAGTGCTCCCCACTACAAGTAGCTGGGAAGCACACTGCTCCTAAGGTGCTCAGCAGTACTTGACTGTCTGAGTTTACACACCCAGCTCCAGATAAAAGTTCAATTTGTGAAATGTACTCTGAGATGGTATCCTCCTCCATCTAAGGAAGGTACCTAAATGTGTTGCGCATGGTGCTACATGGATACCCTTCAGCTTACTCCATGCAAACTGGTAGGGCTGCACAACACAAACCAGTGCATGCAGAGGTGCCTGCTTAGGTGCTGCATATGGTGGAGCAAAGCCGTACAGGACTTACTGGCACTGTGCTCTGTGACTGTAACGTTACCAAATCCAAGCTCAATCTGCTATTCGTATCCTCAGAAATTCTTAAATGTTTGATTGCCATGAGACTTTGGCACAAGCAGCTGCTCTTCAGGTGTCCGCCTGGGCTCATGGCTGAGGTGGGGAGGCCCGCTAGGCAGAAAGGTACCTGAAAGTCAGAGGTTTCTTTGGATATCTGTTCTGAGAAATAATTAACTACACGGAAGTGAAAGGTAAAACAGGTGCACAAACCGCTCTGGTTTACCAGTCATTTCCAAGCAAACAAATTTGTTTCGAGTAAAGAGATATAATTAGACAAATCAATACAAAGGTGCTATGTAATTGTTTTCTTGGCATATGCTGTTATTCACTGTCATGTCATATAGGCACAGTAGGAAAAAAAAAAGAATTAAATAAAAAAGAAATCAATGTTATTCATTTTTTATTGCAGGGGGAGAAAATGAAATTTGGAGGAATTGGGTGTCTTGTAAAATGAGGAGGAATATAAAAATCTGTGTGTCTGCCTCTGAACCAAAGAAATAATTTTTGAATTAGATTTATTTTGTGCTATTCAGCAGGAGAGATGGAGAAAGAGATTAGATTATTTAATTGTGCTTTAATGTAGGTATTTCAGAATTTATACTAGGGGGTTTCAATAGATAGGGAGGTGTAATATAGAACAAGGATCCCAATATTGACTCACCTATGGTCTTCACCAGCATATATCAGTGATATTCAAAGTGTGGTGACCTAAATTATATCAGAGAGAGTCTTCTCTGAACATTATTGAGACATGAAGATAGTAGATAAATTAGGCAATGTGGAAGGCATCCTGTGTTGCTGGTCAGGGTAAGTGTTGGAGATGTAGTACTTGAATTCATAAAGGGAATTAATCTGATGTGAACAGAAGTTAAGAAATAGCTTTAGTACATTTAAATTTTACCCTTTTTTTCTGGTATTATCCTTTCATCAGTGAAATAAGCATTTTTAAAAATGAGAATCCAACCTTATATGTTAACAGAAATCTCTGCATCCTCCATTCCAGAGAAACTACACTGTAGGAAGCAATCTCCTGCAAACAGCGTTTAGAAAACTTTGCTCAGGAGTGAAAAAATCTCCAATGGATGTCTGTAATTGTTGTAGCAAAATGTTGGAGCAAAGGGCTTCTCTTTCCTTCTCTGAATCATTGCAGATTAGATATTGCTTTTACTTATGCTGGAAATTCCAGGTGATTCTGTGAAATTCAAATGTTTGTCTCAGTGGCCAATCTAAGCAGCTCAGTCTGAGACTAAAAGATTTCATGGGCAGGAGGAAGGAGCACTCTGTCTTTCTCTCTCCCCTCCCTTTCTTCCTCCCACCCTGCCTTCCCCCCATCCCTCCCTCTCTCCTTCATTCTCTCCTTCTCCTCCCTTCCCTTCTCCACC
>VXBL01010515.1:40323-51219 GCA_013400195.1 Aramus guarauna
TCCCTAGCAGTTATTCCATTATTTTTGCAGGAAAAAAAATTAAGGGAAGAAGGAGTGGATTGAATAAGCAATTGTTGCCTCATCCTTGATCTGATAGCTTTTTTTTATTCATGGATCTTCAAAGACTGGACAAAGTCCTGAAATCAAGAGCAAACTTCTCTTTTCATCACAAATAACAAAGTAATTATATGTGGTGGGTAGCATTAAAAAACAAAAATTCAACAATACCAAAAAGTTTTTTAAAACTTTTGAAGTGTTAGAATTTTTTTTTGTTATTTTCCCAGTGATGAAATAAAAATAGAAACCATATTTTTGGTTTTTGAAAAGCAGAATATCTATTCTTTTAGTGTTTTAGAACATCACCTATAGTTTCATTTTTTTCATTGCCTCATTTTCCCTGTGATAGGGAAAAACAACAGAGGAAAGGGAATAAAATGTCATTCTTGTGAGTTCTTAACTAAAGAAAATCTTAGAATTTTAAAAATATGTAAAAAGTTCTATTTATCAAAAAAAGATAATTTTCAATTTTCAAGATATTTCTAAATGGAAAACGTAAAAACCTCAGATTATTACTATCTTGTGTTACTGAAAATAGAGTTTCAGGCTTTGTTTTTAGAGAAAGAGACTCTTAGATTTTACCACTATATATTTTTGGAGCACATTGCTTTTGAACGTGCTATTGAAATTATTTTCATAATACTACATAACTGTAGTGAAAGATATCAGAGAGGACTACATTCCTGTCTAATGGTGGCTTGAAACTACACAACATTATAAAAACATACAATGCATGAGATAGATGCAAATAATTTAAGTGTAAGAAGTGTTACATTATTCCTGTGATTACCCTCATATCCACCAAAAAAACCCCATTGAAACTACTAACACCATTTGATTTTCACAAGACCTCTAAGTGTCTTTGCCCATCTAGACAAAGTGCTCACACTTGTGAAATTAATGAGAGCTTCAGAGAGTTGGTTTTGCAACATTAATAATCTTTCATAAATCCAGTAAAGACTGATGGCATCATTTTTTGAATGTCCATTGGTAAGTGCAAAAGTTGAAATTCACAAATGTAGCATTTTTCTGATTAAAATGCATAGAATTCATATTTTGTTTCTAAAAATTTTGTTCATATTCTTAGTGGGAGGGTAGGGTGTATGAACCCCTGTTTCCCCTAGTAGACTTAAAAATATTGAAGAAATGTTGAAAAAATTTATTTCATCTACAAAAATTATCATAAGAGGTCATTGTACACCAAGATGCGATGGAAACCACAGTGCTGATGTGCTAATGTTACACAGTATTTTCACAAGGTTTAAACAACTAATGGCAGCTAATCTAGAGATGGTCTTAATCTCTCACCAAAAAAGGTATGATAGATTAGAAATTAAAAAGATCCTAAATCCTAACCCAATTTGAGTCACTTATTCAATTTGTGGCCTTGGGCAGGTCATTATAACACCATTCTCTTCTCCCAGTCTGTCTAAAGAATGTACTAAAATCCATAACCATAGTGGGGAAAAAAAAAAATAATCCAGGTACTGATTCTACATTAAGCTGTCTTTTTTTTTTTTTTTTTAAATAAAATTTGAAGTAATAGAAGAAAATCCTTCATCCTAAATGTATTTGCAGTTGAAATGCAAAGTCCATTATTTTCCTCATTTTCAGCTGTTGCCACAGAAGAACAGAAGTGTTACTTTTTGTCAATATATAACACAATTTGCCAGGGCACTTTAACAACAGCAGCAGAAGTTACAGATTTCAAGGTATTTTCCACAGTACGCCCATTGATACTTTCCCCTTTTCTTCATATTTCTCATTAAGAACTGAATTTACCTAAATCTTGGATTCTGTATGTGTCCATGGGCAAGAACCGTCTCTGCTGACCTGTCACGTTATACAAACACCCTTCACAGTGCTCTCTGTGAAGAGGCTGATAGGCACGCCATGACCATGTCCTGGCTCTTGCAGCCATGCTCACTGCCTTTCCAAACTTGTCATGCCAAGATACTGCAGCTTGAAGCCCAAATCCATGCTGTTTTGCAGCAGTGTGAGCAAAAATGGAAAAACTTTCACATTATCAATGTATTCTTAGAAGTAAACAAGGATTCGTTGTCTACTGAAATGACCAGTCGTGACAAAGGAAAGGCATTTCACTGGTAAGGGCATTAATTTGGGGATCTGTGCCCAACCCTGTCACAGACATCCCCTGTAGCCTGAGAAAAAGCATTTAGTCTCTCTATGTCTCAATTCTGCATCTGACCTCACATGGGTTTTCTCAAGATAAATATATTACCTTACAGTGATGCTGACAAGAGTGCCTCTAATCTACATATACTCTGCTAAGAAACTACAACTATGAAAATTATGCTGGAGAAAGGATAGAATTGCAGTCAAATGAGAAGGGAACACTGCAAAGAAATATACACCTAGTGCATCTTTTTTTGTTTTTTGGGGGTTTTTGGGGTGGGTTTTTTTGCCACATTTAGCCTGATTTCAGTGGTTGATTGAAAAGTTAACAGAAAGGGGACATCCATATTTATTCAAGCTCATCACAGTCAGGAAGAGTGTGCAGAGATAAAGATCAGGCTCTCCAGGGGCTTTTGAAAGATTTGTCACTGCAGAATTGAAGCTGGTATAACAGTCACAGTCCACAATGAGATTCATCTCAAGTTACATGATAACCTTTTGATATTCACTCCATCAATGACAGGAATAAATCTATGTGGAGCAATGGTGGTCACAGTTTTCAATGCTAATATTGTATCCACCATATTATCAGTGCCCCTCCTCAAGTTTTTTGGAAACTTTTCCTGCTTTCTAGCATGGAGGAAGACAATGCTAACAGGACCTGGCATATTCTGAGAGCCTGCTTTGGAACAGGATTTATCTGGTAGTTTGTGTGCCCATGAGTATAGACCAAAAGAGTGTATGTCACTGAGTATGCAAAGACATAGAGGACTGCACACCTGGACAGACCCTGCTGGAATTGCTTCTCTGAAACACTGAAGGAAGAAAGGAAGATCAGTCAGCCCTCAGGGGAGAGGAGAAAGTTGACAAAAGGGAAAATAACAAAAAGGTGCTGTATCCTGTAAGGAAACCACCACAGGTGTCACATAACACTGTGTCTTTCTTAGAAGTAAGGAAGAAATAGGAATACTGTAAGAAAGGAATAGCAAGACACAACTAGATCCCTTGTGCCCCAAACCGTAATGTTCTGTTGAATTGTGGAATCTATTGTTTTGCTCATTGCAGACTTTATGAAATAAGAAAACAATGTAGTTTTCTTCCCTGTGCACAAACAAGTTTCAGTCTATTCTAAGAAACCTTCTTGTAGCTGGACATCCAAGAAATATTACCTGTCAGGGATACAAAAAATCATCCAGCAGATCCAAAGCTGTGATGCAAATGTTATAAAATTTCACAGGGATAGAATTAATGTTATTTAAAGGGCTAGTTCTCCTTCAGAGGATCCCACTGCGGATCCCATTCTCTCCTGGCAGACAAAGAACCGTATAAAATCTGTGGCTGTGTGCAACTATCTGTCCCCGGAGCAGAAAGCAGAACTCAGAGAGAGATCTCAAGCCTGTGTTCTCCAAATCCTCTACAAGGAGAAAACATAGGACAACTTCTGTGGAGTTGCCACATCAGAAGGGACCTGAATGAAGTGTAGGAGACCATTCAGACTGACACCTTGGTTGTGGGAGTCATCTGTCCATCACAGGGCCCCTGTGTTGCCGTTGTGCAAGGCACAAAGCTAGGCAGCACTGTGAGAGCCTGTATTTATTATGGGGAGCTAGGCACTGTTACAATATTGGATGTCTACCCAATGCCAGGAATAAATTAAATGACAGACAGACTAAGCAGAGCAAAATGTAAAACCTCAGTGGACCGTTCTACAGAGTCCTGGCAAACAGCCTTAGATGGTGCTA
Organism: Aramus guarauna; assembly: GCA_013400195.1. Lineage (NCBI taxonomy): Eukaryota > Metazoa > Chordata > Aves > Gruiformes > Aramidae > Aramus > Aramus guarauna. Next base: position 44,259 of record VXBL01010515.1, read on the forward strand.
CCCAATTAAATTTGCTTTCACCTTTCTCCAGGGGGTCTAAGTATTTAAGGTTATAGACACTTTTCAGAGGCTTGTAAATAAATTAAGAGACATGTAAAATTTTGGCAAAGCAAATATTGATGAAGTAATTGTTTATAGTCGTATCAGGGACCTCATCCATGTGAGACCTGTGATCTCTCAGAACCCAGAAGCTAGATTAAAAATGAAAGTATTCTCGATGAGACATATTATTCCTGAAATAGTATCTGGGCTCAGGGGGGAAACAACTATATGTTTCCTTGCATTCTGGAGTCAATACCAGGTTGACTTTGTCCCATGCCATTACAATTTAAGCTTTGCCACACTTACTGCTCTAGTCCCTGAGCTAAACAAACAGGGGAAAAAAAAAAAAAAAAATCCAAAAAGAGGACCAGACCAGATGGACATCTGTATTTATTTGACAAACTTGAACACTGGGAATTCTGTGTTGGTTAAACTAAACTTAGAGAAACTTGTGAGGTGGTAAGGCATTTTACCTGCCTGTTAGCTATGCTCTCTAGAAGTTATAAAGCTATCCCAAAGTTTAAAATATGACTGTGATGATTAAACACGATGGGGCTGAGAAATGACCTGATGAAGAAGAGAAAAGCATACTGGTTGTGCATTCAGTAAAAAAATAGCTCCCTGGGAGTGATATGGTACCATAACTTTTCTACAGAATGAGCTACTAGAAAATCCCTCCCTCTCTTCCTTGTATTCACAGCAAACAAAATGGACAAATCCTAAATTCATGCGATTAAGTACTATGCTCTAGCAACATGATACAGAAATTGTTCATTCAGAATGTGCAAAAACCAAGGAACAAAACTGATCAATGGATGATCCATGGGGGGAAATAGGGGCTACGTTTTCAGATAAATTGCACTCCAAAAATGGGAAGGAAGGCTGTGCAAAAAATGTCGTGCTAAAATGAAATGGGAGGTTTTGAGCCATTACTGCAGTTAAAAATATTGTACAGCAGCATGCATTGCTGAATCAAGGTCAAAGGAGCATGTGCTTTGATTGCCAGGGGACCAGGGCTCCTGCATAAAGCTTGCTCTGCGTGAAGAGGCTTGGCGATTGGGAAAAACAGTCAGTTGTTCAGGGAGAGGAGCAAGAAAACTAATAGAGGAAAGATGGACAGGGAGGGAAAGCACAGCATGTTCCATGTAAAATTGTTTTGCTTTGGTTAAAGGGGAACTGGCTATTAACTGACAGTAAGTGTTTATATTAGGTGTATTTTGGAGAACTTGCATAAGGAACAAGCAGTTTTACTATTTTAGAGATTTTTTTTTTAAAGTCTTATTGACAGTATTTCAAATACTATTTATTATCTTCAATATACATGCACAAGCTGTCTAGGTTTATTATATGCTTACTTTATATAAACTTATGTCATAATTTTCCTTCAAAAACTGACTGAAGACCTTACATCCAATAGCTTGGTTTTTACATGCAATAGCTCGGTCTTTTACATGCAATAGCTCAGAGCTTTACCTCTGCAACACTTCCCTGAAAGTCCTTATTAGCAAGGGTTTTTACCTGCACTTCAGATGAGAATTAAGCTGGCATCAAGGAATAAAGGGATGATAGTAGAGTTGTATATAAAATTGCTTCAGAATCTCCTTACCCATTATAGTGTCCTTTAGCATTCTGCAGGACTGAGCCCTTTATCACCCTTAAGACGTGTTGCTTGTATGTCCTGCTTCAAGGAAATGCACATTTCAAGAATACAGTGACAAAAGTATTTGTTTCTAGCCCATTTTGTCTGTACTTTTGATGTGTTAGTATATGAAAATACTGTAATGGTTAAGGTGAAGACACTAGCTTAACACACCCCCCCACACCCCCCATATAAAAAATACACCAGAGATTTCAGATATTGTATGAGATTGACTGGACTTATGTCTTTTGGAAGTCAAGAAACATTGTTGAGAGTTGGAAAGGGTTTCATTGTGAGTGCTACTAAAATGTGAAAATAAAACTACAGAGAATAATAATTATATTACACAGCAATTTATTCTGTGACTATAACCTGTTTATCTACTTGTAGGATAGCAGTTTTCTGTACTGCTACAGCATTTGCAGAAGCACTCTAATTCATAAATGTCATTAATAAAAATAAATTCACAATCCCATTTCATTAAAATTGTGCATTAGTCAGTGCATTCTACAACTGCTAATGGATTTGTCTTTTTGGACTGCTCATTTATAGTACCTTGTGAACACTCAGTACTTGAGATGCAATAGCTATTTGTAATTGGCTGGATAAGTCACATGGCAGTATTTTTTTCATGTAGCTTAATGAATGTGTTGGTGTACATATTGGTGCTTGTAAATGTAAAATTTTATCACTATGTGAATATTCATGCATGTTATATTGATATTCTTTTCCTGTAAATAGCTGTGCCAGCAAAACTCAGTTTTATGAATATTTGCAGAAGGGGAACAGATAAAAGAAACAGTATGTTGGAGGTAAATAATTTGAACATTTGTGGTAATATTCAGACTAAATATTTTGCAAGATTTGCCTAGCCTTGCTGAGGAACAGCTTCCCTGAAAATGAAAGGAGAGTTTCTCCTATACCTGCCTCCTTGCTTCTAGGGAGAAGTGCAGAAACCCTGTTATCCCAACATATGTTGGCAAATCTGACCTATTGTACCTAGCAAACCCAGCCAGCTCTCCAGGGGACATCAGGCTGTATGAAAATGTCAAGAAAGGCAGCTCATGTGGAGCACAAGAGGTGAAACAGAAAGCCTTTGAGTTGCTTCTAATATACCCTCAAAACAGAAATTTCCTTCTGAAGTTGGCAAATTCTGTAAATACATTATTTTGAATATTTGATGTCCGTTCTCTTAGTACTGACTTTGCTCCCAACAGCTATATACAGTCCACTCTTCCTGTAATTTATAACAGAAATGGAGATGTAAAACAAAATCAGGTACTTGTAAGCAACCTTGACTTTGGACTCAAAGTGCTGCTGCAACTGTGTCACAACAGCCATGCTATATTTGACATTCTTGAACCCCAACATTTGTCCAGCCAGTGACAAAAATCTATTTAATTGTCTGACATTTCTAATGGGGGTCTTTGGAGAGCAAGTGGACTTTTGTACTAGGGCAACCTCTGTGTCTTCTCTGCCAGTTTGTCTGTGATATTCAGTGTTGCAGAGGGAGGGTAGGCAGATGGTTTGAGCTGTCTGGCATGGTATTGCATTGGAGGGGCTCTTATTGGGCAGTTAGCTGCTGCTCTGGGCTGGAAGAGGTGGCATGGGGCAGCAATGTGTCAGTGGAGGAGGAACAAGGGGCATGAGTGGCTCCTGCTGCACCTCTATAATTGTGACGCCATGTAGCCAGCTCCTAACAGTAAAATCAGAATGACTCCTATGAGCTGAGAAGCTGGACAAAGCTTCACAATCAGGGACACAGACAGTTTATCTGAGCTTTACTTGCAACTGAAGGTAATGTCCCAGTACCCTGACAGTGTTCATTTTCCTCACAGTAAAGCCTTGTCTCCAAATAACTATCAGCATTTTAAAAAATGTAACTTCACCGCTGGACAGTGTCTACAGGGGATGAAATGCCTATGTGAAATCCTCATGGGCAGCATGGCTTATCTTTTCAGGCAGGCTGCTATAAAATGTAGAATCACAGAATGGTTTGGGTTGGAAGGGACCTTAAAGACCATCTAGTTCCAACCCCCCTGCCATGGGCAGGGACACCCTCCACTGGACCAGGTTGCCCAAAGCCCCATCCAACCTGGCCTTGAACACTGCCAGGGAGGGGGCATCCACAACTTCTCTGTGCAACCTGTTCCAGTGTCTCACCACCCTCACAGTGAGGAATTTCTTTCTAATATCTAATCTAAATCTACCTTCCTTCAGTTTGAGGCCATTACCCTTTCCCCTACCACTCCATGCCCTTGTAAACAGTCCCTCTCCAGCTTTCCTATAGGCCCCTTCAGGTACTAGAAGGCTGCTATAAGGTCTCCCTGGAGCCTTCTCTTCTCTAGGCTGAACAAGCCCAGCTCTCAGCCTGTCTTCATAGGAGAGGTGCTCCAGCCCTCTGATCATCTTCATGGCCCTCCTCTGGACTCACTGCAACAGCTCCGTGTCTTTCTTGTACTGGGGACCTCAGAGCTGGACGCAGTAAATGTGAGGACTTTCTGATTTTTCTACCTGGTAGAAGATATTTGGCTTCCACAGATCAATGAGTTTCCAAACTACATTGCCTCTTGGCTCTTCACAGGTCCTACAGAGCCCCAAGTGCACAAACCTCTTTGCCTAGCTTTGCCAGCAAACTGGGGGTCCTCCTTCAGCAACAACCAAGAGGCAGCATGTGTGCCAGGAGCAGAGGAAAAGTAGCCAAAATAAGGTGCTGTCCCGTGAACCATCCACTCAAATGCTACAGCAGTAGCAATGCCCTCCTGAGCCCCTACCCCGTCCCAATAGGAGCCTTGCCAAGCATGACATGGTGTGCAGGACCATGCTTTCTGCCTGCTGCCTGGGGCCCTCTGCTTAGGCAGGAAAGTTTGAGGGAGCATGAGATTATAGGTGAAAGACCACAACAGAGGAAAACAGGGTCCCAGAGCCAAAAACTGTGCTGCATGAGCCAGGCTTGTTTGTATACACTTTCACCGTTAAAGTCAAGTGCTTGCAAATTTGGGTATGGGAGGAGCACCCATGACATCTCTCTTAGCTGCTGCCTCTCAGCTGGCGTCTGCTTTCACTTCACTGGAGAGATCACTGGATAGGAACTACTGACCAAAGCAAATCCTTTTGCCTTTGAAGCTGTCTAATTTGAGCACATGCTTCACCAGTTTTGGTGAATTACAGAAGAAGTTATTGATGAGAAAGCATAAGAAATATGCAGGTATGGTGTGTCACACAGAAGGACAACAGCATTGTCTGGAGAGTGATCCCCTATTTTGCTACAACCTCACTTGCTACAATCTTTCAATGAAATAAATCACTCCACAGGCAGTGTATAATGCAGTCTAAAATATGATGGTTCTCACTGTTTGTAATCTAAATTGGATATGCCCTTATTGCCCTTTTTGCCAGAGCTATCAAGGGCTTAATAGCTTTCTTGTGCTTGCATGATTATTTCCAATCACCTTTTCAGTAACTCAGATTTCTATCATAAGATATGTTTGATCACGTTTGAACTTGCAAACATACTATTTAAAAGCTTTACTTTGTTTCTTGATAACAGATTTCATATATGATTTGCAAAATGAAACACAACATCTTTCTCATTGACCCTGTGACTAATACCTTTTTCCCTGTGTTAGCTATCTCCACCTCAAGAATTGTCTTTGCCTCCTCCCTGGCCTGCATTACTTTCATCTTGTTCTCCCTTTTTGTAGTTTCAGAGATCTGTGAGTAATGGCTACATTTTTCTTTGAACCACTCTGTTGGCTTCCACACCACATTGTTTCTGCTCTGCATTCACAGCAGTTACTCCACCAACTGCACTGTGGTCTCTGTTACAAATCTTCACCCCTCTGATTAATCCTGTTCCACTGCTCACACAGATGATGTTGCTGTGCTATCTGACTCTTCTATCCCTCACCTTCTTTCATCTTGCTAGCAAGATTTTGTGATAAAAGCACAACATCTGCCTGATAAACTTCTGTGATTCTTTTACTTGGTGAAATTCAGTGTGTTGCTTGTAAGGGTGGTGAGCAAACCTTGGGAGATTTAGTGCAGAAATGTGTTAGTCTACTTCCCCCCCTCTCCCTTTTCTCTTAAATTATCTGACTTTCTAATCTCCTTGTGTTTAGTTATTAGCTTAGAAATTCCCTGGGCTTACACTGATTTCCCAGCGCAGTTCCTATTTCCATTTAACTCCTTCAAGGGCTGTTCTGGAGAAGACACAATCAAAGCGGTTATTAAAATGACACCCTGTTCATACCTCATGTCCACTCTGCTGCTGTAACCTGCCTCCAGCCCTACTGTACCCTCTAGCCCGTGGGTTTTCTTCTCTCTGCTGCTCCTCTCTGGTGAATGGCATGGCCGAGGCAGGGCTCAGCAGGCAATCCCATCTCCATCTATCCCTCCTTCCACTTTACTCAGACATCAGTGTCACCTGAGAAGGGTGCAAAGGAAAGTTATAATTCACTACAGGCTATCTGTCATCAGAAATAATTTATATTCTAGGAAAGCTTGGCCCTACTTAAAGCATTTGGCAAGAGGAAACATAAAGAAAATACACTGACATAGGAAGAGAATGGAAAATATCCTGTTACTGGTGAAAAAAAGTGCTGGTTCCCTCTGGAGTAAGTCAGTGACAAGCAAGACCCAGCTCTTTGGGGTTTTTATAAATATTTCTACAGCAGTTGCAAAATATCTGTTTGACCTGCAAATTGAATAACCAAGTCTTTGCAAGATGAAAACCACCTGTATTTTTCCTGAGGTTTTGAAAAACACCTGGCTCTTATACTGGCAGCCCCATTGAGAACAATATTAATGAAAAAAACAGGGCTGCAGATATATACCCTCTTCTGTCTTTTTTCTTATCAATATTCATGTGCCATAATCCTGACTGGACTCTCAAACTTTTCTGTTGACATTGGGTTTTGACCCGTGGATCTTGGAGGTGCAGAGATGCAGCATGGTTGCTTGGCAACACGAACACACCAGTTCATTGGGGCTGATGAACATTTTTTAAAGAACATTTTCCGTATTCTTTTGCTGAATGGATAACAGCACGGATGACTCAGACTATGATGCCTGACCCTGGGTTTTGGGGCCATAATTCAGGATTTTATGGATGCAGAGTTCTGGTTGGCATAGGGGTGAATTCGGACCCAGACTTGACTTTCACTAACCCCAGGGATGGAGTAATTATGTTTAGATGTTCAAATATTTAAGATTTGGGATTTTGCCTCATACAAAAATATTGGGAGGGACTCTTCCTCTTAAGTCCTTTTTTTTTTTTTT
>VXBL01010515.1:57748-258078 GCA_013400195.1 Aramus guarauna
AAAAAAAAAAAAGAGCAAACTGCCTCCATCCTCCTGCAAACGCTGGAAGCTGAAATACCCACAATTTCTTCTTGCATGGCAATCGGAAGATGACAAATCAGTGCAAACTCTCTGGAAGGGTGTCTTGGTGGAGCTGGTTCCTTGCTGGTGTTTGGCATCAATCTGCCCTGCACTAGAGCCCTACACTTCATCTGGGGAATTGTAGGTTTGTTATAGCACCTCGAGATCATCATTATGATTCTTGCATTTTCATAAGTGAAATAATAATAATAATAATAATAATAATAATAATAATAATAATAATAATAATAATAATAATAATAATAATAAATACAGTCTATCCCACAGATATAATTGCAACTAACCTATACTATAGGGGTCAGAAGACATCACCATTTTTCAAATACCGCAGTGTGAGAGGAAATCTTAAATGAATCCTGCCTGATCAGAATTACCAGCATGAGGAGCAAAGGGTAGGAAAAGAGGGAGAAAAAACCCCAGTATCATATGAAAGTCTGCCTCATAAAGTGAGCAAACTCCTGCCCACATCATTTTGCAGTTTGTTTACTTGTGGCTTCATTAAAATTGCATGCAGATCCAATGACTAGATTTTGTTAATGGCCCACAGAGGGACAATCATTGCTGAAGCCTGAACACTGTGATCCATTTTCCCTAATTATTACTTTGTAACCGTTTCTAATTTGACAGCTCCTGCTGAACAAGGGTTCATTTATTTTCTTACATTGTTTTGTATAAGGAAGCATCAGATAACAGCAGAGCGTTAATACGGAGACCCACTAATTTGAAACATACATTAATCGTATGTTAAGAGCACATAATGGCCTTCATTGGGGCTCCTGGAAATATTTTTCATTGTAGAATCACTTTAAAGGGTATAAATCACAGGGCTGTGTTGCAAGCTTAACAAGGAACAGGAAGAACACCTAATTTCTTGTGGCCTACAAATCAAGAATGAAGGGCAGCAAAGAGGTTCATTTTCCTCCTTGGATCTATTTTGAAACTGTCAAAAAGATGGAATAAAGATGGATATATTTGCTCATGATGAAGTTGTTTCTGAATTTGCATAGTTAACAGGTATATGTTAGTAAGCTTTGGGGAAATTAGTTGTTTTCCTCAGAAGAGACACATCTGGGCTGGTCAGGTGTTTCTAAAAATCCAGTGTAACTCATTGCTTTTTGAAGGCTTTAACATAAAGATACATATTTCTAAAGAAGCAATGTGAGAATGTACGACTCAAAGGATCAGCTACACCAGTCTCCTGCTCGCTCAGTCAACTGTATCAATATTTCTTTCATGAACTTATGGAGTTCTATCTTAAATGTATTAGGGTTTTTAATTTTGATCTTTTTTATTAATGTAACCTAATTTTAGAAGGCTATTCCAAAACTCCATTTTATTGATTTGCCTCAAAATTTGTGTCATTGGGAAATTTCATTATCTCACTCTCCTACTTCCCCTTAGCCCCTTCCTTATTCATTGAATGATGTAACTAGTCCCTATCCGCAGTCTAAAAGTATTTGTCATTTGTATATTTGTTTTCATGCCCATATCTCTGCTGTTACAATGACCACTAGATTTTTTTCATGATGTTAACCCCATCTTATGAAAATATGTTCAATTTCAAGCTTCATTTTGCTAAGCAAAATAGCAGTGGCTGTTTTAGTCTCGTTTGGTAAGATAGGCTTATTCCTTTCCTGCATTCCAGTTTAACTTTGTCTTTTTTGAGTGTGAATGACTAGAATTATAAATTCTTCTCTAGATGGAATTTCCTCAATGCTTTGTACAGTTGCATTAACACATCTTTATCTCCCCTGGAAATGCTATAAACAATAAATGCTTGGATTATTATGTTTTTTTCTCTGTTGCAACACATTGGTAGATCATAGCTCTCCTAACAATGCATTGGGTTGCCCCGGCGTTTTTATCATTTTTAGCTCTCAGCTGATGATGAGTCACTTTGGAGCAGTCATTTTTGCTATCTTTTTACTAAGGCATGATTTTCACAAATCCAAAACCTAACCCCATACTAGCTGCTATGAAGAAAATTAACTCTATCCCAGTCAAAACCAGCACAGATTTTAAACAATGTCTGTCTTCCCAAGCCTCATGATCATTCAGTTATTCCTATAAAATATTCTGATCTTTTTCAGATATTGGCAATGCCTCAAAATTCATGTCACCAGAAGGTTTGTTCACCTCACACTGCTTCCTGTTAGCCAGTTCCTTACTTGCTCTGTGATTTAACTAACTCCTGTCTTCTCCAGTATGGTATGTTTTAAATTTCTCACTGAAGTTCACATAGATTAGATATATTGTGCTTGCTTACTCTAGACCTTTAATTGCTTAGTTTCATATAGATATCAAATCATAGAATCATAGAATCATAGAATGGTTTGGGCTGGAACAGACCTTTAAAGGTGAGCTAGTCAAACCCCCTGCCATGGGCAGGGACACCGTCCACTAGACTGGGTTGCCCAAAGTCCCATCCAACCTGGCCTTGAACACTTCCAGGCATGGGGACATCTACAACCTCTCTGGGCAACCTGTTCCAGTGCCTCAGCACCCTCACAGTAAAGAATTTCTTTCTTATATCTCATGTAACTCTACCTCTCTCAGTTTAAAATCATTACTACTTGTAGTATCGCTACATGTCATTGCAAATAGTCCCTCTCCAGATTTCTTGTAGGCCTCNTACTCGTACTCTATATGTCATTGCAAATAGTCCCTCTCCAGATTTCTTGTAGGCCTCCTGTAGGTACTGGAATACAGTGTCCCTGGAGCCTTCTCTTCTCCAGGCTGAACAAGCTGAACTCTCTCAGCCTGCCTTCATAGGAGAGGTGCTCCAGCCCTCTGATCATCTTTGTGGCTGTCCTCTGCACTGGCTTCAGCAGGTCCATGTACTTATGTTTGAGGCCGCAGAGCTGGACACAGTACTTCAGGTCACATGAGTGGTGTAGAGGGGGAAAATCATCTCCATCAACCTGCTGGTCACACTTCTTTTGATGTAGCCCAGGATATGGTCTTGTTGAACTTCATGTGGTTCTCACAGGCCCACCTCTCAAGCCTGTCAAGGCCCCCATGGATGGCATCCTTTCTCTCCGGCAGGTCAACTGTACCACACAGCTTGGTGTCACTGGCTAACTTGCTGAGTCAGCAAACTCAGTCCCACTGTCCATGTTATTGACAAAGATGTTAAATAGTGGGGGTCCCAATACTGATCCCTTGAGGAATGCCATTTATCACTGGTCTCCACTTGTACATTGAGCCATTGACAGAAACTCTTTGCATCATAGGAACCATTCCACCACATCTCCGTGATGCCAATAAGATCACAGCCCTGCAGGCATGCACAGGTCTCTAATTCCTCTTGTTTATTCCCCATGCTATGTGCATTTGCAATTGACCTCATTTAGTCTGTTGCATTTTATGCTGTTTCCCCTTTCCTTTCCATTCTTTATTCTTTCCTTCACAGTTTGACCTAGAGCCCTGTGTAACACAGAGGTCAGACTAATGGGCTTGCGATTGTCTGAAACACTGAATATTCTTCAATATAGCTACTTATTTTGCTGTTCTCCGGTTGCACAGCAATATTCCTTCCCTTTTTTTCAATGCCTATTTAGTGAACAAAATCCATCAGCTATCAAATCCATAAATACCTGTGTCTTGCCTTGTATGTGAGGTTTTTGTATTTTCTCTCTCCCAAAACATTGTACAGTTGTCTACTCAATCCTGTCACTGAACATGATCAGTCTATGCACCAACGTCCAATGAGTAGAACTGCTTTTGTCAACCTCTTCACAAATGATTTTGCACCGTTGGGATGTTGAATTGTCCTGTCTTACTTTTCTCATCTCTCCAACTGTTGACACACAGTCCTTAAAAATGTTTGTCCTCTCCCAGGTCTTTTTGCTACCAGTGTATCTTCCAGGGTTGCATAATGAATGTGTCCTTTTGTGCCCCGTGTTATCCAGTGGCTCAGCTCTGGCATTGCCAACTCTGACCTGATGTGAGGATCAGAGGATCTCTCCAGTGCCAATGGGCTGTTTTTACCAACTGAACTTTGGCTTTGAATTGCAAGTAATGCTCACTGCCTAAGAAAGGAAGGGGTCCCCATACGGTCACTACCAGCTCAGAGAAATGTGTGGAGTGACCACTCTGGTCAGGGAAAGTTAAACAACAGCCTAAAAATCATAGCTCATCTTAGAAAGTACTGTGTAATGCATGGTTTGCTTAGACAAGAGGTGTAATTTTGGCTTTTAACAAAAATTGCCATGGTTGTTTGATTACACTCAGATCATATTGAAGGGTCATCAAATCTGGTAGGCTGTGTTGCTGCCTCCGTACAGTGGACACAGTACGTGTTGTGCTCAGATAGAGGAATAATCATTGCAGTTATTTGCTGTAGGAAGGCAAAATTCCTTGCTCTGTGTTTACACTGTGGACAGTCCTCAATGACTGTCTGATACCAAAATACCAGGCAGTGGTTTCTCACGGAGTCCCCCAGCTTTGCTCTCACTAGCTGTGTCCTGCTGCATTGCTGACATTCATGCTTCTTTTCTTCTTCTGACTGACTACATCCTTCCTGCTGTCCAGTTTTATTCTAACCAGTGTCAAATTACCTTTTAACTGAATTTCCTCATTAGCTTCTCTTAGCAAGCCTCTCCCAATCTTCTTGCCATGGAATAGTAAAAAGCAAGTGATCAGTCCCTGTTTATCCTGGGATAGATATGTCACAGTGCAACAGTTTGAAGGTAGTGAGGGGCACTGCATGGGCAGCCAGCCTCTAGAAGAGGAAAGGTGTTTAGCTGACAGGAGTCTGTTCTGTCATGCCTTTCAGGAGAGAAGAAAGGTATCAGCCCCAAACCCAGTGCACCAGCTGCTCTGCAGCATTTCTGCCAGGGGAGTCCTGGCAAAGCAGGTACAAAGTTGTCCTTGCTTCACAAGAACCATTGCCTGCACGCTGCAGGAGCCATACAAAGGAGGTGAAGGAGTTCATCATGGTCCACTACTCTCCTTCCTGGTGCCACTGTACACGTGTAGTCCCGTTATGTTTGCTGATCTCCTGCTGGCGTTCATTTTGGCCTTCAGCCTGGTTGGTTGGGGTGTGCAGCAGCTCCATCTCTTTTGTGTTCTGCCAGGAGCTTCCTACTTAGCTGTAATAAACTGTACTGAACACTGCTTCCCTGACTGCCTTCACCTTTAAAGATGACCCTTTTTCAGGTAATACATTCAACACGGATCATTGATAATTGAGACAAGAAGAAAATTTTAGATCCAATTTTCTGTACTCCATTTAGATTTCTGTTTTGCTGTTTGACTCACCACCTTCCTTGGCTATATTGTAAGTACATTATTACCATAGGGTAGGAATATATTTGTGGATTTAAGGAGAAGTGAAGCAAGTTAAGTCATAAATATTATCATCTCATTCTTGCCATTTGTTAGTTACAATTTCTCCTGTAAATAAGAAGTTCAATACTTGCATTTGTTTCCTTTTTCCATATATTTTTAGAGCAACTCTTGCCCTTCTTACGTCTTTCTGAGTGGTGACTCACTCTGATTTACTGATTTATGTTGTTCTAACTTACAGACACTTCCCCTCCCCAAATTCACACAAAAGAACATCCTACTAATGTCATTTATTAACAGGTTTTGTGCCTAGAATATACTTTTAGATAACTTAAACACCCTCCCTCTCTGTTTTTCTCTGTTTCTGATTTTCTTGGGGCAAGCTTCTTAAAGGGCATTCCAGTTGAGCAGAGTGCTGAATTTGTAGGCCACCCATCCACTAAAGCAAGTACTTTGGGGTGCAAATGACATCTCTGTGTTCGAGCAACCCACTAGTGAAAACGAGTGATCTTCTCATGCAAATGAACTTGGGCTCCAAGGCTGACCTCCATCCTTTCTTTATTCTGTTTTATATCCCAGACAGCTACTGCCATGTGTTACTGTCTATAAAAACAAAGCTGGGCCTACCTCAACAAATTCAGAAGCTGTCTGAAAATCTTTTGATTTTCCCATCTTTGGGAAAATTATCTCTGCTCGAAAAATGCTAGTGGTAAACATTTATTTCTTTTTAAATAGATAACTTGCATTTTTTAGTTGCTGTTTATTAAAATCTTGTCAGACACAGATCTCCTGCAGTATCATAGTGTTTTGCAATGCTTTGTTTCCAATAGTTATCTTGTTAGATAGACCTGCACTACTTCCCTCATTAATTACTGCTGTTCTTAAAAACAGGTATAGCTATCAATTTATGTTGATTTCTATTAAATTCTTCACTTTTCATTAATAACCTGCAGCTTATTTAAATTGTTATGGCCTCTTGGACAGTGTTAGTCTGAAAAAAAATCTCGTGAGAAGCACAATGGTGGGAGGAAAAGAAATATATTACATGAGAAGCTCCACATCACTATCGTAAGAACACATTTAGCTTCCAGAAGTAAATGAGAAGGAAAAAAACATCCAATCCATAGAAACCCATTAAAAAAAAATAAAAAATCCTGGGGTATATTTACACATTCTAACACCTTATGGTTTCATTTTTCATTCTGGAAAGGGAAGATGAGAGAATTTTACAAATTATTTCCACAGTAAAGCTTTTCAGTGGTGTAATAGAGTAATAACAGACCGCTGTGCTTAGGAGTTGGGCTACAAAATAACTGCTTGCAAGCATCTTGTATTTGAACATTCCCTAAAATGTAAGATGTTTGAGACCTCAGTGTGTTGGGGTAAATTTGTACTTAGAAAACGTGACTTTCTAAGAAGTTTCTGCTACTAGTATAAATTATGCCAAAAGAAAGTACTTAGGGACAGTCACCTGCCAGGGAGTGCTCTGGGTTCCTTCTCATACTGTCTCCTCTGTGTTGCCAGGAACCCCATAAGCAGCCTTTGAAACATGGCTATTTTATTGGATCTCTTATTTGCCCTAGCTGAAAAGTCATTTTCTGTTCTTTGATGGATAGCAAGAAAATTTATTTATTTATTTTAACATAGTTGTGGGTTTGTTTGGTTTGGGGTTCTTTTTGTACTAAGTAAAGAGATTCCTACAATCAAGTCTTCATTTCTCAGAAATCAAATGATTGTTCTCGACTTCAGGGAAGTTACTTTGCCTTAACTTGTACCAGATATACCATTTATAACTTATGCCATATCATAGACCTTTTTGCTAATAAACTAGTGAAGCTAGAAACATGGTGCTGAAAGAGATGGTAAATGATCCTTTAGTCTGTGTTTTGGTTTGACCAAGTATCTCTCTAGTTTTTCTGATCTATGTCTGTAAAACCTCTTTCTAAAAATCCTTTGGATCAGGAGAATTTGCAGTCTGTGTAGATTTCATGTCCCACGGCTCACAGGGTGTTCCTTCATGACTGGAAAGTTTTCTACCTGTTCTTCACCTCTAGTTAAATTATTCTCTCTTGTCCTGTGTGCTCAGGGCATAGAGAACGATTAAACACTCTCCTTTACAAGACAACATTCTATTTACTGGCAGGCTGTTACCTCACAGTCTTCTCACTGCCTCTTTTCTCATTGTCTCTCACTTGTTTTCACTGTCTGGATTAAACTATATGTACATCTTTTAATTTAAGATACTTACCTTTCCATTGAATAATGTAGTGCTATCTATACACTATGAATATTCTTCGCAGCTGCTACGCTCCACACAGTGGTGATTTCGTCTTGACTCTAAATCCTAACTCTGCTTAGGAGTGTATTACCCAGGACAAACGTCAAATCCCCTTACTAAAGCAGTCTTATCATGTTACCCACTAGACCAGTTACTGTGTTAAGACAAGGAAACTAGTTTGATTTCATCTACATTTGATGAATCAGTAATTGGCCTTTAAAAAATATCTCAGTATTATCTTGTTGTTTCTAAACTAATGATTCTAGGGTCTTTTCATTGCCCATTTCATCACTATCTATCTCATTACTTAGACAAACTTCTTCAGAAGTCCCCGCCTCTTCCTTTTATCATCATACAAAGAAACAAAAACATCATCAACAAACTAGGTGCTCCAGTTGCACTGCTGCTACTCTTCATGTCCTCACCTATCCTACAAACAGATCAAAAATCATCCAATGGTTAAGAAATGTCTCCTACTAGTGCTTTAAGTATGCTAAAGAGACCATTTCAGTGCAATAACTGCACACAGATAGATGTCTGTAAATTGCTGTGCTCTATGCGTATGTGTGTACTTAGGCCTCCCTAAAATTTGAGCTGCACTCTTGGGAGTTGCATTCCAGGTATGCCCTTGCACGCTGAGGTACACCTACATTAAAAAATGCATTCTGTTATTGTCTTTTTGTCCTCTATCAGCTACTACAATATGCAGTATGCTCAATTGCTCATAAAAAAATCAGATTTTCAAATACTCTAATCCCTCTCACAAAATAAAATTCCATTATAGTTACCCCGATTGCTCATATAAGAAACAAGCCACTCCATCAAAATAAAAGCAAGCAAACAAATTTCTTTAGATATATTTCCATTCCTTTCTATTACTAGTAGTTTTTTATTGTATTTTTGTATGAATCTATTTTTTTTTTCTGTAGAAAAAGCTTCGTAGAACTTGAGAAGAAAGAGCTGCAAGACAGTTCTTATTGCTATGTTGAAGTCATGCCATCAGAACTGAAAGTTATGCCCTGCTCTTCTTACCTTAGAATACCATTACTGCTGTTGTGGGACTTCGTGCCTTTAAATTCATGGTCATCTTCCAGTTACATGATTTCTTTAATTTTTTTCCTTTAATTTTACCTTTTGAGAAATTAAGCATACTTTGAAATATCATGTAAAAGGATAAAGTTATTTTTCCCCCAGAAATATGTAATACAGAAGAATCTGTCAGATATTAATCTTGATCCCTTAGCATCTTAAGTAGCTTTTTCATATACTTATATGATGCATTTAGAATCTAATTGTTTTCTGCTTCTAATACACATACTAAATTCAACAATTTTTCTGAATCTCTTTTTTCAGATATTTCTTAGCCAAAAGAATATTTAAATACATTTTGAATTGATTTCTCAAATTTTCAGTTGTTCCAAATATGTATTTTGCTTTAAAAATATTTTAATGCTTATGTTTTGCCCATTTTTAAGACTACTACACTAAAGTTTATTGCCATCATCTAGTCAGTGTTTGGAAAGAGCACTTTATTATTGTCTTTAGGTAAACATAATTATCTTTAGATAATTATTTAAAAAAGGAACATTACAATCTTTCAGTTTACAAATAACCCCAAAATTCAGACATTTGAATTGTAAATAAATTGTAAATAAAGATCAACTCTGGCAAAAACTGGAGATGTTTGAATATTCTGGTGTGCACAGTGCAGCTTTTTCAACAACATGGGTACTCTAACCAAATGGGGCTAGCAAACCTTTCTCTTCTTTAGCTTACACATAGAAAAAGGAAAATGGATTCTAGTGAAGAGTTTACTGTAACACATAAGCATGTACTTTTTCCCATAGAAATCTGTCTCGTTCGGTGATGTTCTGGTTGTTTCCTGCAGAATGACTCAGGCTGATATAATGAATGAACTCTTGCTGGTAAAGTGCCCACTCCATTCATCTGAGGAGCTAGAGAGTGTAGTGAATGACTGCTGGGAAGAGAAATGCAACCTTGTACCTAACGCTACTAAGAACACTCCCGTGACCACTGAATTGTCTCCTGACCTCTTCCATAAAGTCATATTTTTCACAATATTTTTCTCCTCCTTTCTAGATGCCTCTTTCGGGATGCCTGGGAACTGTGGAGTGGAGGTGCTGAACACCTCCATAGACTCCTGGAAGAAGAGAGAGATAGAAACATTCCATACAAAGTGCCTCTCTGCCCAGATACCCAGTGTGACTTTAGACATACCAGGTTTTCTGTCTCCATTTTTATTCTAATTCCAATTTGGAGTCAAAGCAGATTTATCACCGTAAAATTTCCTGCAGAAATGAAAGTACACTACAACCTTCTATGCAGCTCTGCTAGCAATCTTCTTTGGATATAGCATTTTTTCAAGGGGACAGATTTGATATTATCAACATTTGCTTGCTTTTAAATGTATTTTAAATATATATTTGTACATAATGCTTTAATAAGTTCTTATCTCTTCACAGTTTAAAACTTATCAGAAGAGATTTTAGACAAAGAATAAATAACTCTTGAGGATATATGTCTGATCCTGTATATATATGACTTCTATCAGTGGGGCATTCCTTGAAAAATGCTCACCAAGTGATCTGAAGCTATTTCAACTAGATGGCTTCTGCACTTTGAGCCCTATAGCTTAAGGAGTAGGCCATAATGCCATGAAACTGTACAGAAGAGCTTAGCTCCATTCAATGAAATAGGTAAACATCAGAGCTGGATTTTTTTCACCAGTTCTGAAATAAAATGTCTTCTGATGAAATATGAAATTCTATGAAAAATCCCCATGCCATTTAAAATCAAAATTCTTTTGGTGTCTGGGAGCAAAACAAACATTTTCTTTTATTTTTTCACCAAAACTCAGAAAACTTTAAACATCTGAAAAAAGATTTCTCATGGAATTTCTTTTAGTGGAGAAATAATTCTAGCCTGCTCTCTTCAAAAGATGTGCAGAGGGAAAAGATAAATCTAAAGGAAACCAGAGTTCTTTCCAAATGACTGTAAGAACCTTGCTGTTGAACTTTATAGCAGGCAGCTTATGCCTGTCTGTGTTTTGATAGTTTTTCATTCTTCAGAAGCAATTGGACAAAATTATCTACTATGCTATGATTTCAAATTTCCTTGCCACCTACATGTTGCAGCTTCAGGTTTGCTCTAATGGAGCCTCAAGATTTTTCATATGACCATGTTCCTTGGAAGAGGAAAGCTAATACATTCCCTTGAAGGAAATAGACCATGCTAGCATGCTAGGGGGTATGATCCCCTCACCATTTCATTCTGAGGGAAAAGTAGAACATTACCATAAATGACCCAATTTATCGACCTATGTGTCTGTCAAAGAGTTGGTGACACCAGGAAAGATTCAGAAGATAGAAAGAACTGTCATTCACAGGGATCATCACCAACACTTTGGCCATGGGGAAAATCAATTAAAAAAATCTTTATTCCCAGGCTGTCTGTGCTCTCTAGCCCTTAAGGTCACTCAGGAATGGCAATGGACTTTTTATGTGCAGCAACAGATTCCTGGGGGCACACAGCACCACCCCCCAATGTCAGTAACTATCTGAAAACACATGTGTTGATTACATTATATTTACTGAGAATGGCATGTACTTGGAAGGGAAAATATTAATTTTAAAATACTAAGTGACAGTTCCCTTTCTTTCTAAAGGGAAAAGAACGCCCTTTGGTTGTGAAAGGATTTTCTTCATGAATATACAAATTGTTTCTGTCTTCTTTGAATACTGAACAATTAAAAAAAATAATCAAAAACTATATACATCATCTTTGTGTTTTACTGTAACTTCTGCATAATTTTTCACATAGTGTTGCCTTCTGCCATGTCACATTTTCATAGTCTATGAAAATTTCCTTATCTTTTCACTATGATTCAGAAAGTACTGTCAAAGAGAACAGAAAGGCTTGCAAAAAGAAATGAATGAATGTATAAAAATCAAGAGTCTGTTCCATGAGCTAAAGTAAACACACATAGTCTCTTTCAGAACCACCGTGCCATTTCACTCCTGTGAAAAGTTATCACAGCAAAGCCCTGATGGATGGTAATTCAAATTCAGAACTGTGCACACCCTGAGTTTTCTTTTCAGCTCCCTGGGGCTCAGATAGCACATGAATGGGTGGGCTAACATTTTCAAAGGTTTGTAAAATACTCGGAAAAAGACTAACCTTTAGATCCCAGCTGGGATTTCAACACAAAAAGAGTTGAGCAAGGTCCTAAGAACTGGTGCTTTTTACAATATTATCATTTTATATCCAACAGAGAGAAAAACACAGTTGAATGTAAAGCTGTGTATTTATCTGGGGCTCTTTCTTCATGAAGGGAGCTCTGCTCACTAAGAGAATGGGGAGACTGCAGGACACACAGATAGTCAAAAAGTAATTTGTGTTTTCTTTGAAAGTTCCTAAAGTCTCGAGTTTCTGCATGTATCTCAGCAACCCACCTTGCTAATTTTAAACGATATTGCTTCATTTCCTTGTAAGCTAATGGAGAATTTATACCTTGAATACTGATGTCAGCTCTCCAGCCTCCACTGCGTCCGCCGTTCTGTCTTCTCCCCCTTCATCTTATATCTTTTCCACCTACTCTTTTTCCGCCTCCTCATCCCTTGATTCCACCATCACCAAATATTGTCTGTGAGCAATTGTTCAAGTGTTTAATGTTCATAAAACTTCTTTAGTTTGTTATTGTTAGAGCATGAACAGACTGGTAAGACCTTCTCTAGAGGAGAAAACATTAAGTGCATATTTATTTTAATTTTGGAAAACAGGTAATTTCAAAAGTATTTAGTTCATAATCTACAACTTTGCTGTTTGTTGTATGTGAATAACAGAATTTCTTCAAAAAAACAGAAAGCAGTGATTATTTATGTCCAAGTGTTTATTTTTCCTTTTCGTCTCCTTATGCCTCTGTATTTTTCAAATGCCTCTGTATTTTTAAACAAATATATTTGTTTAAAATTACAGTGGACTGCATTCAATTGGTTCTTATTTTGACTGGAAGAATATATTAATCACTGTCAAAGAGACAATATATTAATCACTGTCAAAGAGACAAGTGAAGCTTGTAAGAATTGAGCCTTTTTCTTTCCTTTGAGCAGTCATATGAAGTCAGACACCTTAAGCAAACTTTGAGTAACTGCAATGGTTTTTCCAATATAAGATTTCCTTTGCACACAGAGGGCAAAATTCAGATTTAAGAAGTTTACCTCAGAGTCTTTAACAGATATAATCAAATGCAGTTTCATCGCTGTATTGACTTCCTACCAGCCATACTGAGCTTCAGCCTTTCCATTGGCTTGTTTTATGGGAGATATTAATTATGCTAACAAGGTGCTGTTCCCAGAATGAAGAAATGAAGCCAGCATTTGTGGAACAGAAGGAAATATGTCAATGCTTTTGTCACCATCGTGTTTTGTAAACACAACGAGAAGGATTTACATCTGAGTGACTGCTCTCCTTTCATTTAATTTAAGCTAACACAGACACCTACTGTGTAACATCACCCTTCCATCATCTTAATCCAATATTAAGAACCTAGCAAGGAGCAACAAGGAAAATGGGAAGATTGTTAATCCATCACGTAAATCCATGGCACACCAACACCTCAAATGCTCCATACAGTCCTGCTCCCCTACCTCAATAAATGTGCGGTAGGACTGGGAGGTGTTTAAAGGTGCAGCAAGTACGGTAATAGTTATGGGACGGCACTCATAAAAAAAGGACTTTGACAGTCAGGAAAAGAGATGAGAAGAAATGTTATGCACATCTATAAAATCTGTATCACAGAGCGTGAGATGTAGAGGAAAACTGTTTACTGCCTCTCTCAGTATGAAAATGAGAGAAAATCACATTTAACTAGCAAGTGATGAATTCAAAACCAGCGGAAGGATGGGACCTGTAGCACAGCTCACAGGTAAGCTTGGGACTCTCTGCTGCATGATATAGTGACATAAAATGTGTGGAGCTTCAAAAAGAGACCAGAGAAATTAATGGAAATAAAAGCCCTGTGAGGTTTTTCTACTTAAATAACCACATATGGCTCAGCCAAAAAAAATCACTAAAAACCTGGAGAATATTCAGGGGAAGTGTTGTTTTGTGTTTTCATAATTTCTTTATACATATCTCAATATCAGCAAGGGCCAATGGTCTTGTGCGATACCAAGAGGAGAATCCTGCCAACCTTCTATGGCTCCTTTACATTTTTATAATTTCACAGATTTTCCCTGCTCTGCTTTTGTAGGTTGCTATTTTATTGGTGTTCAGTCTTCTTGTTGACAGTCAAAAACCCAGTCATCTGTTAGTTTCTTCTTCTGGTTGGAATTAACTTTCTTTACGGCAGCGTTTAAAGTTGAGTTGGATGAAGGTGTTTAGCTTAACGATTTGTTTACTGGAAAGAACACAGAAGACACTAAGCTAATACGCCACTGTGCACCAAACTTATGGGTGAACGATATAGAATGTGAAAATATTAAAATGTTATAATAATTCTCAAAATAATTTTATAACAAAAAATTACTTTTTTGTTTTCAAAAAGTATTTGGAGAGAGTAACTATAGCAATTTTTTAAATTCAGAAGTTCTTACAAACAAAATGAAAATCAAATATGAACATTATATTTCATTTAGATAAAATGAAATGTTTTTGTTTGAGCAAAACATGATTTTATTTTAAATTTTTTTTCAGGAACAAAACTGCAAGATCTTAACCAGAACAGACAATTTAAGAATTGAATTTCCATTTTTTATCATACTAACTTAAATGATCAATATAAAAAAGATTTATTTTTCCTTAACTGGCATTTTCCTCTATCACAGATAACTGCCAACAAACTCCATTGTGTTTTATTGCTGTGTAGGCCATTTCTTCACCAACATTTATTTTAATTTAGAGTGATTCCAGTAATTCCATGAATATCAACATTACTTTGGATTTTCACCAAAGTATTGAAAGCATTAACCAACCCACTATCCTGAGCATACAGGATTTTTTTCAAAGGTTAGCCAGGAGATGATGATGGCTGGGACTAGATACATCCATATTTCAAACTAAGGACCTACATTTGGTATCACATTATGTTTGCTGGACAATAAGTCAGTTGAACTCAGTGACTGTAAACAAGGTGATATTCAAGAACAAGATGATCTTAGAGAACACAAGGTAAGCTTCATGTATAACCTTTAACTTGTGACCTTCATTTCTCACACAATTTTTCTCAAAAATAAGAAAGAATTTGTTTTGTGAGTTTTTTTTTTTAATTGAGTCAGAAAAAGAAATTCTTCTGAAAGGCTTCTTGATTTTTTGAGGTTTGGGTTTTCTTTAAAAAACTCTAGTCTCCAGGGCAGTAAAATAAAATTTAAATAAGTTTTACCCTCTTGATCCCTTCCTACAAAAATAGAACTGCTTGCAAAAATAACAGCATATCTAAAGAAGAATTTATGGGTACCTGGAAAGAAGAATTTACGGTAAAGGTTCATTAAAAGAATAAAATCTGTGTACGATAGGCTGGAAATAGGCTGTAATTGCTGCTAGGGAAGTTGACTTATGGATAGTCTCTGCTTAGAGTTCTGGTTATTTCTGGCTCAATTTCAGGTTTCAGTCCCAAATGGGCAGACTCAAAACAAATGTGTCAATTATATGCTTAGAAAAAATTCTGCTTTATCCTTTTGCAAACTTCTCTATTAACTTTGTAAGCAGAAAGAAAATACAAACTGCACTGTACCTATCCTTACCTTTGAAGAAGGGGAAGATAGAGATTTATAAAGTTCCTATGGCTGAGCACCTAGCAGTGGTCCCTTGCTTCAGAACTCTTACTGAGCTAGTTCATGAAAAATGTCTTTCAGCTTCCCAGTCTCTCTATGAATATGAGATGAATTTTATATTTTCTTACTTATGGTTTGAAAAGCACAGCATGTCTTAGCATGTATAGTATGAAAACCATAGCATGGAATAATACGTTTCATTGGATCTAAGTTTTGGATCCTTCATTTTATGTGAAGTGAGAACTATTCCTTCTTTTATTGTATTTTCTTTTAGTCACATTATTTTCAAAAACTTATTCAAACATATGTGCTGTTTATTTTTGTAAATGGGCAGTTGGATTATCTAGGGGTGTCAATTGCTTAATATTCAAGAAATTATAAACAGTGATTAATTGGGTCTGGTATTTAAAAACAAAACAAAACAAAACACCAAACAGATTAAAATACAAAGCATTAAAAATNAAACAAAACAAAACCCCAAACAGATTAAAATACAAAGCATTAAAAATAAGACAATCTTCTTTTTTTTTACCATCCAGTTGCAATAATAGAGAATATATGTATCATACCTCACAAAATTTGAGGGGATATTGGCAAACATCTATTTGACAGACCACAGCTCACTTTCATATAGGAAGAAGGAAAGAAGGAAGGAAGGGAGAAAGATAAATCTTTCCATGTATTCTTGTGTCTACATATTTGTGTGTGTGTGTGTGCATATATATATATATGAAAGAACTCCCCTGTTATTATAGGTAAAAGATGGTCTGAAATATTAATATAGATGTAAAAAAAAATAAATCTTAATCAAAATGAATCAAAAGAGAAAGAATCTTAGAAGAAAAATCTAGCCACCCATCAATGTGGGTCTACCCCATCATTATGACTGTGCATCCATAACAGGCTTATGAAGCTTTGATAACATATTACCGGGGATTGCTATACATGTTTAGTGCAACTACTATTGGCTGTCATAGGTGATCTTTAGACATGTGGAATTAATAACTTTATTATTGGTAACACTACTGTGCTTTTTGCCATATTTTATCACATACTTTTTTGACTGTAGTTTTCTTGTAACATCTATAGGTTGCTTACTAAGAGATTGTAAATTCTTCATGAGCAGTGGCAGAACAGGCCTTCAGGTAAATGTTCAGCTGTGGAAGAATGAGTAGGAAATAAGATCAATCAGCCATCAGCAGCAGAGGTCAACACTGCTGTTTCCCCAGTATGGGACACAGCCCCCAGCTAGTCACAGGGCAGGCATTTATTTCCGTGCCTCCGTGCCAGGGGTTCATGCCTGGAGGGGGAGCAGTGTGGGCTCTCCAGAGCTCGGTGCCATCGCTGTAGTCTTACGCACCTCAGACTCCCTCGTGTCCTCCAGTACACGGCAGGCTCCTATCACCAAGGGATACACACCCTTGCAGACCCATCTCCCCTCACAGCTCTCCTAACCTTTGCTGGAAAAAAAAAAAAAAAAAATCAATTCTACTGTGAAAATAGGATGGAGCCTTACCTGAAGTATCATATATATATTTAAATGAAAACATTATTAATAAGTTTGTTTACTTATTATCAGTAAAATAATAACTGCAGATGTATGTATCCTCTTACAACCCTGGAAATTATTTCTGAGATGTGTTTATTTTCATTGATAGACAAGAGAGAAGAAACTTCTTTAGAAGATTAGATGCAATTCCAGGATTTTTTTTTCTTTTCAGTTGCTTTTTTTTCCTCTAGATTATCTTATCTTCCTGAATCCCCTGGTCATGTGAGTTATTGTTATGATGGGTCATGTCAGCAACATCCTTTATTTTAGCTTTTAAAAAAGTCTTGTTACCGTGGCAACTGCAATATCACCTCCTTGAAATAACATGCACAATATAGAATTTGATCTTTTGCACTGTAGAATGTTCAAGCGAAGATGTTCAGTGTTAAGCACTTATTGTTTTCCAAATTTTAATGAGGTTTGATTGATATTTTTAATGATTTGTCTATCTGCTTTTCCCATTTTAAAATACTTTTATAAAGAAAACAAATGAGTGCACCAACGCATAGCTCCATCCCTACTGACCCCTTTAGTTAGTGAGAGAACTGACAGTGCACATTATTTTCCATACAGATATTATAAAAGTTATACAAATGATTTGTTTCAGTCATTGCATTCCGCTTACTCCATTTCCCTCAAATAGCTCAGACAATAGAGTCATTAAGCTAAAGGCAGACAGAAAGGTTTTCCCTCGGCTCACATTTATCTAAATTATTTTATTCAAAAATTCATAGATTTTAAGACCAGAAGCAACCATTGTGATTATCTAGTCTGGAGTCTTGCACAGAACAAATCATGGAATTTCACCCAGCAGTCACAAATATCCTCCTGGACTTTGAGGAGTGTATCCTCGCTAACCACCTTTATGCAGCAAAGGCAAGCAAACATCCAGATGGATCAACATTTCTCTCTGCCAGAGGGAAGGCAAAATATGTATCCCATATTTTGTTTGCTTTGCCTTGTCCTGGACCTTCTCAGGCCTGGCCTTTGGAGCAATTTATTGTGTCATGATTATGGGTTTCAGCTTCTGAGGGGCACATAAACTTTCTGGCTTCTAAGTGTCCTGGGGATGCCTCCACAACAACAACAACAACAACAACAACAACAACAACAACAACAACAACAACAACAACAACAACCACCACCACCACCACCACCACCAACTACTACTACTACTACTGCTACTACTACAATAACAACAACAAAATAGATTTTTTGCTCAGAAATTTACATTTTTAAAAATGCACTAAATGAAATGTCAAGCAAGGCATTTCGTTCAATCTTTTATGTTTGTCCCATTCCTGTTCCTGGAGTTGCCAGTGATGCAACTCCTCCCTCCCCAGCACACACTCCCAGTTCTTTGCCCAATTCTGTTTGCCCTTAAAACTCATTGATTTCCTGTCAGTCATTAAGCTGCCAGTTATATCTTTCAAAATCTCTGCAGACTCCTCAAGCAATCTAGAAATTAACTTATTAAGTAGATGCTGGTAATTTTAAACTAGTAAGATTTATCAAGACAGTAAAGACATATTTCTCTAGTAGTATATAATCCTTTTCTTTTTTAATTGAGTCGGAAAGCTGGCAACAATATTTGCCAAGACTGCGTAAAGTAATGAGCAATTTAAGGCAAATGATAGTGGTCAGATTTCAAAGGAGACGTATCTGGCATAGAAAATATTAGAAAAAATATATCAGTAAAAATTGTCCTCATTCTTCTTTGAAATGTGAAAATCCAAGAATGTTTCTATGAACTCTTTTGGAATATTTCTCCCTATCTACGAGACATTTTTTTCCCCTCTCATTTTTACTGAAGAATTCTGAAAAGAAATTGGATTTGTATTAACAAATTTTCATTATTAGTATTATTTGCATGCATTACACACACAAAAAAAATTTGTCTTGGATCTTTTTCCTCTGACAGGTAGCATAAATCTGCTGAATTCAGTGAAGCTACACTGTTGGATATCCAAGGCAAATGAGTAGAAATCCAGCTGTTTCTCTGAAATTTGAGAACACTGTAGGGTTTTTTGTAGGTTTTAGAACATTACTTCTATAGATTTTAATAGTTTTTATTTACTAGAGAAGAGAATTCAAAGAAAAATATGTTTGTTCCTTCAAACCTGTGTTTTCTAAACCTGACTTGAAGCAACTAGGGGTGATCTTGAAGCTAGTAAGAAATATACATCTTTCAGAATGGTTTTGCTGGACTGCATGCATAGTTATGGCAATTCTGCGAAAACTTGTGCTGTATAAAAAGCAAAACATGGGATTCAGTTAATTCATGCTTGTACAAAGTGACTTCTCCACTTGTTTCAAGCAACAAAACAAGAGAGAGAAAATGTATTGTGCTGCAAGCGTGGGAGGAGACAAACAAATCACTAATAAAGGAAAATACTGAAACAAGCCAAGTCACATTGCTTCTCCTCTCCTGACTGTTGAAAAAGGTATTGCATGCCTGATATTACAAACTCTTTCTGAACTTCCCAGGGGGTAGGACTGGGTTTGTACTAAAAAGTGAAAAACACAGTCTGAGATTGTCCAGGTTTGTAAAGTTTTCTTCTGAGGCAAAGTTTTTCTTCTTTTTTCTTTCAGTCTCGATAAAGATCAACAGATCTTAAATTGACTGCTATAATTCCAATAGAAGATCATGCTCATAAAGTTTTTACTCCCCCAGTCCTCCAAAAATGGAAATTTTAATTTTGATAAATATATAATAAAGAATACAATATATATTCTTCTTTTTCCCATTTGGAAGAAGGCATTTTTTTAATTTAAAACTTATTTTCTATTCTTCTGGAGGTAAGGGGTTATGAAATCACATTTATGTTTGCAAAATGATGTATTTTAAACAAACACTTTTTTCTGGAGTTGCATTTTTAGAAGTAAACATCCCATTGGCCAGCTCCATGCTTCTTTATTTTATGTCTTAGTTGCAGGGTACCGTGCCTGGCATCAAAAAAGCCTAGTAGCATTGCCCAGAATCGTGCCCTTAGAAAAATCCTTTCTTGACTGTCCCTTCAACATTGCCTGGATGAAAGCTGAATGTCTCTTAGCTGACTAAATGCTGATTGTGCATGGTCATGCTTATGATAGCTACATAGCTGAAGAAAGCAATGGTGTGATTCAGGAGACCTGAATACTTAAAATGACCCAGCACATGGATTTAAAATTTGCTATCTATTTCTGCCTTAGGTCTAGTTAATTTTGAAATCTATTGTGCCATTTTCTGGAGTATAACAAACAAATTAAATAACACTAGAGCTGTCAGATCTCCTCAGGTGTGAATACTGTAATAAAAGGTAAACTTTTTTAATCAAATAAATAAATAAAATTGTACGTTCATAGAAGAGACATATAACTATAGAGGTAAAATAGCAAAAGGCATTACATAAAGTGCAAATTGTTAAAACATATTTCATAATAACCTTATTATTTCATAATAACCTTAGCAGCAACAGTGCTTTTTAATCTACTGTTTAAAGCAGACTTTATAATAAGTAGGAAAAAAATTATTTTTCTTATTAACATTAAAAATTAGTGAAATAAGATGTTTGGATATTTCCTGCACATTTCTTGCATGAGCATCAGAAAGAACTATTTTCACTCAAAAGCAGGAAGAGAATAAGGAGCCTAAGATGTCTGTCCTTGTTTCTTTGTCACAGCTACCACATTTTTCTGCATATTGTGTACATTTTGCTTTGGAACCTGGCCGCCCCAATTAAACATAATTACTTTTACATTTTTGAGCTTTCCTATTTCAGGCAAATCCAGAACTCCTGAGGAAGGAGGTTGTACAAAGCCTTGCCCTATCAGCAAATTTTGAAATTGAGCAATAAGAGGAAGCTGGATCTAGGTGATACATGAAAGGGAGAAACAGGAATTGGAGGGACAGGAAGTGAGAAGTGCTTAGACAGATTTTAGGAGATTCAAGATCCTGACAAAAGAAATGGAGGGGACAGATACTGCTGGCAGTGGTAGCGCAAAGACAGCAGTGTCAGGATGTCACTGCTCTTGGGCAGCTTTGGTGAGGTTCCCATGCCGCTCCTTGGTGCTGAGGGTGTGATTGTCCAACTGTTCAGTAACTGCATAATCTGCATTTCTGTCTCCTGGAGAATGTGAGTTTGAAGGCAGAGCCCAGGGACATGAGGACTGGTCTCCTGTGGAAAGGTGGGGGGGCTGTGGCCTCCTCCCACTGCAGCACCCGCTGGGTTCCCGTCCTCATGCCTCCCAGGGAGTGTGTTCTGTGGGTAGCTGGTGTGTAGCTCAGGTGGGCTTGAAAGCTATGCACCCTGGAATGAGAATAATGACACCTGGTGATGGTTATAAGGATAATGGTGTTCAAATATGTAATTTTGTTGCTGAGGTTTGAAGGGAGGTGTTCTATTTAATTAATAAGCTCATGGGATCCAGATCCTTTGTAGTGTTTTCATTTTTGGAGGTGCCATGACTTTGATTCAAGCATGGACACAAGAAAGTGTTGTGTTGCTGTATTTGGATGTGCAGGAAATGCCAATGTGGCATACTGTAATGTGGTGTAGGGATTTCAGAAATAGCTTGGCTTGCTGAAGCAATCTTGCTGCCTTTATTCAGTACTCCACATAGGGCGATTTACATTTCTCCTTAGGCAGTGAGGGATTTGAAGAGCAATGTGGAAATCTGAAATACCTGAAAGAAGCATAAGTGATGGGATCAATCTTAGATCCTCCAGTGTGGTAGCCAAACACCTCAAAAACAGATGATGCTTTCTTAAACAGATTTGGATATTTCAGGAAATGCAAAATATGAAGGACATGTAGAAAGCCATTATCAAAGCAAAAATAAGTCAATAAGATGAGTGTCATAGATAATTAGAGGTGGCTGCATTTGAGTTGGAGGTTCTTCTACCAATGTATAGTATTAAAGGACAAGTGGAGCTAAATGACACAAATAAAAATAAATGGCTGAAATCTGTTTCTCATTGAAACAACAGCAAAACTTATCTTGACTGCAATGGTAAGATATTGGTTACAAAAGAAAATAAGCAGATTCGTCTAGCCAGGGAAAACTATATAGGCTTGAATACTGTATTCACAGGAATACCAACCTCAGTTGACTAATAATGAAAATATTTGGATCAGGGAATAAGAGAAACAGAAATCTGGAAAAGGGCCAAAACCAGAAGCCCCATAGTGGAGAGAAACATTATCTGTGATGATGAATACTGGTGTGGGACTTGTTTGTTTGTTTGTTTGTTGTGGTTTAAAAAAATAATAATCTAGGCTCTGAAATGAAAAAGACAAAGAAAAGATCATTCAATGCAAAAATTGAGGATAAAAGAAGGAAAATTAACTTTAAATTGAAACCTCAGAGCCTAAAAGACTTTTCTATCTCTCTTTAAGCCAATATTATAGAAAAACACTGTAGACAGTATTACAGCAACTATATTGCCACCAACAATCTGAAAACCACACTGACAGCAAGGCATCAAGAATATTTATCATAAAATAAAGAGGGTAAACATTTCCTCCTTGTTGCTTTGTTGTTCAGAAGAGCTATGAAGACACACACTATTAGATAAAATTACATTTACTACTACTCCTCAATCTATATTAGTTCAAAGTAACATGTAGTATCTCATTCCATTAAGTGAAGGGAAAAGAGAAATCCAATATGTGTCTTTCCGAAATGCCACTGAGAAAATTGCTAAAAAAAAATCCATTCGTTCCAAAATTTTGTGTCTTCTTTGTCATAGAAAAGAGTTTCTTTGTCTGAGACCATGTTGCCAATTAGTGTTGGTTTCTAAGACCAAATGTGTTGTTCTATGATATTACAGGAAATCAGTTAAAATCTCAGGAATTTTTTTCTCTTAGAGAAAGTATTGAAATGTTAGGAAGCTTCATTACAACCAGATAAATTTATTGGGAATGCACAGTGATGTAACTAATCGTAGTACAGGATCTTACTGGCAACAGGTGTTTTTGAAGATGTCAGATATAGGCTTTGGGATGTATGCTTGAAAACAGGAAGGTTTTTTTCCCCTTTCCGAGTGAAAGTATGACAGCTCTTCTGGTTCCAGAAGAGTGGAAAAATCTATAATCAGGAGTCACTTGCCTCAGAAGTGCTAACACTGATTTAACATTTAGCATATAGAGTATTTTTGAAGGAAAAAAAAAAGAGCCCATGAAGGCTAGGTTCTGCCCTCTCCCCTCATGGTCAATTTTACTTTACTTAACAAATTTTCAAAGCAAAACTCATTTCATTATTGGTTCATTGTTAGAAAAAAGGAGACTAAATTAACCTGTCTTTGACTAACATGAAACTTGTACATTGAAAAACAGAAGAATCAAAAAGATCAAGTCTTACCATATTGCTAACATTTCTCATTTGCATTTTTTCATGTGCATCTTATTTTTTGTTTAGGAAACATCAGTAATTTCATGGACACTTATTAATATGATACTTATGAGGTAAGTAGATAGCAAACTGAGACATGCAGGATGAAAATAACTCTTCTAAATACTAACTGACAGCCATTGACAGCTTTGGAGTAGAGATTTCAATAATCTTGCCTCCCCAACAATCACTAAAACAATTGTCTTTCTTTGCAGCTAGCATTCAGTCGAAGAGTCACTTGCTGGGTGGCTATGATCAAATCTTGTAAGTAAGTGACAAATAAATGAATTGTCATTTTTAGTCTGGGAGACTGCAAAGCTAAGCTACAGCAGCTGATGCAATTATATCCATTGCATAATCTGGGAAAAAGCCTCTGGATTTAGTTTCTCTCTGAGTGTTGGTGTCTCTGGTTTATGGTTTTAGTGTGAGGTATGCAGTTCCCGATGAGATCCTGTGGCAGGCATTTGAAATTCCCAGGACCATTTCCAATCTACCTAGAGGAATCCCATTTTGGGGTCATGAATATAGGCTCTCTCTGAAGAGGAGCCCTGGTGTGGTTGCTTAGGAACCAGACAAAGGGATTCAAGGGAGAAAGAAGGTGTAACGGTAATGAATGAAAATACAATCTGTGGCAACATCTGACTCACATGGGTACCTGGAAGAGGCTTTGTGCCTGTATAGTTGATAAAATTGTATTTTCATTTCTGTCAATTCATTCTTTTCAGATGAGTCTTAACTCCCTTAATTATCATTTAGCTGTAAATTATGCCTCTATTCACAAAATCTAGTCAGAGTTTGCACGTATTATCTGAGGGAACCAGAAATTAAGAAATTCTTTCTGCGAAAAACTCTCCTAACAAGCTAATGAAAGTTGAAGCTTTATTTGTAAATTTGTTTATAGAGTAGCACTTGGGCAATATTTGTCTTGGCATCTCTGATTACAGCCAGGTACGGTAGATTAAGGCTGATGATGATCTCAGAATCACATAAATAAACTTCTGGTATATTTGCTGCACCAAGCTATCCACGGCTGGAGGATGCTTGTGATTCAGGTCTCCGTTGCCTCCTCAGTGAATGAACCAGCTGTGTGGTAAACATCAGCTTATGGTGATACAGCATATCGGCACCAGCTGAAGATACCTGAGACCTTTAGATCTACATACAAATAGGCTGGCGGTGCAATGCGTTGTTGGCTGGGTATGTAACAGATGTAACCTGCTCGGCCCAGGACAAAAGGTGGGTGCTGGTGGGCTGCCGAGGTGCCATCTGCCTGCACCACCCAGCTGCACCACTGTTGCACCCGCTCGCCCACTGAAACTAGTACTCTGAGCATCACGCTTACTTTGGAGACGTCCTTCTTACCCTGAACCCCTGCAAGGCCAAAAAGTGAAATAAAGTTCACAGCCACAACTCCCACTGTGTGCAGTGGCACCTGGGAGCGTGCCCAGCATTCAGGCACTGTTTCCAGTGACACTGTCAGGACATTGCTCTCCACTTTGCAAAAATAACCTGTTTTGAAGCTAACTCTCTCTCTGATTCTTATGTATGACAAAAACACATGCTTCCACCAGTGTAAGGTCAGCACGCTTCAACTACTCCATATGGAATGCCCCTTTATATTCGCATAGCTGTGTGAAAGATTTTAGGGTGTATTGCTATGTCTGCACAAGCAAAGATACTAAAGCAGATTGTGAAATCCTTGTGGAGGTGTTGCACAGTAAAAGGAAGCAGTCATTCCTGCTCCTGGCCCCAGAGCCAACTCACTTTCTCCTCACCAGCAACCTCTGCTGTGAGCCACTCTACAGGTCATATTTCTTCTTTTTCTTCTTCTCTTTTTTTTTTTTTTTTTTTTTCCCCTTTTTTTCCCCCTCCTCAAGTGTGGAAGGGTTTTGAGAACAGAAGTTTGTTTCCTCACAGTGAGTGCAACACGGACCATGTCTCAGAATCACAGAGTGTCTGAGGTTGGAAGGGACCTCTGGGGGTCATCTAGTCCAAACACCTGCTCAAGGAGAGCCACCTACAGCAAGTTGCCCAGGACCATGTCTATATGGCTTCTGAACACCTCCAAGGATGGAAACTCTACACCCTTTCTGGGCAACCTGTGCCAGTGCTTGGTCACCCTCACAGTGGAGAAGTGTTTCCTGATGTTCAGAGGGAAACTCCTGTGTTTCAGTTTGTGCCCATTGCCTCCGGTCCTGTCACTGGGCACAACTGGAAAGAGCCTGACTCCATCCTTTTTGCACCCTCCCTTCAGGTATTTGTAGACATTGATGAGATCTGCCCTGACCCTGCTCTTCTCTAGGCTGAGCAGTCCCAGCTTTCTCAGCCTCACCTTGTATGTCAGATGCTCCAGTCCTTAATCACCCTAATTGGTTTTCTCCAGTACTTCTATTTCTCTCTTGAACTGGGGAGCCCAGAACCAGACCAAATGGTCCAGGTGTGGTCTCACCAGTGCTGAGTGGAGTGGAAGGATCACCTCCCTCAACCTGCTGGTAACGCTCCTCCTAATGCAGCCCAGGATATCGTTAGCCTTCTATGCACATTGCTGGCTCACATTCAACCTGGTGTCTGCAGGACCCCCAGGTCCTTGTCTGCCATGCTCTTTTCCAGTCAGGTGCCCCCCAGCATGTACTGGTACATGGGACTTTTCCTCTCCAGGTATAGCACTTTGCACTTCCTCTTGCTGAACTCACTTTCGATTGGTAACAACATAACATATTGTAACCTATATTACCATTATATTGGTAACAAAGAACAGATTGTTTACATGACTGTAAATAATTTAATAAATTCATTATAATATGGATGATTGCATTATACATTCATTCATACATATTATTATTCATTAGTAAGATTATTAAAAGCACTCGGAAGATAATAAATGTGCACACAACCTCGGTCCAGATGGGTGATGACATTGGTTTTTGTTACTAGTTTTTCAGCACGTTGTCACAGGTTATGTGGAAAAATACACATTACATTTTCATGAATTAAAAAATAAGGAAAATGTGTAATTATAAAACAAGCCCCCCTATTCCTGTCAGTAGGAGGCCACATTTACATATTTGTCCTCCAAGTGAATTGTCAGTTGAGTTGCTTTATGATTTTACCATTAAGTTTTTTGTGTTGTTGTTTTGTTTTGTTTTGTTTTTCCACTTTCAACTTAAAATGTTCCTTCCTTAGTCTGTCAGGCAGAGGAGGCAGAAGCTACTACCAGGACTAGGCTTGTGAGGCAGGTCTTGTCAGCTGGACATACAGGTGATTGTCTGCTTGGTCAGCTGTAAAAAGGAGAGCACTGATGAGCAGCCTGAGGTATCTGAGCTGGCCATTTGGACCTTATCAAGGGAAAAACTGAATGGCTAGGTGAAACCAGAACCCAAATGACTGAGTGGAGAATTTCCTTACTCCCATGGGCTCTGTACACATTTAGAGGAGAACTGGATGTTAATACCATGGATGTAACCCCCAAAACTCCTTTCACATCAGCCAACACTCTGCAAGACATTTTTGCGATGAACATACTTGGGCCTTCTCTGGAAGGAAACTGGAGATCTGGTTGCTCAGGAAATGGAGAAGGCTGAGGTACTCAATGACTTGATTTGCACTATAATTTGTTGCTTGCCATTTTGACATTGAGGTGCAGGCACTGGGTAAACTGCTAACTTCTAATTTGTCATCTCAAATTTTGACAGAATGTCTAGAGGTGATGCCTGGCTGCTTGATTTGAGAAGAAAGAGGGAAGGAACAACTTTTCCATGTGCATTTATCAAGTGTGAAGGGCCTGTGGGCAGCGTCAGAGCGGGGAGGAATGAGAAAATACGGTGTGGGAAGGAAAAAGGAATACTGGGACAAGGAGCTGGAGGAAGGTCTAGGGAATGGGCGATTTTGATCCTGCTGCTGTGAGAGAGCAGTGTGGATGTAAGGATTGCTGCTGCAGGAGGGATGGAGGGTAGGAGGGGAGCAGAGCTCCTTTGGGCAGGGGAGGGCTCAAGAACTGCTCCCCAAAGGTTAGCACATCAAGCAGTCTGACCTGTTGACATAGCTAGAGAGGTGACAACAACACTTGTTCTGATAAAGAATCACCTTCTGTAAACCTGAGCTGACCACTCTTAATGCATTTCACTTTTAAAACTGTTTAATAGTTAATTCTCATGTCATTTCTTGCATTATTTTATCTGGGATCCACTGTGAGACTGATAATCTTACAGAAATTTTCACAATCCTTCTCACTTTTTAAGAGCATGGTGCAATGGAAACTTCCTTCCAACCTGCCACAATGCCTGCCATGCCCCAGGACCTGCTGAAATCGAATTCCAATGATCCAGAGCCAGCTCTAGTACCATTTCTAGAAACAAGATTTGTCAACATGATAATTTCAAAATATTTAAAATTTAACATTTTCTCTAGTTACTGCTGTAATGGTGACCACTTCATAATTTGTATCATTTGGCTTTTTTTCATGAAATGTTCAACACAAATATTTATAGGAAAATTTGAATTTTCCACACTATTGTTGACAGTAGTTCATTTCCATTTGATATACAGAAAAATTCCTTGAAAAGACTTGTCATTACTCTTAACACTCCAAGCAAAGGATGTATCTTTCAGATTTTTTTATTTATTAATTTTCTACAGTTTATAACATCTGAATAATATCCATTAACAGCTTTTCCTTTCCATATACAAGTGTATATTTAAAACAAGAGCATCAGTAGAAAGATTGTAATAGTTAAAGAAAATGTCTGGAGGAATGAATATGAAAATGCTTTGAACATCCTCATTGCCTATTGTCTAGTTCAACCTGTTGACCTACTAGGTTTTTAAAATATTTTTTTCCTCCTGCCTCTTTGTCTTTCCTGGAAATTGTTCCATCCTTCAGTAGTGAAAAGTTCCATTTTGGAATGATTGAAATTTTCAAGTAAAATAGCATTTCAGACAAAATTTTCTAACAAGTTCCAATACTAGTAGTCTGATAATGGAATAGGAGAAAACACCCAACTTCCCCCTTATTTCATTTATATACTTATTAGAAAATGCCTGTTTCTTTCCAGTCCATTCACCAAAACCCCTCATCTCTTGTCATTGGGAGAGAACAGATCTGGATGCAGTAGGGATGCGAAAAATACCATTTGCCTGATTCAGTCAGATCCATTTTTCTGTGTCTTGACAGCTATCCACAATGTAAAGCCATCACCTTGTCTCTCAGAACCAACACCTCCTGACCTTTGTCCCCTCTTTGTCAGGACACTTTCTCTCTAGCCCTGCTCTCTTTGCCTCTCCCTGGGTCATTATTTATTTGAAGCCTTCTTCAAGGCTTCCTATTTATATTCCTGTTTCTGTTTTCGGCTGCTAGCTTTGCTTACTAATCAATCACAGAATCATGTAATACCAAGTTGGAAGGGACCTCAAGGATCATCTGCTCCAATCTTTCCTGGCAAAAGCTCCATCTAGACAAAATCACCATCTAGACAAGATGGCTCAGGACTTTGTCTAGCCGAATCTTAGAAGTGTCCAATGTTGGAGAATCCATCACGTCCCAGGGGACACTATTACAATGGCTGATTGTTCTCATTGTGAAAAATTTTCCTCTAGAGTCCAGTCAGATAGAAGGAGTAACTTGCACCTGCTACCCTTCATCTTTTCCATGTGACTCCTGGGAAAAAGGGATTCTCCATCTTCTTTGTAGTCACCCTTTAAGTACTAGAAAATTTCTTTTCCTTATTTTTGTTAACCTTTTTCTACAACATTCAGGTGCCCAAATTCTTCAGTTCTGATTGCTTTCTGTCCCCTGGAAGCTTTATATATTTTTATTCTTATCTAGGCTTTTATAAATATATCTTCCTTTTTTACAGACTTTTTGGTAAGAGATACTTCCTTCATATTCACCTCTAGTTTCCTTAGCCAGATTATAGGGCAAGCTATGGTTTGAATCTGCATTACTTGCATTTCTCTGGCCTTTTCAAAATGAAGTTTTGTTTTATTCACTCAAACGTATTGATTCACATATTTGTAAATGCATTAATATAATTTCAGAGATATATTCCACACATAATAAAATTGTAAAAAAAAAAAAAAAAAAGCTTGTATATTCATATCTTTCCTAACTCTTGTCTTTATTTGCAAGTTCTTGGCCCACTCCCATCAGACATGTTTGCTTTCCTTTCTGGGCTTGCAAACAAAGCTACTGTCTACTGTAGTTTCTATGTCTTCAACTCCCTTCTGAGTTTGTTTCTGTCTTCAGCTGCTGACAATCACTTCCTCTCACCTCCTTTTCTGAGGCTCCTGCATTCATTAATATTAATATTGCCTTTGATCCTAGGGTCTCCTGTCAGCTTGAATAAAACCAGGCAAAAAAAAAAAAGCCGTCAGTGATTCCCCCCTCACTGTGTTCCCTTATGGAGACCTGACTCTATTGTATCGCCTTTCTCTTAACTGCATTGTTTCATTTAATTCTGAGAAGCAAGCCAGGGATAATTTCAAATACATAAAGTGAGGAACACTAGGAAATCTTAAAATAGAATAATTCCAAAATCCAGGCAATTGTAGAAAAGATCTGTGCACTACTGTAAAACAGCTTTAAATAAAAACAAAACAAATAAACAAAATTGCAGTTATTCATGACATTTCATTTCTTGTTTTGTTCTGTATGTCATTTTACTATTCATGCAGATAAACTTATTAATCTATACAAAGACACTTAATGACACCCAAACAGATGTTTCATCTCCTGCTATAAAACATAACAATTTCAGTTAGTAATATGTGAAAATGGAGGCAAATCCATGAATTCCGGAATTTATTGAGGTTAGGATTTTGCATAGGGCTTGAGGGTGCATGTACAACTCCATTGACTTCACTGAGCACCTAAACAGCCATGAAACCCCATGCTGCATCTTTTGACAAGAGCTGGGTCTTCAGAAATATCATCACCAAGTACCAGATAGACTTTTTTTTTTTCCTTTTCTTGTTGTGATCAATGTATTTTGTAGAAAATATGTTTTAATACATGGATTTACTTTGAGAACTTTGTCTGAAATCTGTATCCTCCCAGGAGATAAAAGTTTATAGCATTATTTGTCACATTATGTGTTTACTACAAACAGCTTAAGATTAAAGGCATATTTATTGTAAGTACTGAAGCGATGAATTAGATGTTGCGTGTTTCATCTATACTTGTCATGATGCTATAGAGCTTGTTGGCAGTCTAGGATATACAATGATTTAATGCTGGGTTCACATTCAATTTTCTATTTCAGGCTTAGGATTTACAATTATCTTGTCACCGTATTTCAAAATGGCAGAATATTGACTCAATAAAAACAAAACCCCAACAAACCAACAACAAAAAACTCATCCTCATCCACTTAATGACTTAATAATTATCTGTGTAAGAAGCAATGGTAATTTTTAAAGGAAAAGCTTTTTTCATAGCATTGTCCGACTCAGATATCTGTCTTATAAAATAAGCATCAAGTTTATTACTTGAACAAATAGCTGAGTCAAGAAATGTGAATTTGTTCCATGAATTGTATGCCTATGATACACAAATTTTATGTAACTTCAAGTAAATTTTTCTGACTTATATTGGTGATAAGTTCCACCACTGTAAGGAAGTTACAAACCTTACATATGTGCTGTTAATTTTGTAAAGTACTTTGCTTTTCTTCACTGTAATGTGTACAGAAAGGATAGTTAAGTCCTATCAGTTTTGTTTGCACTTGCAAGTTAGTTTAGTTATTCTATTCTCATACATTTTATAACACAGAGGAGAACATGAATATTATTCTTCTGCTGCAAATTAAACCCACACATTCCTATGATTGCACATTCATAGCTCAATCACGGCTAGCTGGCATTATAATTTTAGCAGTGACCATCCATAAAACCAAAGTATCCCAATACTGAGCAGCAGAACTCCTCCAAACATACCAAGCTGTAACTTGACCTCGGTGGTTCCTGTTGTGCTTGTCTTTCAAAATTCACTTAAATTTTAAAATAAATTTCTCTAGTAGGACAAACCCCTGACAGCTACTAGGGTTTACTCTGGATATGTGAATTTCATGATTATAAGTGTAATAAATATACAAACACATCAATGATGGCTGAAAGGGAAAGAAGCATTACGAGGCAATCATGCAAAGCAGATTTTAAAATTCCACCAGAACGGCTCTCCTGCAACCTTTGTGTGAGCATTGAAGTGGGATGAGCTCGTGAAGCAAGGAAGAAGCAGAAGGAATGATGAGGAGATTTGCTCAGGAAATATCACCTGCATCTGGCAAGGATGCTAGTTGTACAAAGGGCATTTCACCTACACCACCACTCGTACCAGACCTGTACAGCTGAAATTAGTAACAGTCTGTCAGGCCCCAGCTTCCTCAATCCACCTCTGATCCTAGTTTTCAGCAACAGAGATAACCACAGCAAGAAACACACATGGTAAAACCCGTGCCTGTGGTGGAAAACAAGGACACAGGGCTAACAGCAGGAACAGGAAACTGCAACTGTAAATTTTCTGTATCCAGCACAGCCCTCTTTAACCCAAAGCAGACAGCAATCCCATCATCTTTGTGTGGGACTGGATCAAAACCAGCGGCTTGCCCAGACTGGACATGAAATGTCTCATGGGGGAGAAAAGTAAGGTGTGAGAGACGAAGGACAAACACTACAGGAGGACCTTTGGACTTTATACTAATGTCTGTGTGTGCTGTAATTCACAAGTGTGTTGAAATCTCAAGCAATTCACCCTTCACTTGCACTCTGGTTTTCACCTGTATTCATACATCTTAGAGTTTGCTGCAATATGTACTGGTGCCCTATTGGACAGGGAGATGAAAAGGTAATTTATTAAGCATGGGATAATTGCTTGATGTAATCAGTTGCTCTAAATTGGTACTATCTGCATTTTTTTTTTAACTACAAGGTAATGATAGGGTTTTGTCTTTACTGGCCCTTTTTTAATTTAATTTTACATGAAGGATGCTGCAGGCTCTTTGCTTCTCACACATCTTACATCCTTTATGATACACTGTGGGGGGAGAGAGAAGAACATTACATAAATTCTGGTGCCCTCTTTTTATATTGCAAAAGCTATAGCATTTCCCCTTTGACACTCAATATTAGCACAACAAGGAGAATAGCATTGGTAGAAAATGTCAAAGCAAGGATCACAGTTGCAGTGGAAAGGTCAGCAGAGCATGGCTTTTGGTTACAAATGCCAAAAAAATCCCTTTTATTTTAAAATGAAACTTCCTTTCTGAGAACCCCTTTATCTGCCCAGATGCTTCCACTTTTTGCACAGTAAATATGAAAACCTATACATATACATGAAGGAGACTGGACTTTCTTTCTTCCTGTAAAGTTGCCAATGAAAATATCAATTTGATTTTGTCCTTAAAGTTTATTGTCTGTATTTGCTCCATATTATTAAGATAAATTACCAATTAGAGCATCAGAACAAACCCAACTCTTTAAATATAATTATAGTTCAAATACCTTTTGTCATTTATCACTGAAATAGGGGTAAAATGATCAGATGTCAATACTCGTTTAAATGTTCATAACAGATTTGAGTAATGAAATGCACTTTTAAAATATGAAATACTTGAAAATAAAAAAGGAAAAATACTGGAAATACTTAGAAATTAAATACACTTTTAAATTTAATATATTTTTCAGATTTCTTGATCAGCAGTGATGACACCTCTAATACGAAGTCTCATTTAATTAATGTTTTACTGTTGGAAGAATAGAGTCAGACCCTGCCTAAAGTTTGTGAAGAGGTATGAAATGTAAATGTGATATTTTTATGACCCATGACAAGGCTGTGTGATATGCACTGGAAAGAGTAATCTCCCTCAGTGATTACTGGAAGTATCTGTACAACGTCTCTCAACTCCTAGGGTCTTATTTGCAAAGACACACGTGTACGTGAAGAAGAGAAAGCAAGCAAGAAAGAAGGGGTACTTTCAGTCCATACTTTCACATCTGGGGCTCGTGAGGCTGATGCCTGTCCTGACCACCTCCCCATTTTTCGCTGGAGCAAGCCCTGGGCAGGTATCGATCTCCCACTCCTTTTTTTCTCTCTGCCTGAGGAAGGGATGGGAGCTGTGATCCCACCCGGGGCTCATTCTAGATAAGCCCAAAAAAGTTTGTTAGGCTGTGCAGGGTGAGGCTGTCACAACCCTCTGCCCTCTGCAAGCTCCTGACACAGCCCTGCCAGGGAAGGGGCATCCCCTGAGGGTTACTTTTGGGTT
This sequence comes from Aramus guarauna, assembly GCA_013400195.1. Classification (NCBI taxonomy): domain Eukaryota; kingdom Metazoa; phylum Chordata; class Aves; order Gruiformes; family Aramidae; genus Aramus; species Aramus guarauna. Next base: position 91,361 of record VXBL01010515.1, read on the forward strand.
GCAGAGGGGGAAGGGAATGACTGGGTAAGGCTGCAGGGAAAGAAGAGGAGCACAGTGATTTTGTCCATGTTTCATTTTTTACTCTGGTTATATATATAAGACATGTTTGCAGGTAATCTCTCCCTATTTATGTTACAACGAAAAAAGCAGTAACCATATTTCTCAAAGGGAGGTCTTGGTCTCAGAGAGGCTTTTCTGTGTTATGGGAGTATACTTAACTTTCAATTCTGTTTTTATCTTTAACATACTCTTTAGGATCTTAAACTGACAGGTAACCATTGATTTACTAAATTAAGGGTACTGGGAAATGGAGGAATCTTCCAGGAAGTCTACAGAGGACCTTCAAAAGTAGATGACTGAATGTACTTAAAATAAGCATACAGAAGTAAAGAGTACAAATAGTATGGTTACTGTGAAAAATCTGAATATGGTGCTTTGATTCAAACATCAGGAAAACATGGACTAACTTTAATTTTAACCAATTTTGGGATGAGCTTCAGAAGGAACATGGCTACATTAACAAAAGAACCATCCCACTCTTTTTTCTATTGGATTTAGAGAAAACGTGTTTGATTCATCCCCTTCTGCTAACAATCCCGTTCCTGTCAAATATAAAATATGAATACTGGCCTTGGGTCAAATATGACTAACTCATATTTGCAATATTATATAACTGAAGATGTACTTAATATTCTGAATATCCTCAGCTGCTCAAATAACATTGCAACAAGTCTGATTTAGCAGAAGGAAGATTCTGCCCCACTACTCTGCTCTTGTGAGACCCCACCTGGAGTACTGCGTTCAGCTCTGGGGTCCCCAACATAAGAAGGACATGGACCTGTTGGAACAAATCCAGAGGAGGGCCATGAAGATGATGAGAAGGCTGGAGCACCTCTCCTTTGAAGACAGGCTGAGAGAGTTGGGATTGTTCAGCCTGGAGAAGAGAAGGCTCCGGGGAGACCTTATAGCAGCCTTCCAGTACCTGAAGGGGCCTACAGGAAAACTGAAGAGGGACTGTTCACAAGGACATGGAGTGATAGGATGAGGGGTAGTAGGTTTAAACTAAAAGAGGGTAGATTAGGTAGTAGGAAGAAAGTCTCTATTGTGAGGGTGGTGAGACACTGGAACAGGTTGTCCAGAGAAGTTGTGGATGCCCCCTCCCTGGCAGTGTTCAAGGCCAGGTTGGATGGGGCTTTGGACAACCTGGTCCAGTGGAGGGTGTCTCTGCCCATAGCAGGGGCTTGGAAATAGATGATATTTAAGGTCCCTTCCGACCCAAACCATTCTACGATTCTATGAAGTGTCCTCAACAGTGGTAGCAAACATCAACAAGCTTTACTTTCTGCTACTTACATTTGTGTATCAAAAATGCAGAAGCACGTAAGTTACTTTCTTGAAGGTTAAATCGTCTTGATTCTTGGATTTAAGTAATTTAGTACTGAGTAATGAATTTAAAAAAATTATTGGGAAGGGGTAGATTTCTAATATTGTCCTAATTAAAATCTTTTAGTTTGAAAAATAAAATTCTTGTTCTCTTGCAAATTAATCTTGAAATAGCAATGTGTAGCCTAGTTTTAAAATGTTTGCTTTGATTGTGGATCGTCTGACAAAGAAAGAAAATTATGCTAGAGTCAGTTTTGAAATAGTTAGTTAGTTAAAATAAGTACATAATAATTCTTTGACCAGTTTTTAACGGTGGTATAACTGAGACTAAATTTTTATTTTGTTCTCAACAGCACAAAATATACTCTGAATGGGATATTCTGAAAACTGCATATAATGACAAAGAAAGCTCCTTTACATCGCTGGTTCTGTGATTCACATAGAGAGGCTCTTTTGTGAGTGCGAGAAGGGCCAGAAGCTCAGGTGGCCTGAGTTAGTTTAACTCTGTGGGAAACAATGCAATCATTTTGATTAACAAAAATAAAATATCTCAGGTTTGTTCAAAGTAGAAACTTACATTTCCCCCACCGCTTCTCCAGAAAGCAGAAGGGCAATATTGGCTCAAGCAAATATTTAACTTAAATTTATAACTCCGGAAGAATTTCATATGCTGTAAAAACCTTAAAGACAGCTAGTGTAGATGGGTAACATGTTAAAGAGAGTTGCTGTAAGGATCATCTTTAGATGAGAAAGCAGGGGGAAAAAAACTGCACAGAATAGGGTGGGTTTATGCTAATTTTATGTAAACTTTTTGTACTCAAAGAATGGATAATCATTCACGGTTTTGTTTTCATAAAATATGTTCACCTGGAGATGGTAGACTGTCAAAACTTAACAAAAAATCTGAAGGTGTATTGCTTTTGCTACTTTATTCCAAAAAGTCAAGATCTGAGAATAGCAGAAGGGAGTACTTGAATGTTTGAGGAGACACACAGCATTTTTTTTTTCTTTAAATCTGCTCTTTGTTTTGAAGTTTATGTTCAAGTGAGGCTAAAATTTAAGATTTTAACTTCTACAATATTCTGTTATCTTTCAGAGATAGTACTAGATCTCTGAAGGATGGGAACTCCAGCATTAGAATTTGCACTGGCATAAAACTATGTTTTATTTATATCATTGCAATCAAAAATTAATACAGTTTGAAATATGGCAATGAGACAAAAGAGAACAGGCAAAAGGAGAAAGCATCCCTCAATAGTTGTCAAATATTCAATTCCAGTCTCCTTTACTTATGGATTTAGTATCTTGTGAAAGCCTTACATAGTAATTAATAACATACAGTTAATTCTGGATTTGGCAAGAGGTTTGAAATGTTGAATCTTAGATCCTGAGGACCTGATCCTTTACTTCACTGCTTAGCATTCAGCTTAGTAGACTTGCAAGGTACTGATTCAAAGTGGTAGCGTCTCCCAGGTACTCCATATACCTTGAAGGGATGCCTGAGCTATGGGACATTTTGAAGATTTCTGTGTTCTGCTTTTGCTTTTCTGTGTTCTGCTTTCACTGCTTAAAGCTGACCTTGGAAAGACAGGGAATCATATCTGAATGTTTAGGAAGTAAATTCTCCTCTTTTCTTCTGTTTTGGGTTATAATTTTGGCCCTGTTTCATGTGTGTTGGTGTAATGTGACAGAATTTTCTCAACTTCTCTATTTCTGAAATGAAGTTGGCAAATTTCCCTGTTACATTACTTTAAAAGTGGAATGGGTTCTTATTATTTCTCCTTGTTACTGAGAAAAGTGGGCTTTTTCTTTGAATTTTGCCTTTTTTTTTTTTTTATGATAAAAGACAAGTTCCTGAAGACGTCTTCTGTCCCTGTGCAATATTTAAATGTCTCTAGAATTATTAAAACTGTGACTGCCATTGACTCCTTAGTTTAAATTGGTTGTATTCACTACTCTAGAGTTCTCATTAGTTGAATGTTGTATTACCCTTTATTTTCTTAATTTGCCATTTGTGGCAGGCTGTGTATTTGAGTCTAATTTGGAGGATTCAAAAGCTCTTCTTGCAGAGGATTTTTCCAGACCTGCACAGTATCATACTAGCACAGTCCATCTGTGTAGGACATTGATCCCATGACAGAAAAGAATAATTTATAAACTAAAACTAAAAGTATTTTTCTCAGGAATGATGAATTCATAGCTTTTCTTTTCCTTCCCTAATACTTCTTGCCTACTGATAGCCAAATAAAAGGATATGAGATTTCTGAGTGAACAGAACACAAAAAGCAAATACTTCCCAGTTGTAAGGAAATATGAGGGAATATCCTGAGAGTAACCCTGTTGAAGTGCCTCTGGATTTTTACTGGGTGTGACTAAAAGCAAAGTCATGTCCGTGCAAAAGGAGTCCTCTTCAATGCAAACTCCTCAGCTGCCAACAAACAGCTCTTTGTGTGTTTGAAGTAGTCTCAGGCTACTGCCAAATTCTTTAGGGCAACAGGAGACCTGTTCAGACGATTTCAAAAGGATGAGCAGCTCACAGGTGTGAGGGTGGGAGTCAAAGTCTTTCACCATTGGTTTCCTAAAGAGATAGATGCCCTCATACCAGTGGTACATCTGCTACACTGTGTAGGAGACTGGAAGGCAAGGACTTCTCAGTTGCACATATAGGACATTTACAGGCATTCTATGCAAGTAAAGCAGTGATTTTATTTTACTTTATGTTAAAATCAGTACTGTCCATCGTTGTTCTGTTGGCATTCTGATGAGATAGCTTAAGGAAATTTAAACCTACTATCTTGCTATTTGGGTACAGCTAGCCCTGCTATAGCACATTTGGCAATAATGCAAGCAGAAATTGTGTTGACTTGGGTGTTATTACCTTAGCAAAGGACAAGCAGTGAGACTTCATATCGTACGGCCTCAGATTAGTTGTTGCCAGTTTATCTTCAATAAAGTCCTTTTTTCATAGTAATACAACTCTGCTATATTTTTTGTGGTTTTATGTAAGTAAATTGACCTTGAAGGAGATAATTCCAGATCTGGTTTCCTTTTCATGTTCATGAGTATGGAGCAAGTCTTGCGACTCTTAGGGCCTATCTATGGCTACTGCAGCGGTGAACACTCAACTTGATCAACTGGTGAATCAAAAGGGTTGAAGGGTTGATAACTACAGGTACAGAGACACCCAACCTGGCTGTATGTGTCCCATAGCAGAGGAGCTATGTGAGAGGCATGATGTCTCAGGCAGTAAACACTAAGAGATAAGGCTTACTATAAGCAGCACTGTTCTGCTTGGAGGCAGGTGTTCTGCTTCAAGATTTGACATATTATGTCCCCGTAGCACTGTAATGTAATGTAATTCTAGAATTATATTAGCTTCCTGATGGAGGAAAATGAAGCATAAAGATCGTGTAATTTTCCCAAGGCAAGCTAGTGCCAAAGCTAGGAACAGAATAATAATAGGCAATGGTATTGTAGGGATTGTATGAATATCACAATTTGAATTGTCCACTGTACTGCAGGATTCCAGCATGCTTTGATGGTGACACTGTGCATAGTAATACATAGCAATGTTAGCCCCACACTTGTCAACCTGTTGTTCTACAGCTCCTAGGCCTGAGCTGCCCCTTGCCCAAGCATCTGTATGGGAAGGGGGCTGAAGCAGTACCTTGAGCCCTCTCCTTGCACTTGGTGGTGTTTCCTCCTCCCTGGTAGTGCTGGAGTAGAGCCCAGGTGCTTTGCATACGTGGGTGCTGGTGGATCTTACTTTACAGGTGGATGGGAGAAGGAGCTTAACTGAGCAGCAGATGCTGGAGTTGGAGGAGATCTCATCACCATTTTGCTCTCTGGCTGTTTCCACCCAAAAGTGAGTCCGTCAGGGGTTGGCACTGGTGCCCAACAGGATCAGATCATCTAGGGAACTGGAGCTGAATGAGAAGACTGAGTGAAGTGCAATGTCCCTTGTTGCCAACCCTCTCCTGTCCACTGACCCCTCATGAAAGTGATTTGTATTTGGTTTGCCTGGCAAGGTTTTGCTAGCAGGGGGCTACGGGGGTGGTTTCTGTGAGAAGTTGCTAGAAGCTTCCCCTGTGTCCAATAGAATCAATGCCAGCCATCTCCAAGACAGACCTGCCACTGGCCAAGGCTGAGCCCATCAGTGATGGTGGTAGTGCCTCTGGGATAAAGTAATTAAGAAGGGGGAAAAAGTTGCTGCGCAATAGCAACTGCAGCTGGAGAGAGGAATAGTGAGAATGCGTGAGAGAAACAACTCTGCAGACACCCAGGTCAGTGCAGAAGGAGGGGCAGGAGGTGCTCCAGGCACCGGAGCAGAGATCCCCCTGCAGCCCCTGGTGAAGACCATGGTGAAGCAGGCTGTCCCCCTGCAGCCCATTGAGGATGATGGGGAGCAGAGATTCCACCTGTAGCCTGTGGAGGACCCCATGCCACAGCAGGTGGAGACACCTGAAGGAGGCTGTGACCCCATGGGAAGCCTGCACTGGAGCAGGCTCCTGGCAGGACCTGTGAACCCGTGGAAAGAAGAGCCCACGCTGGAGCAGGTTTGCTGGCAGGACTTGTGACCCCGTGGGGGACCCACGCTGGAGCAGTCTGCTCCTGAAGGTCTGCACCCTGTTAGAGAGACCCACACTGGAGCAGTTGGTGAAGAACTTCAGCCCGTGGGAAGGACTTATGATGGAGAAGCTGGTGGAGGACTGTCTCCCATGGGAGGGACCCCAGGCTGGAGCAGGGGCAGAGTGTGAGGAGGCCTCCCCCTGAGGAGGAAGGAGAAGAGACAACATCTGATGAACTGACCACAACCCCCATTCCCCGTCCCCCTGTGCCACTGGGGGGAGGAGGAAGAGAAATTAGGAGTGAAGTTGAGCCTGGGAAGAAGGGAGGGGTGGGGGGGGAAGATGTTTTAAGATTTGGTTTCATTTCTCATTACTCGATTCTGATTTGATTGGTAATAAATTAGCTTTTTTTTTTTTTTTTAAGTTGAGTCTGTTTTGCCTGTGATGGTAATTGGTGAGTGATCTCTCCCCATCCTTATCTCGGTCCAGGAGCCTTTCGTTGTATTTTCTCTCCCCTGTGCAGCTGAAGAGGGGAATGATAGAGTGGCTTTGGTGGGCATCTGGCCTCCAGCTGGGGTCAACCCACCACAGGATTGTGAAGGCCTGGCTGGCACCTCTGTACTTCTTTTAGGAAGTGGTCTGGTGCATGTTCAAATGGAATTGTTTCTCATTTGAACCAAGATCAGGCAGGCCAGCCCTTTCACCCCCACTGGCACTGTAATTTGGTAAAGCATCACACATGAAATTATAAAGAAGGTGGTGAGCTGTGTGGGACCAAGAAGCTTGCTAGAGATCTCCTTCCCTTGATATCCAAGCTCTGATCCACCACTCTCCTAGTCATAGGGAAAGGACAGAAGAAAATGCTATACTCAGAGGAGTGAAGCAGAGGAGGAAAAATTGAGGGAAGAATAGGTTTTTGGGGGACTTTCCTATCTCAATTTCAGTCTCCCATGAACTCTTCATATATCCCTGAGACTGTGGGACCCATTAGCCAGCTGTCCAGCTTCCCCATCATGTCTGAATTTCTCTTCCACTTCCCACCTTCCTCAGTGCTGACAACAAAAGTGCTATGTTGGTACTACAAAGCATCATGTAATGAAAAGATACTTATAGTTGTGGTTGCCAGATGACCACATTCAGTCCGATCAAGGAAAAAGTCTTTCTAAGGGAAAAACGTTTCTGATGAAATTCCTAGTCCCTCATTTTTCACTGTCACCCTGTATGAAAACAGAAAAATTACTGTTTGACACATCAGTAAAGCCTGTTTTCTCCTTGGACAATAATTACAACAAGAGGTAAAATAAAGGACTTGTATTTCTGATGCCATCTTGTACTATTCTTGTGTTGCGATACAAACCTGAGAGCCAGTGCTTGGTTTAGGAAACAAAACACAATTGTCAACAGACCATTGCAGTTTTGATGGTGCCGTAAGGGTCATTGCTTCAGATGTGCATTATTAACTGGCATCCTGTAATCTTCCCCTGACCCTTCGCAAGGGGATAGCACCCGCTACACATGGCTAAGCAGTTGGCTGTTATTATTCCCATGCACTAAAACTAGGTACCAAGCTCAGCTGGTGATTTAACAATACGTTTTGAAAAGAGAGTTGTCATGTGTAATAATGAGTGCTTCTGCTGCCTGCACAAAGTCAGAAGTTTTAAAATACTTTACTAGAAAGGAAGTAATAATCATTCCCCTGATCTGAGGTCTGAAATGCTGAATGCTACCTAGTTTTCTGGGTTTTAAGTATCTTTTTAAAACTTCATGTTTTCTTTAGCAATAACATGGTTTAATTACCATGAGCACTTTTCTTTATACCTTCTTAAAATTACATGTTTTAAATGAATAGTCTATTAAATTAAGTCCAGATTCCACCATCTTTTCTTCTATTGAATAACCTTTTAAGCTATAATAGATCTCATGTAAATCAAGGTCCCAGTTCTTGGAACAAAAAAGTAAATGATGGGGGAAATCATGAAGAAATTTGTTGTTCAGAACCCAGTCCTGTAAGTGCAGCTTTTACAATGACAAATTCCTTAAAATTTCAGTGTGTTTGCTTCCGCTGGCTGTGCCCTATATGTTGTGGTAAGTCACTTCCAGACAAACATGAAGACTCTTGCTCCCAAAACTTTGAGTAGAAAAACCTGATGGCATAGCCATTTCCTTTAGATTTCCTTTAGAAGATCTGAGGTTCCTGTGTAAAATTATCATCAATACCATGAGAGAATACTCTGAGGCCATCCTTCACCTTGCTCAAAGAGTTTCATTTACAGACAGATCTGCCAAATATAATGTTGCCAAAATTAACTTATAAAGCAAAGAATTTGAAGTAAGGGGTAAATGGAGAAACTGTGGAAGAAATAATTTTTGCTTACATCTGGAACAGAGAGTAGAAGACTGAAGTAATGAAAAGGGACTCAAGCACCGAACAATCTCATGAAAATAAAAGAACCTCTGTGATTTAAAAAAAAAATATATATGTTTGTAGGACATGACTTTTCAGTTTAATCTACATTCCCCCATCATTCTGAGTGGTATCTCTGCATAGCTGAGATTTTCAGCAGTGCAGAGCAACTGAAAGAACAGAATTAAAGCTGTGTATATTATGCATCCTTTTGTGATTGTTTAACATTATCTGTAATTGGCTTCATCGCTCAGATCCCCCACATATTATTGCTCATGAACAAAATTACAGAGCACAGTTATTTTGATTTTTACATATGTTGCTTCAGCCTCCAGAATACACACAGTTTTCATTTAACTTCATGTTCAGCAATGGCACAATAGCAAGGAATGCAGTCAGTTCCTCACTAATTACCAAATATTGGTATTACTCAATTAATCTAACCATTTACTTTTTGTTTAGCACCAGCTGTTGCTGTTTTCTCAGAGCTCATCTTTAAGCTAAATGCTCAAGCCATGAGCAGGAATACTGCAGGAAACATTTGAGAGACAAGCTTGTTGAGGAGCTGCTGATTCCAAAACATGCTGTAAGTGAATTTGCATAGACGAATTAAATGACCCATATCAACTTCTAGTGCTAACAAATACTATCGTGAAAGTGACAGGAAGCATATTTCTACCCCTTAACCATTAATGAAGCTACACAAGTAAATTAGGTTATGCCACTCCATCTTCATAAATTGCTGATTCAATAAATCACAGTTGAGAAATAGCTGAGTAATTACAGGGTGATGCTTGAAGCAATAGATGCTTCATTTGCATATTAACAGACATTTGTTCCAATAATTTCTGTCATGGGCTGGTAAATGCTAGACCTGATTAATTCTGTGAGCACTGCAGTTTGACTTCTGCAGCGCATGGGAAGAACCGAGATACAAAAGGCTGCAAATGCAGTACGCGTGTGCCCCTCCGCAGCAGCAGTAAGGCACCTAGGTCTAATTAGCACCAGAAATTTGCCCAGGTAGAGACTCCTTGGAGAATATTTTTCCTCAGGGTCTTATCATGCAAAAGGTCTTGTGAAGCAGTCTCAAAACACTGGAAGAAAGGGAAAAACAAAACCATGAAATCTTCTAAGGCCCAAGTGAGGCAGAGCTTCTTTTCAAATGTCTAAATAGATACAGAGAGAAGATGAAACAGCTTTCCATACAGGTTTTAGGATGGTTTTATTTTATTTGCAAACTTCTTCACCTAGAAGGCAGAGCAGCGTATGTCATGTAAAGTTTCTAATGAGCTTTTTACCTGAGGATTTTGCTCGGGTTTTTTTGTTCGCATGGGTGGTAACAGAGAACTCAGTGGCATTTATACCACTCTGCTTGGCGCATCTGTGGCCATAAAGCATCTAATTCACCTTAGTGAAAGTCAGTTTGCTCTCTAACGATTATCTGTTCTTCCTGTGTACTTAGAATTGCTTAGGAGGAAAATTCAATAGTTCCCTAACCAATCTAACTTTGCACCCTTTTGTAACAATAAATAGTCACTCAGGGGACAATAACATCTAAGAGGTAGAAAGGCACATCAATAGAAACTGGAAGCTGCCTTGCATCATGGGCCAAAATGATGAAATGTTACCCAGTCTCTCCGTAAAGCTGTTGCAGCTGAACTGAAATACGTGGTTCTCAGAACTGGTTGCAAAGCCATGTCCTGTTTCAGTTCCAGCATATTAAGAGTCTCACACATTAGTCAAAAATAACCTGATAAGATTTACTGAGCAACATCACCTAGTGGGCAAAACTGCTTGCAGGAAAATGTTAGCCTATCACTTGTCTTACACCATTTTTAAGATAGACAAAAAATTTCCATGGGATATTCACCTTTCATGCTGGAACTTTATATGCTTGTTTATTCCTTCCCCTGTCCATCTGTGTCCTTCCCCCATTTATGGCTCCCTGTGCCTTGGGGGATCCATCTCTCTAAGGAGACCAGCCTTTTCCTGGATCTGCTGTGATCGGGATGGGTGGGGGATCCAGGCAACCCCAGGACAACATCTTTTCCACTCCCTTCACACAAAGGGAGTCTTCAGACATTAACCACTACAGTAAGCTGTCTAAAGAGGTATGACATGAATCCACACCAGAACTGTAAAGGATTCCCTGGTCCTAAAATCCTTTTTGTGCAAAAGAGAAACTAGGACTCTCATTTTCAGAGAGTCAGTTGCTCCTGTATCTGTTCGTCACCAGAGCATGTCCTTAGGCAGCTCCAGCCTGGGAAAGCAGGGTGACTCAGAGCACCTGTGGGAAGCCCTCAGCCTCCTCCTCTCATCAAGAGTTCAGTGCTCCTGAAGTGCAATGTACATACTGATTAGGAGCTGCCTTGAGCTAATCAATAGGAATGGTAGGCAGAAGGGCAAGTCTAACCTCTCTCCTTCCTCTGAAGCATGCTTCACAGCTACAGGCACGAGGCCCGTTGAGATCTAAACAATTGCGCTGGTGTACAGAATTTGGTTGTGAAGAACAATCCCCATCTAAAGAGGACGTGGAGACTCCTTCTTGAACAATTCTTTCATGTTGTTTCTGTGTTACTTAATACTTCTCTTTTCTGATGGAAAGACATTGCTTCTGTAGTAAAAAATAAGGCTCTAGAATCCGAGATCCTCCTAGTGAGGGTGAGATGTTATATCCTCTCAATTCCTGAGCTATAATACACATTGCGGTGCTGTGAACTCAAGCTGTCTTCAGCAGCTCCATCCAGAAAAATACAAACCTTTTCATTTGTTAGAGAAATGTGTCCATAGCGTAGGGCTTTGCTATCTTCCGAATGGTAAAAATGCAATATATTCTGCAAAACAGAACAAGGGTGAATCGACTTGGGACCTAATTACTGCAAGAAAGGACAATTCCCTTACAAAGCAAAGATTCTTACTAGAATACTTAACACAAGCAGATCATAAATTGGTTGTGCCTGCTTTTTGGTGGACTTTTTTGGTTTGGGATTTTGGGTTTTTTGGGGGATTGGAGTTTAATATCTTGGCTTTGATCAACAAAGATCTAAATGGTTAGGGACCTCTGTGTTTAATGTAATACTATCACAGTAGTAGTCATCAGGGGGAGCTGAGTTGGGAATGTCTTGATAAAAAAAAATAAAAAGAAAGAAGGGAGCAAAAGAATTAAAGAACATTACATTTTGAGACAACACCTCACATTTTTCCACAGATCTCACTCTGCTCATGAGGATGTTCCTCTGAAGGTACCAGAGATATTAGCAGCAGCAGGATCAGAAGTCAAGCTTTTTCTGCTGTGGATAGTAACAAAAATGTTCTTTTTCTAATGGCTAAAGTGACTACTGTGATTCTCAATATTTATATTTCATTTTAATTCATTTGTTGGCTTATGGACTCAGAGTCACAAATCACAGAGTCCCTGAGCACTGGGGTTCATATTTAGCTGTTGGAATTACTGAAAGATGGATAAAACTCCATCTGGTGAGAAAGCTTCATTTCACTCAAATCATTCATCTTGGAGTACATTGTTGAGCTGTCTAGACAAATCGCAGAGGGTTTTTTTCCTTTTTTTTTTTTTTTTTAAATCTTCTCACAGTATATCTTTTCACTAAGACAGAAGTACAAATGCAATAGCAGACCCTAAACAGCATTGGGAAGATTTCTGATGGTCCCTAAAGTAACACAGACTGATGAGTAAAGTATAGCCATAGAATATCAAGTATAGAAAGTATAGAATATCAAGAACCTACCATTAATCAAACTATCATGGACTACTGCTGTTACTGGATTACTTGTCCAACAGAGTTGATTCCACAGATGATGGCAAGAGGAAAAAAAACATGTATTCTGTTAAGCTCCCTATCTTTGAGAGATCCAGCATCACAAACCCACAGATTACAAAGATAAACAAGTATAAAGGTATATAAAAACCCTTCCCTTCTGGAAATAGACAGAAGTTCAGAGAGTCCAGACAGTCTAACTTACATTCATTTGTGGTTTACAAAGTATCTACTTTATTCCTCCTTTTCAATATAGGCAATGAAGCTCCAAGCGGAGAATTTGCTTCTATCATAAAAAAGGGGTCTCATAGAAATGAACAGAGTTCTTTTTGTTCCTCTCATTACCAAGACTTCAAAAACACAGTCGAGTCTTTGAAATCTCTCAAACTTCATTTTCTTAGCTTCCTTATTTTTTGCCATTGTCCAAGATAATTAGGTAAAAGCAATCCTATCACAGAAGTAAACAAAGGAGCAGATTAAGTGTTCAAATCGATTGAAACAGTTTGATGGAGTTGAGGTCATGATAAATGCATGAACCATGCAGCCCAACTTCTTGTGACACTAGTGACTTAAGAAGATAAAAGAATGGAAAAAAAAAAAAGGTTGGCGGGTATAATTTTTTACTTTGTGAAATTATATTTAATATTTTTTACTTGACAGCTAATTCTATATTAAACAGCACTAAATTGCTATGTTAGTGCAGGTACTGTCTCCTATTGTTGAGGATGTTGAACTGGATTTTGCTGTTTCATGAGTTTCATGAGATGCATAATACAGTTTATTATGAAGTTCATGCTGTTTTGTGCTGTTCCATGAATTGCATAATACAGCTCAATGCCATGCTTCTTTTTTAAAAGACGTATCCCTTGAGATCCATATTTGAGTGTTTGTCAGGTCAAGCTTAACTGAAAACCTGTATAAAATATAGCTGCCCCAAAACACTGACAGGGAAAACATTTACTGTTGCTTCTTAACCTTCCAGGTTATAAAACGTAATAAGGCTACGTTGTCGCTATCTGCATCAATTCACTTTTATATCAGGGATTTTCTGCAAAAAGTGTAAGCAAGATATATATGTATATACAAGAAACAGACCCAAGCAACAAAGAGGAGGATGAGGATATAGTAGAATGGACATAAAATAGATCGGTTATGCTTATGGTTTGTTAGCTTTTGGTGAGGGTGGTTTCTGTGGCATTGTGTATTGGATCTGGCTGAGATGGAGTTAATTCTCCCCACAGCAGCCCTCAGAGCTGTGCTGTGTACCGGTAGCCATCAAGGTGTTGGTAACACACTGGTGTTTAGCTACTACTGAGCAGTGCTGGCACACCTCAGGGCTGTCTCTCCAACATTTCTGCCCCCCTCAGCAGTAGGCTGGGGGTGGGCAAGATCTTGGGAGGGGACGAAGCCAGGACAGCTGATACAAATTGACCAAAGGGGTGTTCCATACCATATGACATCTGCTCACCAATAAGAAGCTGAGAGATAGGGGGAGGAACTGGGGAGGATTCAGGCTTTTACAACGTTTGTCTTCCAGGAGCAATCGCTATGGGTACTGCAGCCCTGCTTCCTGGGAAGTGGGTGGACATCACCTGCTGATGGGAAGCAGAGAGTAAATCTTTTGCTTTTGCTTAGCTTCTGCTCATGGCCTTTTGTTTCTGCTGTATTAAACTGCCTTTATCTTGACCCATGAGTTTGAGATTGCTTTTTTCCCATCTCATTTTTCTCCCCTCCATGTCCTGCTGAGGAGAGGAGTGATAGAGTGGCTTGGCGGACACCTGGCGTTTAGCCAAGGTTAAACCACCATACAATGAAATGAGCAAAATGTGTGATTCTCACGTATCAGAAGAGAACACATCCCTTCGTTACCATCTCTGCTCGGTGAGCTGCCCGCAATGGCTTGGCCAGCAGCCGCCCAGCACGCTGGCAGGGTGCACAGCAGCGGGGACCACGCAGCCACCATTATGCCTGCAAGGCTGTGATGGGCAGCTGGAACCTCAGTGTAACTGTGTGCAAATCTGAGCAGAATATTAAGGATATTGTAGGAAAATCAGTAACAAAGTTCCTCCCAGACTGGTCACTGCTATGTTGTCTTTCACAGTTTGGTCTCTTCTAGGTTAGGGAGCAGGGGCAGGACGACTGCTGCTCTGGGATTATTTATTCTGGGGATGTAAATCTAAATTTTTATGTTGGATCATGACAGCCTTAGTCATCATACAGTTACCATCACCTGCTTCCCACTGCCTCCAAACTCTTTCATTTACCAATATTCTTGAGTTCCCAGGTAGGTGCTAGAGCAGCAGACATTAGTTACACTCATATATATTAATTTCCATTGTTGAACCTAAATTTTATTTCCCCACCCACCTGGCCTGAAATCATCATTTCTTCTGTCTTTATTCTTATCCTAATCCTCATTTAAGGAATGTCAAGTCAATGACACATTGTGCAATCTTGCAGTCCTTTTCTCCCAACTTTTGCAAAAACGCATTCAGCACCATTAATCACAGGATTTTGGACATTCCCAGGTAACTTGCCAATGGATTCACCACAGTTTCCTGACTACCTCTTCACCACTACCAGCCTAACAGATGGGGACTCATCATGTCTGAGAGGTCTATCTGCCAGATACCTCCCAGGGGGAATTTCTCCTCTTTGCAGCAGTGTTACATCTCTAGTTCTGTCTCTGAGAAAAGCACTTTCAAGTCCTCCAGAAGACTTATTTGATTTTGGTCTGTATAAAGGCATCAGAAGTATTTTGATGAAGACATTTAAGAAGGAATATTACCCTGCGATCTTTGGATTAATTCCTATTTTAGACTCCCAGCTTTTGGCAGGCAGAGCCCTGAGCACGGATGGAGAGACATTAGTATGATTAAGGTCTATACCCACATACATTTACCTGAATTTATCTCCTTACATTTTATCTCTGGTAATGCATAAATTAATGGCCATGCATGTATCTCTTAAATTTTTAATAAGATATTAAACTAGATAAATTATCATTTAAAGCCATCATTAAACAACAAATGAACATTTTAATAAGTGCAGACAGTAATTTATGTTGGTGTGAATTGGTCCATAGTCTTTATTGTGCCGATAACTCCAGCTATTAACAATACCAACCTGTCTCATACAGCCTGACATTTTCTGGCTGCAGACACCTAGTGCTAGGAGTCTTGTGTTTCATTCCACATACATTAAAAGTTTGAAATAATTGAGACAAGGCAAGATTGCATGCTTGAAAGTATAGAGGAGAAGATTTTTTTAAAATATATCTCAAATTAAACAAGAAAAATCATGAAGACAAGTGCTTCAGAAATATAGGTGTGGAGTGCTGAGGGGAAAACCTTCACTGTTCATACCAGACTTCAGAGGATTAACTCCTAAGTATAATACCTCACTCATTAAACTAGCTCTTTTCTATGACATTGTGAAAATGAAAATCACCTAAATTTATAGATATGCTCCAGATGTTTTATGGCAGTCCAGCCATAGATCTACCTGAATGCTTAGAAATTGCTAGTGAATCTGTCCCAGTTACTCTCCGTACAATATAACTCTTTTGCTGCACAGTTTGTTTAAAGATTTGTGACAAAAATTAGGTAACTTGAAAGGGATTTAGCAGCAATCAGAGCCCGACACACACACACTTAGGTGAAGAAAGTATAGAGACAAGTGGATCTTAAAAGCAAGGAAACAAGATGTTAGTTTTAGCAGGTCTCTTTTCTAAGGTGGATCTCGTTCTGTGAGAAAAACAGGGCTGGAGACCTTTGAACAACAGGCTGAAAGCACCTCTAATCATAAGCTGTAGTGATAAAGTTTGTGCTGTTGAGGATGACCACAATACTGCAAATTAAATCTTGGTGGTGAAGAACATTGCTTCCTACCTTACAAGGCAGAAATTAAAGGTTTTCATGAAATCTCTCGCCAAGTAAAAGGAAACATAATAATCCTGTAAGTCCCAAGGGCTCTCTACCTATCTCTGAATGGAGAAGAACAAAAGACAAATACATGATATTTCTTTAGATTGAAGTGATAAGTGGGAAAATGAAGTTTGAATGGCTTGAAAATAATGGAAAGAAAGTCTTAATTTAAGAAGAGTTAGAGGCCTTAGGGAAGCATATAAAAAGGTTTAAATTTCCAGGCCTATCCAACTCAATTAATCTTTCAGGCATGAAGGATTTTAAAGAGCTTCAGGTGCAACTATAATAAAGTTTATGCAGAACTAATGATCTCCTGTAGAAATTATCTCTGTATGGAGTAAGGTACACACAACAGAGCATCATACAGCTTTACTCCTCTGGGAAATCAAAAACTGTAATTGTATTATGTGAATAGTTTATCAGTATCCCAAAACACTCTCATACTGAGATCGAGTTGAATGTATACCACACTAAGCTTCTTATGTTATCCTCGGATTCATTTACTTCCAATTTTGGGGGTTTTTGGCAACTTTATTTTCCCCTTATTTATACCAGTGAGAGGTTTGGGTACTGAAACCCAATTGTGGCTCTCAGATACTGTGAATTTATGCAGTGTTTTTTTGTAATGAAACTCAGTTTACTCATGTTTTAGACACTATCAATACATAAATATAATATACTAATGGTAATCTGACGCCATTTCTTTCCCTCACAGAAATTAATATATTTCTGTGAGGAGTCTGTTCATTCTGCTTGGCTCCGCTCATAAATTTTAATATGAGATGTGATGGTAAGATGTGGAGATTTATGTGAAATAACTAAGTGCTTTCAGTCTATTTCCAGTGCAAGATGTGTGTGGCATAAACACAGTTAAAGGTATCCTAAATTTTGGCAGGCTTTGAAGGGAGGATGAGGAGTAAAGGGGTCATTGCATCCATCACTGAAGGCTATGTTAAGGCTGATGCACACTTCTTAGGGACAAGAAGAATATGTGCATTTTTCAGCTCTCTTGCTTGGGAAGACAGTGGCCTGCCAGGTGAAGGAGCTGGCAGAGACAGTACAGAGAGGGCAAGAACAACCATGCAGCAACAGCACAGTGAACTAAATCACCTTTGCTAGCTTATTGAAAAGCTTTTATTCTCTGAAAAAGTTGGAGGAAACTCTAGGGTTATCAACAAAGGACCTAGTTCTCCACAATTTTGCTGATGGTGAATGCACACTTATGCATGAGACATAAAAACCTGCAATTTGGTTTACAAGCCTGAATATCTTCCCAGTCAGTGGAGAATGAGGGCCCCAGTGCTATAAAAAGCCTAGATTAAATTTTTCTGTCCAGTCAGATTCTTTACTGCTTGAGTCGTCCTGTCTCATCTGGTGATTGTCGTAGTTACAAAACTTTTTTCTGAGGAATAAATTAAAGACTTCTGTCTCACCTTTTAGAGGACCAGAAGTCTTCCTTTAGACTATTTATGTCCTCTTCCTACTCTGCAGTCTGCTGAGCAATGGAGCAGACACATATAAATTTTAAAGAACGTTTCATGAATACCTCACAACTTTTCAAAATTATGTTGTAAAAGCCTGACATTTTTTTAGCTGTTGACTTTACAAACACTTTTGTTTAACCATTGTTCTTCAGGATAGTGGCAAATATCCTAGTGTAAGACTCTTGTTCCAAGAGCAGATAATAGAATTACTTGTTACTATTTATGTCTTCCTTTCCCTAGGGATTTTCAAAGAAAAGAGGTTGGGTATTACAATATCATAAGCATATTCTGTCTTTATTCCCTCTACAAGATATTCTGCCTTTCTACATGATAACTTATTTTTCTAGAAAAGGACAGCGTGGTCATCATGGTAGATGTTACTGGCATGACACTCAGCACTGGGAAAATTTGCACTGTTGCCATTTACATGACAGAAATTTGGGATGACTCTTTTTGTTTGTCTATTTGCAAGTTTAAATAAGCAAAAATAGTCATGGTAATAAATATGTATAATAACTTTTAAAAGGAAAGTGTGAGGCTGCATGTGGAAGGAAATAAGGAAATAGAAGAGTAAAGCTGGTAGCAATGGAGAACATCAATTTTATTTTACTAAAACTTGCACAGAGGAATTTTTGTAATGCTTTTAGAGGCATATATAGTAGTAAAGAATGCCAAATTTTGGATTCTGTTCCAGTAAATCTCAGAACTCATCAGATGATCTGTTTCTTTTGGAGAGTATCCATATTCTGTCTTTCTTTCAACAAGCTGCTTATTTTTTTGCCCTCTCAGAGCTCCATTCATCTACTGCATCTTAGGCAGTGACTAGGTGAAGATGCCTGTGTAAAGTTTTTTTCTGGGGTGGCGACAGCTTGTTTTTACAGTCAATACCCACTCATTGCAGGATGGGACTGGATCAAGTGGTGTTCCTGAGCCCATGCTCTGCGTGAGGAGGCCACCACTCAGCAGGACACTTTCCCTCTGTCCCCAGCATTACACATCCCACCTCTGTAGCTACTTCCCATCTCCATAATTTAAGTAGGATACAGATGCTTGCTACCATACAATGCCCTGCATTATTACTCTTGCGCAAAAGCAAACAGTGGCACGGTTGCACATTGAGCCTTAGCGTGCTAGTACTATGCTGCCGGACATGTTTTCCTAACTTGAGATGTAAAGTGACCTCTTCCAGCAATATTAGGTTTGAAGGAGCTGAGGGGAAATAAACATTATTGAGAGTTTGGCAACCCTGACAAAGAGGCTGTTAAGTCTGCATTAGGGGATGAAATAAGAGCTCTGCACTGTGATCCTAAGGAGCAGACAAGGCTTGTGGCAAAGGTACAAATAGGGCTGAAAAATATCTCTTTTTTTTGAGGCTGGGGTTTTTAATCACACACAAAAAAAAGGAGGGGGGGAAGAGCAGGAGTTGTCAGAGCAATTGGCTGTTCTGTTTGAAAACTCACGTCTAGCAACAATACAGCTCTGGTTAGTTGTTAGTTGTTAGTTATTCTTTTTTCCTCTATGATGACTGAGGATATTGTCATAAGATTCCTACCATGTTAGTTTTCTTTCATCAAAAACTTATTCCTAGATGATACTAGGAGGAACTGTATTCATTCAATAGTGCTTTTAAAGGCAAATCTATGCTTCGGAAGTCCTATTTTCTGTTTTACAGTGTTGAAAAGTTAAGCTTTATTTCTCTAACAGAGAGGATGTTGCTGGTATTCCTGGCTTCTGAACCAATTCCTATCAAATAATGATAAGGTACTTTATTCTTGCTTTTATTATTCATTTATTTACCTCCATTAATTCATTTGCTTTTTCAGGCTTCTGACCTTGTAGTGTGTCACTATTTTTATATGCTGTATATTTTTAATTATTAAATATTGATGTACATTCCATCTATATACATGTGAAATTATATCTAATAGTAGTACTGTGATATCCTGCTTCTTGAACTGGAAAAAATTACACACTGAACTCTTTCTAGGTATAATATGGCAAATTTGAGGAACCTGAACACATTCATATTCAATTTACAATTCAAAGCTTCTCCAGAACAGCAAGGAAATCCAAGACTGCAGGGAAAACTGCACCTTCTTCTCAATGCCCTTATATACTGGTTGGCAAAAATTTTTGCAAAATCTTGTTTCACTGAGACTGAGGAATTATCAGTATGCTCAGTTAAATACAGAATATGAAAGTTGTCTATACTGCTTTTTGTAACAGTTTTTGCAAGCCGGAGGAAGCTGAACAAGACAAGCAGTTTTACATTTAACAGGAATTCCTCAGTGTTAGTATGCCACCTAACCTATACCTTAAAAACATCCATTTCCAGACTACTGAGTGCAAGGGTGCTGCAAAATAACATTACAACATTTTGCAATAATACAGCTACCTCACTAACATCTGGAAATGCCTGAAGGTGCTTTGGACAGAGAAAAATTTAAGCTGTAGGTACTCTAGGGCTCACTCCTGGACCCTGCAATGTCAGAATCTCAACTTGGTTTTAAAATAAAAAATGCAACTGTTTTATGTTGCTAAAAGCTGTCCTGTGTGCAAACTAGCAGACAGACTGAGGATGAGGAAGGACTTTTCCAGTGTTTGAAATGAGAAGATTACTCTGCTGTGGATGCTTTCCATCACTCTGCTCGCAGGTACCTCCCAGGGCACAGGAATAGAGTGACTCCACAACCCAAAATGGTCCTGCCCCATCTGGGATTGGAAGTGTAGGAGAAGGCAGTGCAGGTAGGCGAGCTGGCGATGTCTCTGCAAACCCACAGCCCCAGCTGCGTGGGGCAGTGCTGTGTGCTGGGAGCCCAGCGCCGGGCTGCCGCGCGTGCTGCGTGCACGTCCTGCGCGGTGCGGGACAGGGAAAGGGCTGATTGCAGCCACACTTCAGCAGCCCGGCTTGCTCCTGATCTGCCTGCCTCTCTTTTGCTGAAATATTAAAAAGGTCATGTTGTGTTTAGACTATCGGTTCTGCAGAAATCAGATCTCAAGGCAGTGTCATAGTTTTCCCAGCTGAATTGCAAGCTTTGAGAGGAGTGAGTAGGGCTTAGTTTGTGGATTTGAGTGGGTTTTTTTGATTGTTTGGTTTGGGGTTTTTTCACTCATTTTTTTTTAATCAGTACAGGACTGGAAAATTTGTGAATGTATTTATAAATTAATCTTTTAGATTTGGCCTTATACCACTATTGTGAAAAGGAAAGTCCCCAAGTGAGTCAGTAAATCATTAATGAAATTGAATAAGTTGGTGCATGATGAATTGGTAAAATAGCTCCACTGATTAATTTATCCTTGGCTTTGCCATTAACATCAGCCAACACAGTAAATATCAGCTGAGCTAAAGCTTAGAACAATATTGGCCTTTAATGAAAAAGGAAGTTGCCAGCTATGCTGACTGAGTTTTATATAAGGCAGATGTGGATGCTACAGACAAGTAAATGGCTTCTTCGCCACACTGGTGATGTATTTGCATCACACATTATTATTTTCCTGTTACAATACGAAACAATAAAAGAGATGCTCTAAGGAAGTGAGGTATTGGAAGGGATGGCACTAGTCCACAAACAAAAACATGCTATTATTCAAATAAAGGACGAAATCAAGAGGACTCCTGCTTTGCTTGGTTACAGGTTAGGAGATGCTGAGTTATATGAAGGGTTCCCAGTCCAGACCTGTTACTAGGATCGTAATTCTTGTGTATGAATCCTTCATGAAATTGAGTCCTGAGTAAGGTAACTGATTTCTAACTTGAATTTAATTTCAAGTGAACATCAGCAGCTTGACACTAATTACAGATGTAAAGGACCAAAATATGCCTTTTGAAGGAAAAGGCATCACAAGTTGCAAAGGAATAGCTTGTGCAACAGCAGGGCTCTCTTACCTGATAACACTGAAAGCTGTCACAGAGCTTGTTATGAACTTTTCATTTAAGGAAAAAAATATTGCCCAGATGAACCAAGACACATTCTCTGTTTTGTATTTTGCTTGTACTGACTCTTACTATTTCCAGCCTCAAATTCATAGCCAATTTACAGTCATATCGTTTTGTGTCAACACTGATCTCTCCTCTCTCCTTAATGTTTATCTCCTGATATATTTATAGACTGCAATAGTATCTCCTCTCAGCCGTCATTTTGTTAGGTGAGAAAAGTTAAGCACTTCTATTCTCTTGTGTAAGACAGACTTTTTATTCTCCTATCTGTCTTCACAGTCACTCCATGCACCTGTTCCAGCTGGAGGAAATTGTTCTTGAAGGTGAATAGAGTCTGGCATGAATGAGGTTGTCCTATTTTTGGCAGGGATAGAGTTAATTTTTTTCCTAGAAGCTGGTATAGTGCTATGTTTTGGATTTAGGATGAGAATAATGTTGATAACACACGGATGTTTTTAGATGTTGCCAAGCAGTCAAGGACTTTTCAGTTTCTCACAGTGCCCTGCCAATGAGAAGGCAGGGGGCACCCAAGAAGCTGGGAGGGGACAGATCCAGGGCAGCTGACCCAGAGTGGCCAAAGGGATATTCCATACCAAATGGTGTCATGCTCCATATATAGCTGGGGGGTTGGCTGGGAGGCAGGGCAGGTGGGGAACTAGCTCAGCATCGGCTTTGCATCGTGAGAAATTGTGCTTTTTCATCACTTGTTGTGTATATTCTCTTTTCTTCTTCTTCTTCTTCTTCTTCTTCTTCTTCTTCTTCTTCTTCTTCTTCTTCTTCTTCTTCTTCTTCTTCTTCTTCTTCTTCTTCTTCTTCTTCTTCTTCTTCTTCTTCTTCTTCTTCTTCTTCTTCTTCTTCTTCTTCTTCTTCTTCTTCTTCTTCTTCTTCTTCTTCTTCTTCTTCTTCTTCTTCTTCTTCTTCTTCTTCTTCTTCTTTTTCTGTCCTATTAAACTGTCTTTATCTCCACCCATGAATTTTACTCATGCCCCAAACACCAGAATCAGAAAATCTGTCTCCTGGTTAAAGCCTTCTGAAATTCAAAATTCAAGTATTTCTCTGAACCTCAAACTAAATAAAAACCCTAAAAAGTCTTGATACTGTTGTATATCAAACACAGAACAACAGTACCAAAATACAGGATGCTGTGATTTTCTTAAAAACAAAGCTGATCATAGTGATGACAGCGTTCATTAAATCTACATATTGTCCTCAGACACCTAAGCACTAGGAACCCATCCAAGTTTCCTATCAATTCAAATAGAATTAAGAAACACCAGAGATATTTTCAGTTTCAGATGGTGAATATGCTTTGTGAAATGCAAATGAACAATCTCCATTATTATTTATATCATGTCTGTATTTTGCCATCACCTAGCATTACTTGCCATGGTTTACAGTTTTGTGCTATAGCATCCATGCTACCTACACATGCGGGTGAGCACTGTGGATCATGCTTTCAACTCTGATAATCTGATCAATGTGCATGACTCTGACTTAACTCATTTGGTATGGGTCTTTGAAATACCACACAAATAACCGCATGCACATAAATTAAAGAAGAAGGGAAGTAAGGGAAAGGGAGATTAAGGATAAAGAGCAGGGAGGTAACAGAGCTTAAAGATCAAGCCACAGCTGATAGCATTTAGTGAGTATTACAGAAAAATAAATGTGCAGGTTTCCAAGATATTGCAGTAACAGCTTTCCGTTAACTGCAATATTATCATCTAAATGCACAATGGTATTTTCAACGCATTTTTCTGTGCTGCTGTTCATGCCACTTTACATTAATGTCACAAAAAAACTTTTGAAAGTGCTGGGTGTCATTGCAAGCCTGAAATAATAAAAAAGCCAATAATAGTATGACTCTTAAAGTAGCAGTGTATGGAGGAAGAGGTAAAAGGAAATAATTTTTTTTATTCCATGAGGAGACTAGAAACAGCCAAGGTGCATCACAGGTGTCAGTTTAATTCCTGTGCCTATATCCATACACTGCTGCTTGTAAAAGTCTTATATGCACGTTGCGTTGATACAGAGTAATTCAGTGACTGCTTGTTGGCACTGAAGAAGGAAGAACACAAGCAAAGTTTGCAATCACTATGGAAACTGCCTCTCTGGTTGCTGCGTCGGCACTGGCACATCTGTCAGGGACAGCAGCTGTTCTAGAGAATTCCTTCCAACAAAGCTCTTCCTGAGACTCGTATCTGGGACCGGGCCCAGGGCTGCAGGGTTTGTTTCAATAAGAATCTGTCAGTCTACACAATCATGATTTTATTCTTCACTCTGCCCTTGTGAGGCAACTCTATGTTTTCTTTACAATGTTTGAAGAACTTGCAGGGTAAAACACCTGGAGAGGTGACATGCAAATCTTTCCTACTGTGACATTCACAGCCTAGATATTATAACAAATGAAGACAGAATCCAGCTAACAGATAATGGAGAGCTTGGTGCTTCTTCAGCCTAGTATGTGGTCTGTTAAAAACCTATTACTGCTGAATTTAGGAGTTTGGCACAAATTATTTGTATAGTAGTTTGTTGTTTGGGTTTTTTTCTTATGCTGCTTTATACATGAGATGTCACTTTGTTTTCTTCATCAGTGTTCCAACACGGATTCACCAGTGCAGCCTGTATGCTATTTACACCATTATATCAAAGTACTTATTAGCATTAGCCTCAGCAGAACCATTCTGCACCAAAGCAGAGGACAGTGTGGCTGGGAATGGCACCATGCTAAGGGAAACCAGGCACCAGCAAAGGCATAAATACTCATATGGCTTACACGTGAAGGCTGACTCAAATTTTCATGAACCAGAGATTCTTGTTAAGATAGTATTTATCTTTAAATACTCAAGTCAAACTGAAGTTTGTTTTGTCTAATTTGAAATATGTTACCTTAAATAAACCAGTCTTTAGAGCATTGCACACACATCTTGAAAGGAAAGTACTTTGTCAGGTATAATTTCCCAATGCCTATGACATTCATGGGGCTGCTGTAATAAGTGGTGAAGTCTCATGAAACCCTGCTTATTCAGTAGATAATAACTCAATCTTTTACTTCTGGGAAACCTTTCAAAATCTGGCCATGATCTTTGCTTCCAGTGATAATGGGCCACAGTATGTTTTGTATCATACAAACTCTTCACTCTCTCTAGTACTTTTTAAAAGAAAACCTTTTAAAAGAATATGTTAGGGGTGAATGTAGGGTGCGTAACATTCCTGTAGCAATTGCTGCAATTGCTCATGAAAGAGTGTAAGACTACAAAACAAATTTAAGCTGGTGCAAACTAGCCCTGGTTGGGTGCCTTGACTGATACAGTTATAATTCAATGTATTTAACAGGTGAAAACAAGAGGAAAGAAGAGTCACACAACCAACTTATTCATCACAGACCTCCACAAAATACTCTGTGATGTCCCTTTCAAGAACTGGCCTTATACTACAATGTCTTCCATTATTTATCTAGTAGGAGTGTGTGTTTTCTTTTCATGAGGAAGTATGTGTCTAAGGTTCTAAAATAAAGTGGCACATCCAAGAAAGCAGACTGTTGAATTTTCTGATCCTGATGTACTTTCCTAACTGTAGTCTAAGTTGATATTGTAATATCTGGTTGGAAAGAAACTTCTAAGCCTTTGCTTTTATGATTTATATTGCACCAGAATCCCTACTCTGCTATAATAAACAGTTACTTGTTACCTTTGTTTATATATATTTGACTTCAGAGAGAAGACATTATTCATTTTTCAGCTCACAGTTTATGTAATTAATGATGCATTTATATCAATATACATACAAACAGTAGTGTTCTCATATTTAATCCTTAAAAGCTACTAGGGTGGCACGTCTTGCAGTGGTTAGAAAGAATTCAGGCATGAAGATCATTGAATTGTTGTTTGATAGCTAAATCTTTTAAAATGCTTTATTACATTTATTAGTGCTTTGAATTCAAATGGAAAGCATATTTCTTTGGCTTTAGTAACCACTGAGAAGGAAAAATAGGCAGAAAAAGATACCTTTTTGTCTGCCAGAATACTACTGGAATGACGAAGAAAGGAAGAAAGGAAAAAGACAGAAGGCATGTTGTGCTTTGCTGAATATTTTAGTTGCAAATAGATTTGTAGAATAAAATAAGTCCTTTTTGATGGTATTTTGCCATTGCTATGGGGATGGCTATTCAGATGACATACTTCATGAAGGAAGACTCTATCTGTTAAATGGAGTTAGTCTGAAAAAAATCTTAATTTTAACTACCATGTTCACTATCTCTAGGGGTTGCCTAGTGTAAGTGTAATCATTAGGTCAGCAAGACCTTCATGTTTAAATTCTTTTTCTCCATAGTTCTTGACCTGCATTTTGTATTCCATATGCAAATGGATGCACTGAGACACTCAGCAAGCACGATGTTGGGCTGGAGCACAGACGCATATAAAGGTAGTTCTCAGGAGTTTATTTAGCAGTGGAATGACATCAAGATCCAAACTGCTGCAGGGCATGGTCACGCTTCACTCTCAGGAGCAAGTACTGCCAAAGGAGGTTCAAAGAGCCATGTTTACAACCATGAAACAAGCTCCCTACTGATTTCAGTACCTGACATTACACAGATATACAAACTCGGTGCAAATTGTCCCATCTGTCCCTCCTCCTTGCTATCTGTAGTAGCAGCACAACAAGTACTGTACTCCCTTCTCCTGAAACACTAACAGTCCTACTGTGTGATAGCAGTGAGGATGATGCAGGGACAGGGAAGGAGGAAATAAAAGCCGTACCTTAAACTTTCTTACTTACCACAATACGCTGTGGTATTACTGGAGTGTGTAATTGTTGCCTGATGTGAATTGCCTCAGGTAGACACAGATGAAAGACAGAGAGAGTAGTTTGTCTTCCCAAAGCTGCACAAACAAGTGAATGTTGCAGGCATGGGTTTAACTCAGGAGATCCTGGACTCCCTGTGTCTTGTGGGCAGTGTTGTGCTCTTCTGCATACTGGTAGGTACAGCTGGCTTCAGATGCTATTTCATTATTCTGCAAAGATGTTATTTTATTGTTGTGCAACATTGCAAACAATCAAAATGTTTGGAACGTATTTCCAGCTCAGCAGGCTTTTTACAGAAGGTGAAATTAGCCACCAGAGTTAGGTCTCTGTAAACACTCACTGCTGGAGAACGAAAGCACCATAAAGGGTGTTGTATTCGTTCTGATACCAGCATTTTCTGGAAGTGTTACTCACAGGAATGAAAATGTCCCAAAGCACAGAAGTACATTTCTTCAGAAAGACTGGAAGTAATTTTGTTGCAGAATTTCAGAGATGCTGCAGGAATTAGGCTGCCCAGAAGGAATTGACTTATCAAATTTTGAAGACCCTTGGGAAAACAGGAAATTAGCTTTCACCCAATTGAATTATCATGTTATACCATTCCCTTTCCTTCATTCAGTTTACCTTCAGGATTCTCAGAATTGCTATAATATTCATTTTTTTATTAGTTTGATTACAGTCTAAAAACTGTCATTATTACAGACAAAAAAATCCTTTCCTTCGGACTGGTTGCTCAGTTTTTCTATTGCTGAACCACCATCTAATCACAGTAAGTCGTAGCAGCACATTATCATACCCTGCACCACTTTTATATCCATACCTTTCAACTTTCTGTATTTCAGATTTGGCATTCCACTTTGACTCTATGGATTGCCACCTTTTCCCAAAACTCAGTTTTTTCCCGCCCTTTTTATGAAGTCTTTCATTATACACATGTTGCTTACCAGACCTACTGCTTTTGTTATTAATATGTAAACAGCAAGTTTTTCCCTCTGTGTTAAAAACTCCAGTATTCCCTGGTTTCTCGTTGGTAAGACTGTTCCTATCAGGTAGGTCTGAGTTTCCTCCTGTTTTTTCCCTTCAAGTTTAGTATTTCTCCACATTGGGTATCTTTGGGCACTGACTTTGAGTGGATAATGAACTGTGCTTTCCTCCCTGCTGAAGGTTATAAAAACCTTCCCCCTCATGGCATCTGCCAGTTAGAAAATGTTTAATGGAGTTTTTTCTCAATAGCACTTAGACTGTAAACTACCAGCAAAGACATTAATTTACAGCCGCTGATAGCAGTGAGTACACTAAAAGGGTATCATGCCCAATTTGGTGTCAACGATTCAATGAAGTTGTTGGAAAGTTGCAGAAGATTCAGATAAAAACTAGGAATAAATAGAGGGCTGAGAGCTATGCTTTATAGACAATGGTGTGAGATGCTCAATTTGCATAGACAATGAAGAAATATGGAGGTACACACTGAATTTAGGGCCAGAAGGAACAATTAACTCATGCAGTTTGATCTATGTATTCAGGAGATAGACAAGTGCCCAGCTTCCTTAAATCAAGTGCAAAGACTTTCTAGCTAAGCCAGACAGTTCAGTCTTCAAAGTGTCTTTGTTACAGATAGTGAATAGATGACTCCAATTTATGACCAACACCTCTGCAATGGGAAGGAAATGATCAGATAACTTAAACTAAGATGATTCCACTAGATAAGCCGTATCTCCTGGATGCACCAGAAGGACAAGAAACATAATAAATTAACCTCATGCTCCATCAGCATGACAAGGAGAGAAAGGGCTACACAACTGGCTAGACTTGAGTGTATGAGCAGACACAGAAATGACACAATTTTTTTTCAGAGTAGTGGCCAAAATGCTTTATTTTTTGGTCCAGATGTCGCCAACCACTGATGCTTCAGAGGAAGATGAGAAAACAGATAAACAAAAGTAGCAGGGAATTTCTTCCTGACCCTCTATAAGTAGCTAATTGAAACCCTTAAGCTCTGATTAGCATCGTTAGGTTAAAGCTTAAGCATTATGAGAGCATTGAGATAATAGAGGGTATCCTGCAGCCAGGTCATAAAAAAGAAGTGGGATGAAGAGACAGAAATGGGATGAAATTTCTTAGTTCATAAAGAGGATGAAATTTGGATTTATTGACAGTTAGAATAGCTATGCAGACAGACTGTCTTGAAGCCAAAAATGTCTGTGAGGTTGCATAAAAAGTCCATGTTTTAAAATACTTATTGATAAGCATTTTCACCTTATTTTAGAGTTGAATTTTTCCAACCTCTACTGCTGGACACTGATTCTTGCAATACCAATAGTAGCAATGTTGGAAAATGTCTTTTATCCAGCACTTGCAGCCTGTATCACAATCATAATACCTCAGTTTGTTGTTTAATGCACAGAACAAAACAAGCTACTTCAACAACATTGTGAGTTCAGAAAGGTTCGTTTTCGAATTCTCTGATCACATTTGTGGCTTTTCATTTTAATCGTCTCTTCATATTTCTATGCCTTTCAAGTTGTGGTTACCATAGCTGGATGCAGTAACCTCTGCTGGCATAAGGAATTTTTTATCAGTCTGCCACGTAAGGGTGGAATGAGGATCATGCAGTTGTAAAAGTAGGAAAAGTCAGACGAGATGTTTGCTAAGAATGATGACATTTAAGCATTGCAACAATTTAGTTGGTTTTGTGATAAGTTCTTCATCAGCAGAAATATTACCGTCAAGGTTGCATGTATCTCTCAATAGTGTGGTTTACTTCCAACTATACTATGGAGGGGTCACCCCAGAGAAGATAACAGTGGATCTGTCTGGCTTTATAACCTGTGAGGTATACGGGACCCTGTACGCCTCACTCTGCACTGATGGCAGCCCTGTGGCAAAGAAGCAAGATGAATCTCTCTGCCTGTGATTGACGAAGGAGGTTGAGGTGCCCTGCTAGACAAAGGGCAGTCCCTCTCCTCTTCTGCTCTCTTATAGACATATTTGCAGCATTTGTATCTGTGGGTCTGCCAAATTCTGTAAAAATGGGTCATAGTTGGACCTGTGTAAGCAAGACAAAGACCTATCTCCGGGGTTTTTTGTGAAAGTGTCCTGACTGATTTATCATCACTTGTGGGCACTGCAGATGAAGAACCAAATGATGGGTTATCAAGAATTAAAAAGGAAACTAGAAGACAGACGAGTTAGTGTTTCACAGAAAGTTTGTTGATATGATGAACATAAATGAAAGTTATTAGCTTTAGAACAAATTATGTTCCAGCTGCAATCTATGTACTTTGCATGTCACTACAGCCAGAGCTGTAAGCCAAGCTGACTGGTAGATAAGATAATTTTGAAATGTTCTTGCTTCAATAATAATCTAATTTGTGCAAGGGAGACAAAGAGCTGACAAGTTAAGAAATGCTGTGGTGAGATATTAATTTCCCATGGACATCAAGGGCTTACAAACCTTGAGGAGATACATGTTTCAGAGAGGCCCAGAAGTTTGAACACTCTTTTTTTGTCTCCTTGAAGACATGCAATGGGTATATTTCCCTCTTGAACAGCTCTCTTCCATTTCCAAAAGAAAAATACTTTTCTTTTTCTCTTGTGCTCTCAATTCCTCATACTTCTTCCTCCCTCAGGAACAGGATAAATGAGATTGTCTGTTTCACATGGGTTTTATTTTCTTGGTTATCTGGCCAGCATATACACCATGGTGGCCCTCTCTTTGCTCTTTATTTCCTGGCATGCACCTTCCTCTCTGTTCAAAATCAAACTCCTTAGAAAACCATTTTCTTACAAACAGCTTGCTTTAAGCTTGACCCCAGGTGATTTGATGCAATCCCTGTTTCCCTCTGTGTTTTCTGAGTGCTGACTCTGCTGACATGCCAGCTTACCCCAAGCCAACAAGCTGGAGCAAACCAAGTAGCCACCTTGCAAGGGGAACAGGCACTGGAGAGAGGGTCTTCTGCTCCTGAAGGCTTGTGCAAGCAGGAGACTGCAAGAACTCATGTCCCTCACTCAGGAGACCCCTTCACTTATTTCTCAGTTGTTTGGCTAAATCAATAGGCATTGGTTTGTTTTGGGTCTGTTTTGTTGTTGTTGTTGTTGATGATGATTCAAGGCCTACTTTTGCCTCTGCTTAGGAGGTTTTCTTTAAAGTATCATAATAGGACTCCTAAAGCTTCATCCCGCAGAAGACAGAGATACAGAGAAGCGGACTGTGAAATAATAAAAAAAGATAAACAACATTCTACTTTTGAAATGCATATGTATACAGAAGATGCTTTACTCCCTTCTGTCAATGTAAAGGGGCATAAAGATTTCATTTACTTCCCTTTTCATGGAGGCCTGGCTTAACTAAGAGTCAGGCTTTCCAAGTATGTTAATTCAGTAAGTTCGGAAGATCTGTGATTGTAGGAAAGGAGACAGAGATATGTGTGGATCATTGTTACAAAGTTGAATATTACATATTTTGACTTATTTAAATTTAATGAACCCCAGAAAGCACTTTTAGTGTTTACTTTTTCCTCGTTTGATTCTAATTAACCTTTCCCATGATTCAGATGTCTGACAAATGTGGAGGGCTGCAGGGCTAAGTGCTTTTTTCCCATGATTGACTTTAATTAAGCTTGCTCTAGGCTTGAAACCCTTGTAAACTTAGAGAACTTTATTTTAATTGCCTTCTGCCAGATTTACTTATGCTAGACAAATATTATAAATCAAATACTAACGCTATTAGGAGAACGAAGAACTGACTTACAAAGTAGTAGTCTGCCATGGTGAAATTCATTACAGTCTAAATCTGAATAGAAAGTGCTGTGGTGAGAGAAAAATGACTGATTTCACGAAGGCAACTTCTGGAGCATTAACAGCTTTTCCTTTTCTGCCAGGTAGGTATGTTAAGACACCAAGATTCAAACTAATGTTATTTTTGCCCTGTGTCAGTGGTAATAAGTCATATTCATTCATACTAGAAATTATTAAGTGGATACTCCAAGAACTTATTTCATGCTTTGGAGTGCTCACCAGGTCTCTATTGCAACTGTTGGAATGAGTCAGTTCAATCTTAATTAGGGGACTTTGTCACCTAAATCACATGGCATTTTTACTCCCAGAGTCTGTCCTAAAAGAGTCATCAGGAGATCCACACAAACAGTCAGGCACCAATACTTGTACAAATAAATACTGAATTTTATTATTCAAAACATTGCACACAGGTATTTGCAGAAATAAATAAAAGATCATCCATAACTTTTAAGTGAATATGAAGGTTTTATCCAGACAAATGTTTGCAAGTTTTTTTAGTGCTTCCTGTCAAAAGATAGAATTTTAAGTTAAAATTCTGTCAGCTCATGGATGGAGAACATCCCCACTATGCAAAAAACGAGCAAATCTCATTTTCATTCTATGTTACATTGCTACAAACTGAACTGTGAGTTGTAGAAAGCAAACCTGAGTTGCACAAAGGCAATATAGCGCACATTTTTGCTCCTGTTCCATCATACATGTTCTGAAGGATCAGCTGAGCTATATTTACTTAGTTACACTTCTCCTGTGCAGTCTCCTTATGCTTGGTGGGAGCAGTGTGGCTCTCATGCCCTAATACTGTCCTGAGAAAACCTTTTGCACTTGCTGTGGCTGAAAGTGCTTATCCTTAATAGAAAAAGTTCTGGGGAGCTTTCGCTGGAAAGAAGCTTAACAAAACTGCCTTTGTGCCTAATTAGAGTATAGCAGTGGTCTTGAAATGAGGGTCAACCTTTTCCTTCAGTAACCAACATCCTGAAAATGGATGACAGCAGAGGTTAACCATGGTGTCCCAGTCTTGATGGCTCTGTGTTTCCTTCAATTTTTTTCTCCCTTTTCTAACACAATGTAGAATACTCTAAATTATAATAAAAATTATTATGAATGTGGCTTAGATCAAGTTTATCCCCAAAATAGAATCTTTGCATATGTGCCCAAAAGCAGTGCAAAGAAATACCTAAATATTTAATCGTATTATATTCATATGATTCATAAATACATAAATATGCATATGCACCTATATATTTATATATGCAACTATTTAAAATAACTATTTTATCTAAATACAGATCCTGCACAAGGTAATAGACTGATGGCTATGTTAGCTCTATTTATCCAGCTAATATGTATTGCCAAAGCCATTGCAGCAAAAGGGTCTCCATGGGGACCACCTTTGGCTTCAAAGAATAATTGCATTTCTGTACCCTGTTGATATGCAGCTTCCACGAGTGCTAATAAAAACCACTGTACCAAGGTGGCAGCTTTCAGGTCCCAGCCCAGGACTACAGGATGCCCTAAGCCAACCTAAAATCAGGTGCCAGAGCCTGCACAAAGCTGTTAAGCCAGGAGAACTACTGTCAGCTGTTGTGGAGCCTGCATGGTGGTTTAATTCCTGAGTGTGATATATTCAGCAGTCCTGCTGAAGCACTGTCAAGGTAAGCAAGGATACATGATGAGAGATGCACAATGTGCATCTAGTTTTAAAAGTACTCAGAGCCCTCTAAATAGCAGACTACTATTTTTAAAAAAAATGGAATTATAAACTATTTGATGTACTGTGGCTTTTTTATGCTTGTGTGTCTTTGTTTAGACAGAATTACAATTATTCATGGGAAAAAAATTTACAGCCATTTCCTAGTTTTAATTAATTCTATTTTACATCCTGACACTTTAACTTGCTCTTGATCAGCTTCTAAGTGATCTGTTTGACATGTCTATCTTTAATTCAGAGTAATTGCCAGATCAGTTTCCAATTTATCAGAAATGTGAAGAATAACCCTAGCCAGAAAGAGCTATTTGTTTTTGAGAGTGAAAGTAAGCTATTACAAAGGGCCTGCGAGGTTTAAGAAAAATGGTAATGTCATATGAAATTTCTGAGTGGGAGACCCCCTTCAGATTTCTAGCAAGAATATTAAGTAATTTCTGCATTCCATAAACATTACAATGATCTAATTTGAATGAAAAATGTTGCCTACATTCTATTGCCTTATTTAGACTAAGTTGAAAACCCTGCAATCTTTTGCAATCCATCATATGTGCTGATTTTGTGGAGATGCTTTTAATGCCATGTTTTTACTGAGTGAGAGTGTTGACAATTGGTATTGATCTTCAATGACACTTGTAATTACAAACTAAACAGTAATGTGTCTGCCTCAAAATTTCCTTGATATATTTTTAAAGGTCTGAATAAAAATTATAATAACTGAAAAAAAAGCTTATTTTCTCAGCTTGTTCACAGTGTACATAATCCCAGGTACAAACAGTCACATTTCCTCCCTATTGAGTCATTGTTATTTGTGTGTAACTCTTTTGCCCGTTGCCAACAGTGGGAACAAGGACACAAGGACCTTACACAGAAAGGTCCTTTTCTAAAACTGATTAGACTATGATCTATGCACATTTTTTCTAAAACTGATTAGACTATGATCTATGCACATTTAGGTTTCTTCTTCTGGTTCTGGGAAATTAAACTAGAGCTGCAGCTGGGCCAAATATTTTAATGAATTGTAAGCTTAACCAAAAAAAAAAAAAAAAAAAGATCTAGGACAATTTTGCAAGTTAGTGAAGCTGGGTCAAAACTGGCATGAAGTTTTGCTCCAGAAGAAAAATGGAGGAAATACTTTCTAGAAGCCATTTTATTTCAAAAGGTACATCATGTAATGTTGTGGCTTTTCACAGACAATACCTTTTACAATTTGAAATCCACTAATTTCTTTAAGATTATTAAAAAAAAACCCCACCACTGAAGCTTTCTCCAAAATATATTTTCCTTCACATTTTGGTTGAGACACTGAGCAGAAAATCTATTAGTCAAACAGAAGCTCTCTCATGGGCAGGATTTGGTTATTTTCAGGGTCTTCAGCATTGCTCAAACCATACAACCAGAAAGTCTGCCCACTGAGTGCACAGAAGGGATTAAACTATGTATATTGGTATTTTTAAAGACTGAGCAAAGTATGTAGGGACTATGACCAATGACACAGATGCAATGTATTCATTACCCAGCTGGTGGACACTAAGATATAGACAGACAATGGTTCCCTGTGGCAGCCACAGTTTGACTTGCTGATACTTAGAGGTGATAGGGACTGGTCCCACTTCCCTCCATTTCAGTGAGGACCATGCTTCCTCCTCTAATAATCGCTATCCTTTCCCTTTTTCTATGCTGCCAGCACAATTCCTTTTTGATCCTTAGTCATGTGCTACTTGAAAAAGCCAGACTAGCTAAAGTAAGGATTATGGGGCAGAGGGACACAACAGCGTTTCTGTAGAGAAGAGAGACGAGAATATATCCCCCATGTCCCAAGACCACATGTTTGTCTTTCATCTGTATTATGTATTGATAGTTCCTTCCTTTCCAGAGAAAACCAACAAACAAACAATCAGTCAAACAAAAGAAAGTAGAAAACACGCTGAAAACAATGAAGGCGCATACAAGAAACCCTACTGAAGGGGGATATGATGTGCACGTTGTTTTGATTTAGGTGGGGTGGGGTTTTTTGGAATTTCTTCCTGAAAGCTGTGATTACCTGACAAAATGCAAAAAGATGAATTTGTTTAAAGCATGTCCTCATCCCTGGATTAACGGGCTAAAAGAATACTGGTTGTTGCTGTGATCTGACTCACATAACTTACCTTCATAAAGTATCTTGCTATATTGCTGCAGCTGGCTGGATAATGTCTGTTTCTGTGTTTGTCATTACCAAGGAAAGAGACCTGCCAAATTATTCAAAAGTGTATTGCAGTCCCAGCACCTCTTATTATTCCTTGTGCTCCTTGCTCCCATTCCTTTCATGTTGTTCTGGTACACAGGGATATAATGAAGAAGTTACATAACTAATTAAAGCAGATGCATTTTTAATAAAGACTTTGGAATCGATTTTTTGAGAATTAACAAATTAAATTCTCAAGTGTATCTCAATGCTAATAAAAAAAAAGTTGGATTTACTTGTTTTGGTTTTCAGGAGTGTCACTCTCAGATGGATTTTCCCAAAGACTTTAGGGCTTTTCTTGGGTTACTAGTACACAGTGTGGATAATCCATGAAAAATAGATAACCCATGACTATTTAAGCATGCTGTCAGATCACAAGCAAAGGTGTAACTAATGTAACAATCAAAGGATCTCTAAAACTGACAGACTACCTCTTCAGGATTTTATAATCTGTTTTATTCATAATGTTAAAATGTAAGTATAGCTTAATTTTTACCACAAAGTGTATAAATGTAATAGTTGCTAGCCAAAAATGGGATGTTGAAGGAGGGCTCATTGAAATAATTGAAAAAACTCACACTGGCTCCATTGATCATGGGTGAATATTAAAAACCAAGTAGACATCCTATTGTGATTAGTTGTTTTAATTAAAAAGTTTGTAATTAACATCCACAGATTTATAATGTGGACAGGGAAGAAGAAAACTAGGAAAAATAATTGTGATATAAACCAAAGATTTTGTTAGTCTGGGGCAGGAAGTAGAGGAAGGAAAGATTTGAAAATTTACTTCTTTTTTACCAGAAACCCTGATCAAAACCACCTCAATTTCTGAAGATTTATTTGATTTTTCAGGCAGGATGGTTGGTGGCTCTTTTCCCACTCTTTATATTTCCTTCCTTTCTTCTTGATTTCTCTTCTCTATATTCTTGGAGGATGTCACAAGAGAATAAGTTAAGAAGAGAGAAAGAAAAGGAAAGTTACATTTTGGGGCCATATTTCAAAACCAAAGAGAAAGCTCTATATATTTTCCCCCCATGCAAATATTTGTGAAAAAAGAAATTACAAATATTTCCACATTTACAAATATTCCCACATAAAAAAATCATCATTATTAATAGCAGTGGAAGTAGTGGTGTTTAAAGAAAAATCTCTTTCCCTAGTCCCTCATTAGAAGATAAGACTCTACAAAATATCCAAAGCTAAATCCGAAGAACAGCAAATGTGCTTATTTTTGAACTACCATGCTCTGAATTAGATTTCTTTTTTATGTATTCAAAATGTTCATCTGTATTGGAAAGCTTGGTATCAAATTTCTACATTGCCATAAAATACACATTTTAGATTGCACATTTTCAGATTTGGAAGACTGAACCCAGAATTAATTTCTCCTGTCTTCTTTTAAACCCATAAATAGTGCTCTGCATCCATGCCTCTGCTGTGTTCTGTTTGGAGCATTGTATCTCTCGCTCACAAATGACCCATGATGGGGAAAATGTTGGGATGAGATTAACCTTGCAAGGCTCTACCTCAACATTGGGCTGTTCAGCAGTGACTGGTGATGTACGTGGGGACCCAAACTGTTTTTTCTCTGCATGAATTATGTTGATAGTACACAGCAAGGATTTCCACTTTTTGATCATGGAGTTGTCTTTTCTGTAGCCTGTGTTTGCCTAAACTTGGAAATATCAAGTGACTGAGTGATGAGCAATAGGGGCACTGCAATCAGTCTCCCTGTACACATGTGTATATGTGCGCGACTCCCACACACAGAGAAAGAACACCTGAAGTTTCAGGTACTTTTTTTCTTGTGAAATAGCTGCAGGGTGACTGAGATGAATCAAATGGCTTGAAAGAACAAAAGTTCAGGGAAATAGGTACAGCAATAAACTCAGTGATTTATGAGCAATGTGAAGGATTTACCACATTCTTGCATCAGTTCATATGATAAATTTGCTTTGGTCACTGCCTTCTGACTCACCGTGAGAACTAATTTACAAACCTGAGATATCTGAATTGTAAATTTGTATGTTTATTATTCATGATGAATAGAAAATCATTATATTAACATTCCCATTTTTTTTCCATTTAAGATTTGTGATTGATTGAAAATGAAAGCTGTTAAGGTAAGTCTTTGAGTTGTACAAAACTTGGCATATGTAATTTTCTTCTATTCACTATTCCTGACATTGTCTTTCAGCCTTCCCTCATTTGAACTGTTCTCTTTTTCCCAGCTCTTCAAATATACAGCAACCTGATATCCCAAACAAAGAAACACCTCAAATTCTTGTAAAATCTGAGGTTTCTCTGCCTGACTACAGCTGCAATTTCCTCATGGTTTACGTTACTGAACTTTGGTGGTTTTTTTTGTTTTTTTGGGGTTTTTTTTTGTTTTTTGGGGGGGGGGGGGGGGGGTGGTGTATGTTATTCCCATACTTCTGCCTTTGCTCTTATAAGTTCCTTGCATACTGAAAGATGTGCTGATTAGCACCAAGACAGGAAAAAGTGTGCAGGGAAATTATTCAAAAAGGCCACTCAGATTTCTCTGAAATGTTTTTGGAAGTCTGTAGCAGGAACACATATGTCACCTCCTGCCATATGTATAAATTGCTTCAACTCATGTCCTACTTGCAGTGTGAGTTGTATTTCGAAGGAGTGGGTTTTAATTTCTAGTTATTATTTTAAAGGTCAGCTGGCCCAGACAAGCAGCATACCAATGACATGAGTTAATAATTTTGCTCTCAGAAGATAACAGTGCTAACTCACATGAAGTACAGGGACAGCATCACACCAACAATCATTTTCCTTGGGACAGCAATATTAAATTTTCATATGGGTCCAGCTACCATAATCAAGAAGTTGAGTGGAATGTGAATGTGCAAGCATCTAAAACACTTCCTGGTAATTTTACACGTATCCTGTGATAATTTCACACAGTTGTGGTAAATGCAAGGCACTTTGCACATCCCTCATTAAGGGACAGCAGCCCTTAATGCAGCAGCCAGTTTACCAGTATGTCCTGGAGAACTGTGGCAGCAACTTCACAACTCAGCTTTGCTCCTGATAACTTGTTATTCTACCTGTATTCTGGCAGAAATATCTCAATAACTCCCACCCCCCAGGAGGACAGGATCGGGTAGAGACTGGCATTTTGTGAATGTCTGGACAAAAATGTGAGGAAGCTCCTAAATCCCACAGCTCTTGCAAAAGAAACTATGAATTACTTATTTTTATGTTCTTTCTACTTCAGGACCCTGTCTGAAAAACTGGGAATACACATCTTCATGCATTAATAGTACACTGCCTTTGTGAGCAATCAAAGCTGCTTTGGTCAAGATTTTAAAAATTGACTGAACAACCCCATTTTCAGAAAGTGCTGTGTACTGACTCTGAAAAATAGGCCAAGCAAGGTTTTGAAGCAACAGACATCCAGAATGAGACTCAGAGAATTC
The DNA here is from genome assembly GCA_013400195.1 of Aramus guarauna. NCBI lineage: Eukaryota > Metazoa > Chordata > Aves > Gruiformes > Aramidae > Aramus > Aramus guarauna. The sequence goes on from VXBL01010515.1 coordinate 129,820, forward strand.
CTCATCACCTCTGAAAAACCCAGCTAGGTTTCTGGAGCCACCTCAAAAAGCTAAGTGTCAAACGAGAGATTTGATTTTTATAGTACAGGACATCACACCATTGTTAGTCATCTGTCTGCTGCCCACTCATTCCTTGGACAGGGCAGGCAGCAATATCAACATTGTTCCCTACTAAAATAACAGCTTTAAAATTTAGCTGAGGTTTCATAGAAGTCCTGTGAGCTTCCTAACATTTACATTCCTTCCAGCCTTGGCAATACTAAAGCCACTTCCCTTTCCTGGGTCAGTAATAATCACTGTTTGCAATTCAGACAAATGAACTGATTTTCAACAAGCGAGATGCCCAAAGGAAAGGCATTAGTATCATGGCAGAAAACTTGCCACAACAGACACAAACACTTGCAGAAGTGATGACATTGTGGAAATATATTTGGCAGGGAAATAGAGAAAAGAATAGGGTCCTAGGAAAATGAAAAAGAAATCCAAAACACTGCATGACAACCCAGATCTGTGCAAAATGCACCAGTGAATAGTTGTAAACTGATATTGAAAGAGAACAAACTGGAAAACTAGAGCTATACCTTTGATGATGTGCTGTCATATATGACTGCAAAGGCTTTGCTTCATGTTTCCCCCTGTAGTGACCACTTATTCCCCAAAAGACTGGGTCAAAATCCCTTTCCCAGTCTGGATTGCTGCATCAGTGGACTGACTGCACAGGCAATAACACGTGCAATGAATGCTGCAATGAATGGTGTTTTCCACCAAAGAGCACTCTCCTGATTCACCTTCAACTTCTGCCAAGGTCCGATGGGGATGGTAGCTCTTCTGTGATTCCTTCCAATGAGGGTGGCAGCTTTAACATATGTGCTCTTCCACACCAGCACTGCTATCAGGAAGGAGGATTATCCGTGATGGAAACAGTACCCTCGAGGAACAGAGAGGGAAAGACTGGGTTTTGTGAAAATATGACCCTGCTATGAAAGTAAGTGTCTAAAAAGTGTGGAAGGGCACCATCAAATTACTGAGACTTACCATTGTATCTATTATAAAACTGTAATAATAGAGGGGACTTCTGTCTGCTAAAAAAATTACTTGCTATATTGCTCATAATTAAAGAAAAATGAAAACCATATGACAGCCTAAGCAATTCAAGCATCTAATAAGCTTTGATACACAGCTTCTGCAGAGCTTGTGCAAATACACATTAACTTTAAAAATGCTATTCTCCCCAGTGGACAGATGTTCAACTGCTGAAGTCGAGAGACAATCAAGGATAGTAGATTGCATGCTGAGTGCTGTTGAAGGGTTGTGAGTAAAGATAGACATCATGGCAACATGTTGAGGACATCAAATAACTCTCTCTAACTGTCTCTGTGCCAGAGTCCTTTTTTAGACAAAGCTGCATTGCATCTGGAGAAACAACAAGGAAGTACCTTACCCAGTCAGTCTCTCCTGGGACATGATATGCTCACGGAAAGACACACAGTTTGGTCATTTGAGGTGGTCACAGCTTGAAGTTGACCTGATGTTACCTTGATGGTTTCTGTAGCTTTAGTCATTCAGTGCAATAAAAGGCTCACTAAAAACTGGGATCCTGCATGTCAAGCTACCCTTTTCTTTCTCAAACTGTATCATTTCACAGACAACCCTACAGTCACAGGATTTCTGCAGTCCAGGGACCAAGTTGGGGCCCAAAAGCCACTTCTCTTGCAATGGAAAAGCTTATATCCTTCCTGCATGCTTAATATTACGATGCAGACCGAGTGGTACTCTTTACTTGATAATAGTATATATGGTAGATTATTACAATGGCTATAGAAATAATTAAAGCTTCAATTACTTCTCCTAGTTTATGCTTTCACATCCTTTTAATTTTGGGAGCTGGAAATAGTTAAGTCAGTTCTCACTTTAATTTTCAGTCTGTGTGCTCTGCAGTAGGCACTGAGGCTTACAAACAGTTCTGAAAAAGTGGAAGAGGAACTTAATTTGCTAATGTTTATTTTAAAATACTTGTGTATTGGGTTAAAAAGGAAAAAAAAAAAGTCTTGAAAATGTTCTCATATGTCTTGATATGGCTGAAACTCTGCCTTAATAAACCCTAGTTATTGAGTTAACGAAACCAATTAAGTTAACCTAGTTAACCAAAGTTAACCTGTTAACATCCAGGCAATTGCTTTGGGGAAAAAAAGTTAGAACATTACTACTGTTTCCAATACTTCAATGTCCTGAATTATTAGTGGGAGCTGGGGAAGAATAAAAGCCTGAGCCCCAGAAGGTGATGAGTATTTCTATGCAAAGTGCTAAGCAGTTGGAATAAATCATTATGAAAAGTGGGCAATGTGTGAAACAGGCAACAAATAACTGGAGGGCACTTCTTTGTCAGTGGTCAGTACCAAAGTCTGTTTGTAACCATGGCAACTGGGAGTCCAAATTTACAGCATCGCTATCAACAAATATTGAAAGGTAACTTGCAGCACTTTTCTCATTCAAGCAATATTGCCTGTTCTCCCACTGTGCCCTACAGACACGTGCCCTGACCCCAGGCTTCCGCCTTCACAGAGACAATCTGCAATAGGGCCAGTTACGCTCTGTGAGTATACATTCCTCCTTCCTGTCAAACAGACTGGCACATGTCATGCGTTATCTCTCTGGCGTTATATTTCCTCCCAAATATGTGTGGAAAATAATAGAACTTTCTGCAGGCAGTAAGATGAAATCTTTTCCAAATGCTGAGACCATGCAGAGTTTTTTCTGCGACACTTTGCATCCTCTATCTTATCCTCTGGTCACAGACAGAAGTCTGCTGGAAGAACACCGCCCAAGAACTACTAGAAAGTTAGTGTCACTTTTCAGATAAAACTCTCTGAATCTATTTCTGAATAATCTCTGTTGAAAAGTAAATATGCATTCACCAAATTAATTTAGTTGCATATGAAAAGTCAATATGCCTGCCTTTTCCTCTCAGGATTAAATTGTAAGAAGCAAATTTTTTCTGGATATAGAACAAATAGAGACAGGATTCAGTAAAGGTCCTATTGTGCCTGGATGTAAAAGCTGATCTGTAATGTATTTTTCTCCTGAAGTAATTATTTTTTTTGGTTACAGAACTCCCTTAAGCATGTACCTACCTTTTAAATATATAAGCTGTCTGTAACTTAAAAGATTCTCTGCTCAAAAATGTTCTACAACCACATATAGTCATTTTTATTGGGAACTTATTTAATAACTTCAGTACAGCTAGATATGTACTTACATGTTTCCTTATGTTAAGTCATTAAATCAACACTTCAACCTTTTCTATTATTTAGAACACTAATGCTATCTGGGTAGGTTGAGTTATTCCTATGGTATTACTCAAACCTAAGGAAAGCCAATCTTTTCCTATTTCCTTTTTGATTCCATGATGCAAAGAAACTCATTTGCTTAAAGCTAAAGCCTGATTTAGTCCTGCTACTTGTCACACTGCAGGACATGTCATCTTGCGTACAGGTAAGTTTCAGTTTTGATCAGCGCATTCCATCCCTCTCATTATTTACTACTTTTTCAATGATCATTTTGAAGTTTTACAAGGTGGTTGAGCTATGGCACAGGGAACAGGTAGGTAACTCTGACTTACCAAAGAGGCACTGTAAGCTAGAAGTGCCATAAATGGTGTGATAATAAAGGGTTAAACAACGCACTGAAATATTTATGTACACCTACTTTCGGTTACCGAATCAAACCATTCAGACAAATATTCTGGAATAAACATTAGAAAAATTTAGTGCCTTCTTTTCTCTCTTTGTCCATAGACTACTAAAGTGCCACCTGTACCTGCTTCTTAAATGAAACCATTAGAGGTACTTTGCCTGTGAATATACATTCCCTAAAGCATATGGGATTATTTTAAATGTAACATCAATTCTGAACTCCATAATTTTCTGTTGTTGTTGTGGTGGTGGTGGTTTTTTCCTTCTTGGCCTATACCACTATTTGTATCAGACACTGTTACTTGTTTTCATCAGACAACTCTCCAAATGAACAAAGCTAAGAATAGAAACCATATCGCTGGTAATCTGCATTCAGAAGTCTCATTTACTGGACTGGGAGTAGTAAAGTGTTTCCACAATAATTGTATCTTGCAGCCAGCTGATGAACTCAGCAAAAGTATGCACCACACCAAATATATTTGCCACAGGTATTTTATTTCTGTTTATATTTATTAAGAGAAAGAAAGAAAGAATGTTTACAGGCTAACATGTTTTCAGTAACATTTACATCCGAACACTATGTTTTAGAAATTATAAGAGATACAAAGGATCATAACTGGCTTGGGTTTTTTGGCATAGTACGTTGATATTACCTATATTTGAGTCAGTGTGAAGCCAAAAAAGCAAATTAACACTCAAAAAATTGCTGCTTAGTACTGTCATTTAATCTTCATAGTGCATCTTGCTGCTGCACAAATTCTTATCAACATTGAATCCTCCAGCCAGATGGAAATTTGCTATAGCAGGAGTGTGTTTTTCAAGGAATGTAATAGTAAAAAGGAAAAATAGTTATAATCATATTTCTGATTTTTTCCACTAACATTCATCCATAACCATAATATTTCATTAGAGATCCAGTGCCTGGTACCTGTCCTGCATGGCTTCTCAACACTCATAATTCTGTACTTATGTTTGCCTTTAAAGGTATAGAAGCTACTCAAATTTTATGCGAGAAAAGAAAAATTTCATCATAGTTTAACACCTATCAAATTCACAGTCATTTGTGGAGCTTTTTTTTAGTTGTTTGCCGAGCAGATTCCATAAGCCCATCCCACCCACTTGCTTTTGTGCTCTAGAGGAAGTTTCCTCAGCATCGTCACATGCCCACATCTGGCATGAAAATGAATTTATCAACTAAAGTAAAAACAAAAAACAACAAACAAACAAACAAACAAACAAACCACAAAACCCAAACCCAACACATGTTACTTTAAAGAGAAATTGTTTGGAGTTTGGAGGTTGCTTGCTTCAGCAATTGTCAATTCTACCCCCAAAGTCATATATACTAGTGTAAAATGTGCTAAATATTGTTTTAGTCCCTAAATCTTGATTTGATAAAAACAACATGAAAGAAGCAACTGTGATTTTACTTTTCAAGGAGCTGAGGCCTCTCAGTTGGTGTGGATTTCATTTAAAATGTTTAAAATGTTTAAAATGTTTTCACTCCTTTGGGGGTCCAGGCAGTTTTCTACAACTGACCTGAGGAACAATTATCTAGAACTAAAGACTGTAAAGTACTGGAAGAAAAGGAATAAACCCAAGTTAATGTCAAAATCATGAAATCCCCAGCTGGGAGGAATACCCCTCTCTTCCAATTCCTGGCAGAGACCTGAAATGAATAACTAGACCTTTGTCATGCCAACAGTTATGCAGGAGAAATGCAAGCTATATACCCTCTGATTTTTATTTTTTATTTTTTCCTATTTTGCTTTTAGGAAAGCTGCTGAATGGCTGGAGAGACATCCATGCTTACGCTTTTATCCCAAGCACTGTCTACCTCCCAATATGCTCTATAGATGCTTTTTGCAACATTCTTCAGTGACTCCCTCTGAAAGTACAACTTTTGTATGACCAAAACACCTTTCTTGTGGAACTGGTCTCTATTATCCTGGCTAGGGGGAAGCAGATGAATTCCAGCTTGTGAAAAATTGAAGAATGTTAGCAGACCTGTACTGTATTCCAGTCCCATTTACTCTAAAAGGTCATTTTGTCTCCAGACAAGTGAAAAATAAAGAAGCAGTAAATAGTTTGTCTTGCTTCTGGCCTTGCAAATCTCTCAACAGGATATCAATATTGGTTTTTTATGATACCTTTTTGGTAGCCTGAATACACCTATTAACAGAGAAAAATGTAAAAGACAGTGTAGACATTCAACAGAAGTTTTGCTTTCAGGACTTTGATAGAAGGTGTAAGACAAAGACATTGACAGACCTCAGACTGTCCTTCCTACAGCAAAATATCCTGGGACATTTTAGTGGTGAGGGCAAGAAGGATCTGCGGGAGCCTCTAACACTGTCCCTATCAGATCCCACCTCTTGCTTTTTTTCCACCCAGAATGTACTGCGGAGCCCAGGCCAAGCTGCTACGACTGCTGGCTCTTCCTTCCTCTGAGGGATGTGGGGCCGGACAAGGAGGAGGCTTCCTGGGACATATGTTTTTTTTCCTTGCAGACCTGGAAGGCCATTTGCCCAGCCATTAAACAAGCTACTTCTGAGCACCAATGACACCCTCTTGACCAGGGACTTCAAGAGCCCGCACTGTGACCATTCATACGTAGTTGTGTCCCTGGGGCAAAGGAGAAACACGTCTGAGGGGGACCACAGAACTTCTTTCTACAGTCAGCACCCACCAGAGACTCGGCTGCAGATCAGCCTCTTGACTGGGGACATGCTGATGCTTGCATGTCCTTGCAATCTTTCTTCCCTCCAAAAGTATAAATAAACCCTAAGGGCTAAGTAACTATCAAAATATTTCAAAGCCTTTTATCCCTCTCTCTTGTCATTCTTATGGTGTCCCATCCTGAGTGTGTGTTACACTGGCAGGTTATGAATGGATGTAACTTCAGCATACATCAAGGACACACCGAGTTTAGATACAAGGCCACTGAGTTTCATCTCCATATGTGACACAGGATAACAGCATTTTCTTTCATGCATTCAGGAAATTATGTACCAGCTTTAAAAAAAAAATCAAACCAACAAACACTTACAAATATGATTTTCATTTTTTTTTCATAGTTGTCCTTGCGTCAATCTAGTTAAACTAGTAGTGCCCTGACAGAGCCTTCTGGCACTACTTCAGGTCTCTTGAAAAACAAGAATGAAGTACTTCTGAATAATTTCCAGGAAGTACAACTAAGCCCAAAGTGTCTGTAGGAATTGCCAGAGGTAAGGTGGAGAAGCAAAGTCTTGTTGGGAGCTTGCGACAATGCCAAATAGCTGTTTTTAAAGGGCAGTGAAAATGGTATGGGTGTGCAAAAGGACTACCTCATCTGATATTGTGTGCAGAGACCTCGATTCCACCTGTTACTCAAAAGCAAGCATAACATACAGAGTGCATACAGAGCATTAGGCTAGTTGTTGAATCAAGAGCCTGCACTATTAGCTTAAAAAATACACTTTCCTTCCAAATACTGCTTCTTTGATTCCTGTTTGTACGTCCAGCTCATAGAAAGAAAATCTCCCTCTATATATATATCCTGGAGGTTAACACCCTTTCATATAATGTTTATTTGACTGTTTCTGAATGGGAGAGTATTGTGCAAAGACATTTCTGTCTCCCAGCTCCCTATCTTATATGACTGAAGCAATCAGTTCAGCACAGCATGATGGAGAAAGGGCAGATTGAACAGATGATTCAGAGGTGAGACGAGGACAAACGTATGTTTGAATTGAGAGGGGGCGTGTGCTTGAGTTAACTTTCTTGAAGCTTTCATTAATAATAAACTTTTCTCTTGTTTTCAAACTCCGCTTGTTTTCCTGAGCATGAATGAATCACTGGCAAATTTGTCTGCAGCTACTTTAATATTTAGCAATGACAATTCATTATATTAATTCTGCTCAACTACTAGTTTTTCTCAAAGACGTCAGATAGCTTAGTTGAACACATGCTATATACCTTTGGTTTGGTTGATTAAAAAGTATTTAGTATATCCTGTACCAAAACAGTATGGAAAACACAGCTTTGACTCAGCAGAGGTTTTAGTAGTAAACAGCTCAGTATAATTACTTAAGACAGGTTTTAATCTGCTTCACCATGAAATATTCATGGTCATACCTAAGAATAAATGTCAGTACTGTGACAGCTTCCTGTGATATCTAGGACATTACCTGCGAATTGTTTGTGTGAGTATTTACTTGCACAAACTTAAATAACATTTCTGCCTGTAGTGATGTGCTAAGCAGCTCTGTGTGTGGTGCTACCCTGCCCTTTCCTGTATCAAAAATCCTCTTGATGGAGGTTACGATTATTGGTGTTCACTGGATCTCATCACTGACTTTTGGAAAACCAAGGGTAATGCTTATTTGTGAAAAGCGATTTGATATTTGAGCCCTGTAAAGAACTTGTTTGATTTTCAACATCTTGTGCTTGCATGGATGACAAATTTAGTGCAGCCCAAAGTTCTTCCTTGCCTTAAAGTCTATTACACAGGCCTCAGAGCCTCTAACCAAACAGAGTAAGGTTAGAAGTTTCATGAAAAGAAAAATGTAAAAGACTGGATAGTTGTCAGAAATTTATTCTGTACATTTGTAGCATTTTATATGCAATATTCCATTGTGTATTTGCATCCAGATGTAAATAAAGCACTCAGTAGGCAGTGAGGTTTCACGCGGAGAGCCTGGAGGTCTGCAGGGGACTGCTTAGCAATAGTGGGCCAGCTCCCAGCTGGAATAAACTGGTGTAGCTCCTACTGAGCTTTACACCTACTGCATGTGTCCTAGCCATTATGTAGCTCCAGGTGTTTGCATGGGTCATTGTCAGGAAGAGGGCATGAGGGTAAATGAACTAAATGAACCTTTGGTCTGATTCAGCCCAGCTGTTTTGAAATGAATGTTAAATTTTACTATTTTTCATTATTCATAATATTGTTATTAATGGTTGTTATTATTATGATTATTGTTGTTAGTATTAATAATGATACAATAGCCTAGGTAGACAAAGCCTAAGCACACATTCCGCCTTGCAGGTGAGCTTCTGCCAGGGGACGAGGTATTGCTTTGGCACTGGGACTGGGCTTGGTGGGTACAGCACAGCTTTCCCCTGCACACATGCATCATGGGAGCTCTGCTTATGGCATCCTCACCCTTTGGAGTAGCAGTGGCTGGGGAGACCCCCCTGGTACCTTGTTGCTGCCGCTGGAAATGATTTGATGCTGTTTTGGCAGGCTCTGCCTGAACCTGCTGCGAGTGCATCACACACCAGTTACAGTGGCCCACGAAGGAAGGTTCGCGCCCTTCCCAGCCCGGGAGTTCGCGGGTATGGTCCTCATCTGAAGGCTCTGTGTGAATAATGCAAAACACTGGATGGCATCCCCCTCACCTTCCCTCTGGCTGTCAGCTGATGAAACAGGCATCAGAACGGGGTTCAGTGTTCTTAAATGGAGTCTGTTCATTTAGTATGTCAGCTAACCACGAGCCTGTGTTTATGAACACATTCAGAGTAGCAATGGGGAAGCAAGTTATCATCATCTAAACCTTAGTAAATATAGATCAGAGTCTGATTTTCTAACTCTGGTAAGAGATACCTTTATCCACCAGTGCTTTTGTTTGAATTCAGAAAAGTTTATGTTAGATATACCATAAATGATATACAATGTTTCTCCACACAAGTAAGGATATCAGAATCTGACCCAGGGTTTGCTAATGATCTGTTGATAATGAAATAGAAAACCACCTTTCAGATCTACATTGAATCGTCTTTTTTGGGTAAGACCAATTGGCCACATATCTGTATAATGATCAAGTCTCATGGGAGGCTAGAGATATACCTTGTTAAAAGTTTCTACCATATGTCAGAGGAAATTTCTGCTTATTAATTAGCATCTTGAGAAGACTATTTAAGGAATGTGTAGGAGTGGTCTGGTTAATTAGGGACTATCAGAAACCTTATATCAACATAGTTTGGAAGTATATTAAATTTTTGATGTCTATCACAGCATTTACTGCAATACTCGACCTAGTTCTCAGCTGCAGAAGCTGAGGCTACAGAGCCTCTTCGTATCTCAGCTACTTTACTGATGAGTTGGGTGTTACACACTTATCAAGAGCATCAGTATTAAAAATAGAAAAAGAAATAAAACTATTAAGGTAATGTTCAAGCAGACTGTTCAGTAGCATTACTTTTCCAACATGAATATGCAAATTAATTAATAAAAAGAAAAGTGGATCACTAATACTGACCACAGATTTTTATTTTTTTTACTGTTTTAATTCCATAATTAAATTCATTGTGTTAATGCATTACCTACAGTTATTCCTTTTGCTGGCAGTGAAGAATAACTGAGTGCCTGCTAAATTTCAGAGTATAATAGCACCCTGGCACGAATCTTCTATATTGCCTGTCTTCCTTCCCAAAGAGGGCCATTCATACAGGGGATTCTAGCAGATAGAAAGGTATCATAGATGAGTTTGTATATTTCTTATGTTAGACCTACCAAGATCTGCATCATAGTCATCTAGTTCTTGTGTTAGTGACTTGAGTGGTGGCCTCAGAGATACATCATCCTGTGTTTTCATGGAAACTTTTAGTGTTATGTAGGAGTTTGAGCTTTTTTTAACCATCTTTTTATTGTTCTCCTTCATTACTTCCTAAAATTAAAAATACTTAGGGCAAACTTCACTTCCTGATCCCCCTAGCCACTCATAGAGTTTCATGTCTTGCTTCTATGCAATCTTTTAAATAAAAGCAGAAAAATACAGACTGTTCATCATTATAATTTAATTTTATCCTTTATAAATAAGAAAAGGAACTCAAAAGTAGAGTGGATTAGGTATCTGAGCAGGAGACTCAAGCCTAGTAGAAACAAGCACAGGCATTTTACTCCAGCATCACTATTGTTATAATAACTCCCGTGATCATGTATCCTGCTCCCATAATAGCTTCTGCCCCTGATGTTCCCTATTTCTGCCCACAATGTTGTGTTGGTACTTTGCAGGTACAATTTAATTAATTGTCAGGGACTGGTATGGAGAATGGATTATGTGAGGTGCAGGCTATATGTGTGAAAGCATGTTATTTTAAAAACATTCCCCTTGTTAGTGAATATCAGGAAATTATCCTTGAACTTATGGGCAGTCCCACACAAGAACATTGGGGAACAGAGAGACCAGGAGGCAACTTCAGATGGAGCAGACAGGGAGAGAGGAGACAAGGGTAGAAGGGAAAGAAGATAGATAAGAAAGAAGGTGGAGGCTAATTTCTGGCTTCTAACATCCCCAAGACAAAGGGGTTACTCTGTGACCTACTGTATGCAGGATTTTAAAATTCTTTGTTTCTCTAAAATTAAAACTTTTGTGAACACCAAAACTGGGGAGAAAAAACAGGAAAAAAAAAAGGGGGGGGGGGGGGGGAAGGAAAAAAAAAAAAAGAAAAAAAAAAAAGAAAAAAAAAAAAAAAAAAAAAAAAAGGAGGGGGGGGGGGGGAAGGAAAAAAAAAAAAGAAGAAAAAAGAAGGAAAAAAAAGAAAAAAAAAAGAAAAAAAGAAAAAATTGGCCCACTGTCCAAGTTCTCAGATTCTTGACACTGCTGCTCACAGTTTCCTATAGAACACATTCTTACATGTGCAGTTGATATGGGAAAATATTTATAAAAACCACAGACATAAATCTTTAATTCATACATCAAATCAGAAGATACTAGTCAGGTATTTTTTCTTTGCCTTATCTACTGTTTAAAGTAATATCATTATTATAGAAAGTATTTTCTAATAAGTACAGTTCTTCATATGACAAAGTACCATCACATCTGAGGGTATTTAAGGAATCCTGCTACCATCCTTTGGTCAGTGCTAGTTAGAAGCACTGTAAACAGATCAGAAGAGATTTCTTTCTCATCCTGGCTCTGTACAATGTTTTTTCATGAACACATTTTTTTCCAAGCATCAGGTTCAGACTTTTAAGGAAACAGTTTCATTCCCAGTAAGAAGTTGAGCACTTAACAGCCTGCTGACTTTGAAAAATTCTGAGAATTAATCAAATGTATTATTGGATGGGCTTGAATCAAGAACAAACTGGTTTTGACTCAAAGTCCAATAATTTCTGCTCATGCCACTTAGTTGTTTTTAAATTAAGGATATACTCCAGTGAGTTTATTGAAGCCTATGAAAGATCAGTTAAATACACAAGTATCTGTGGGGTAATGCACTAACCTAGGCTATCAGCATGTCATTAGAACAAAAAATTAGAAAAGTTTTAATAACCTCAAGACATGATAGAATCATAGAATCATTTAAGTTTGAAAAGACCTTTAAGATCGAGTCCAACTGTAAACCTAACACTGCCAAGTACACTGCAGGATGGGTTCCAAAAAGTTTGGAAACGTGAAATATAGCATTGATAAACTAAATATGAAAATTGTGAATAAAACAAAATAATTATGCATAACATACTAGAATGTTAGTCACATAGGACAGGAAAAGTATTTACGTGCCTGTCCCCATTCCTAGCTAAATAAGCATTGTAATCCCTTATGTGTATTTCTATAAACATAAATTTTGTAGGGAAAAAAGCCAAATAATGTAGTGGATTTTTTTTTCCTTAATATTATGCTTAAATAGTCAAAAGATAATGCATAGAATACGGAAATCAGGCTAAGGAAAGAGCACAGACATCCAAAGGGGTGAATCCCTAGAGTGAATATGTGCTAGAGAAATATTTATTTTAAAATAGGTCACCTTTTCATCACTTCATTGATAAATGTTGCCCTTATTAAGTGTTATGATAGTGCCCAAGAATATCAATTCAGAACTGAAGTAGATGAGCAGCTTTTCAGAAACATAATAAAAAAACCCTGTCCCTTCCTCAAGGTACTTACTATCCATCTGCCAGATAGCATGAAAGGTAAACAGACAAGTAGGAAGGAATAAAAGAAGGGAATGAGGTGATGATATCAAGAGAGTTTAGCAGAAAAGGGATGTTTCAATGTTCACTTCACTTCTTTAGTACTAACACATTTCAAGTATAGCTCTGCTCATGTTTGGTGGGTAATACTCAGAAAGAACACAACCTCTGTTTGCTGCTGCTACATCTTCATTCTATAATCCTGTACAAAGCTATCAAATTTCCCTTCAAATCAGCATAGCAACTCTTTCAAAATTTTTTCAGTCTCAAATCAACCTAGAAATAAGTGTTAACAGAAATAAACTTTTTGGAAGAGGTACCTGTCCCACAGCTGTAAAGCGTGGCACCATATAGTGTGTCCAGTTGTGGGTCCACATAGTGTGAGCACAGCTTATTGGATAGCTTCCAAACTAGCAGGGCACTGGATAATCATAGAATCACAGAATCGTTTAGGTTGGAAAAGACTTTTAAGACCATCAAGTCCAACCATTAACATAGCACTGCCAAGTCCACCACTAAACCGTGTCCCTAAGCACCACATCTACGAGTATTTTAATACCTCCAGAGATAGTAACTCAACTACTTTCCTGGGCAGCCTGTTCAAATATTTCACAACAGCTTCAGTGAAGAATTTTTTCCTAATATCCAATCTAAACCTCCCCTGGCACAACTTGAGTCCCTTTCCCCTCATCCTATCAATCCTAATATATTGTATTATGTAATAATATATGTAGTAATGCATATAGTAATGTTTGTATCTTTATAGTGTATAATACAGATAGATCACAAGAAAAAATATTCCAGATAAATATAAGTACCCTCAGGGTGACACAAGCAATTTGAAAAGAGCTTTGATACAATCATCCACTGCAGAATATGAAAGAAATTTGTAAAAGGTGTGCAGCATTGCTGTAGATTATTTTACAGATAGTTTGAGTAGTGGCAATGGCTAGGTTACCCTATTGAAGCAATATCTGTAATCATATTCTAGACCTACAGACAATTAGGAGAAGTAGACTGCTTAACCCATAACCCACTGATGAATAAAAAGAGGCATCTAACATTATGCTTTAAATACCCTCACTGAATGTTGTTGACACACAGGTTTTTGCAAGACCTTTTTTCTTCCTCTTAAGAATGATAAAGTGGAAAGCATTTCAATAGGTGAACATATTCTTCCTGCTGAGTTATCACCTCTTCTACTGATATCGGTAAACTACGTACTGATTACTGTCTGAAATGAGTGATCTGCTGTATGCTTGCTTGCTTGGAATTAGTCAAAGGAAAAGAAATGGTGTGGCAGACCCCGGATGGAGGCGAGGTGTCCACCAAAGCCGCTCTATCACTCCTGTCCTCAGCTGCACAGGGAAGAGAGAATATAACAAAAGGCTCCTGAGTTGAGATAAGAGCAGGGAGAGATCACTCACCAATTACCTTCACAGGCAAAACAAACTCAACTTAGAAAAAAATAATCTAATTTATTACCAAAAAAATTAGAGTAAAATGAGAAATAAAACCAAACCCTAAAACACCTTCCCCCCACCCATCCCTTTTTCCCAGGCTCAACTTCACTCCCAATTTCTCTACTTCCTCCCCTCCAGCAGCACAGGGGGATGGGGAATGGGGTTGTGGTCAGTTCATCACACGGTGTCTCTGCCGCTCCTTCCTCCTCATGGGGAGGACTCCTCACACTCTTCCCCTGCTCCAACGTGGGGTCCCTTCCACAAGAGACAGTCCTCCATGAATTTCTCCATCATGATGCTTCCCATGGGCTGAAACTCTTCATGAACTTCTCCAATGGTAGTCCCTTCCATGAGGTGCAGAACATCAGGACCAGAGTGCTCCAGCATGGGTCCCCCACAGGGTCACAAGTCCTGCCAGCAAACCTGCTCCAGCCTGGGCTCCTCTCTCCATAGGTCCACAGGTCCTTCCAGGAGCCTGCTCCAACACAGGCTTCCCACAGGGTCACAGACTCCTTCGGGTGCACCCACCTGTTGCAGCGTGGGGTCCTCTATGGGCTGCTCCACCATGGACCTCCATGGGCTGCAGGGGGATAGCTTGCCTCACCATGGTCTTCGCCATGGGCTGCAAGGCAATCTCTGCTCTAGCACCTGGAGCACCTCCTCCCTCTCCTTCTTCACTGACCTCAATGTCTGCAGAGTTTCTCTCACATCTTCTCACTCCTCTCTCTGGCTGCAAAACCCGCTCCTAGTTGTTTGGCTTTTGGTGGGGTTTTTTTTGTTTATTTGTTGTTTTGGTTTTGTTTATGTTTTTTTTTTTTTTCCTTCTTAACTGTTATCCCAGAGGCACTACCACCATCACTGATGGGCTCAACTTTGGCCAGTGGTGGGTCCATCTTGGAGCCAGATGGCATTGGCTCTGTTGGACCTGGAGGAAGCTTCTAGCAGCTTCTCACAGGAGCCACCCTTGTAGCCCCCCTGCTACCAAAACCTTGCCACACAAACCCAATACAAATGGGAATGCTTTCTGGTTGTCTATGCCTCTGAATCAAAACAAGTAAAAATGTAGTTTGTATTGTCCCCATTTAATAACTGTCACATAGTAACTAAGGATCTAATCTTTGAAATCATTAACATAATTCCCTGTCACGATGAGACATAGGTAAGAGGTATTTTAGCCTGATATGCCTGTGCCTAATACACAATAGAAGATAACAATGTTTGCTGCCACTTCTCTTTGAACTGAACATGGTCCTATTTGCACATCCGTGAAGAATTCAATGCAACAGACTGTGTGTCGTACCACATATGCTTCCCTTGGTCTAATCCGAACTGATGAATTTTTCCCTCTCCCAGTAACTGAGATGTCACATGTTTTGCGCAGACACATAAGATTTTACATCTTTAAAAATCATTTCTTTGTCCAAGATTAACTGAAAGCTAATAAAAAAGTGTCACCATCCACCTTCTTAACAGAAAATACTTCATCTATTTAAAAAAAACAAACGCAGCTTCTTGGAGTAGTCTATCTCAATAGCCCACTGACTGGGCATGACTAAGAAACTCACTTTAGAAACAGAGTAGATTAGATCCTTTGTCAAAGGAGTCTGAAGGCAGTGATTGAACCAATAAAGGAACAAGTACACAATGTGGTTTAGGTCTGGAGAAGGGAGGAGGATGTCCCTTGGTTCCAGATACTTCTCACCCCTTTCATAAGGAAATGTGTGAGTCTGAGGGTGTAAATGATAATCATAGTCTCTGTTTTCTACTTTAACTGGTGAGGGTGAGGTATGAGGGAGCTCATGGGCTTGAGAAGTACTTCTGAGGTAGGTGGTGGATAAACTCTAGCATGGCTCATTAGAGGAATAGCTCTGTAATGTCTGAAGGATTTGAATATTCACTGTAATTCTTCATCTGTCCTCCTCATAGCAAGGGGAGTTGGATTCATCACTAGGATGATTCATACTCTGACTGTCAGGGGGTTCATTGCATGGAAGAAGTTCACTTCGATGCTGAAGTGGGAAAATTAAATATTTCAGGGAGATTTCTCTTCGTAACATCAACACTAACAAAAGTCATCACCCACCTCTTTGGATGGATTTCTGTAATCTTGTTCTTCTTGTCCTGCGTGTTGCCATGTATGATTCTGTACTACAGGTGTCTTCAGAATATAGGCTGCATTAATAATATTCTATTCTGAAGCAACTGAGCATGGAAAACTAAAACTGGAAGAAAAACAAATCCTTCAGGATATAACTGAAGTCTTCTCTGAAATACTATGGACCAAAGGTTGTTTTGATTTAGGAATGCAGGAGAAACATGGTGGGATCTACTGAAACTTTGGGATGTGCAGATGAAATGACAACTGCATGATATCCAGACTACTCTGAATACATGTAATGCCTTGACTAGTAGATGATCTTATCAACTTCACATATACAAATTATTTTTAAAAGTACGTGGAATACTACAAAAGTGAAACTCTCCTTGGATTTTTTTGATAGTTGCCAAAGGATGTTTGACAGAATCTTCATAGTTTCTGGTCCAGTGAGAGAAGAATATTTCATTAGGATGCATCTTGATTACCAAAGAATATAGGGTCTGGACTTACCTAGAGTATACTTGAATCCTGACAATGAAATCTTGTTAAAATGAAGTTTTATGAACAGCTGTCACACCTTTGCTCTCTATCCAAGGAAAGACATTTTTCAGATGGTTCTGAGTGAGTAAAAGCCTGAGAGTTAAAATAGAAGCTGATTTATAATGTTACCTGCATCAGTTGTTTCAGACACGTCTGCTATTCTAACAATGACTCTGTTTCATACTTGATTATAATATATATATTGGGTGGTATAGCATGTAAGATGTGTAGGTTCCAAAAAGAGAAATAGGTTTTTTATATTCAAAAGAAGGCTGCATGCACTTCCAAATTTAAGCATTTGTCAAATCTTTAATTACCATATCAAGTCAATTGGTAAGAGGGGAGGATGGCAGGTGTAAAGAATTAGATAACTGAAAGAAAAGGAATCAGAGTTATTAAGAAGAATTCTCTAATGAATCTACTTGCTATTCTGCAGGAAGAGAGCATCTGGATACTTGCAGAAATAAAACATATGGTAATGTATTTGTAAGATAGTGAGATACATATTCTTTTAAATATGTTGAAAAATATGGCAGCTAATGTACACTTTTTATAAATGTCTCTAAATATTTATCAATGAAATATATTGAAACACATACTTGTCAAGTATATATTTTCTCTTTGAAAAGAGAACTCATAATGTGAAATGCTTAGTAATCTTACTGGATGACTCAGAAGAACAAGTTTTCTGAGTAGAATAAGTGTATGACTTCTGTTGACTTCTACAAGAGGTGGATTGTCATTTTAAAAGCACAGAAGTAATACTGCATTGTTTCTGTAACTCACATTGAAAAACATCATCAGTTAGTCACCCTTATGCTGGTATTCTTGATTACATCCAGAACTGCAGTAACTATCCAGACAAACAAACACTCTCTTTTCAAATATCCTGGCAGAGAGGAAAATTTCTTCCTTGTGTAGCCAAGACTATGGTACCCCCAGTCAGTTCTGACTGATAGGTCCCTTTTGTGTTGGGAAGCAGCCAGTTTATCTTCATCCCTACCCAAAAATAGAGAAGAGAGTGGCAAGATGAAAGGAGGTTGGAGAGGTGATTATTTACCAATTTGCCGCTGTAGTGGGGAAGCGTTTGTCTGTGGGATACTGACTGTCAATGTGATTTGTAGATGAAGCTAAAGTTAATGAGTCTATCCTTGATCTCTGTAGAGACTGTTTAGAAATAAATGGCTCCTCCTTTTCACTCAAAACAAGCTAAGTAAATATGTCCCTCTGTTTGTGGCTTCCTAAGGCTGAATGTAAGAAAAAGCTTACCAGATTGTCTTGTCCCACATCAAAACAGTAACCTTAATGGGATTCTGAGATAATTGACCCCTTAGTTACTTTTTCAGCCTGGATAAGAGAGATTCACATCAGAAACACACCAGGCTTTATTAAAATCTTCTGATTCTCATGACCCAATTTGAATTTCTGAAATGGAGGCGTCTGTATCTGAGGTGTTCATCTTGACTTACTCAGTAAGTAATAGGAAAATGGGAGCTATTAGCTCTTGATCTATCCCCTTCTAAGATACCTAGATACCCAACAGTAGCCAGATGAAGAAGGAGAGAGAGGAAGACATTCAGAGTGATGGCGTTTGTCTTCCCAAGTCACCGTTACACGTGATGGAGCCCTGCTTTCCTGGGGATGGCTGAACACCTGCCTGCCCATGGGGAGTGGGGAATGAATTCCTTGGCTTGTTTTGCTTGTATGACTGCTTTACCTGTTAAACTGTCCTTATCTCAGCCACAAGTTTTCTCACTTTTACTGTTCTGATTCTCTCCCCTGTCCCACTGTAGGGGAGTGAGTGAGCGGCTGTGTGGGGCTTAGCTGACAGCCAGGATTAACCCACAGCAGTGTTATATTAATCAGACCATTTTGGACTGTGGTTTGACTATGTACAGAATTCCTAATATTTTTTAATTTATTTAATGAAAATAGCTCCCTTGGAACCTGGTACTCTGTAATTATACTACTATTCAAAATTTTAAAAATCATGAAAATTGCATATAGAAGTATAGTTTATATTCTGCAGTTAATTTTGAACTTCATTATCTTGACAGATTTAATTTTCAGATATAATTGTTTAATCACTTGCCAAAGACAGATTTTTAGTTTAAAGCCATTAGAAATCTGAAATATGTGTCCAAAGCCAATGTAGTATAGTAATTGATCTTACTTTTATGCCACTTAAAATACACACTTAAAGACAAACTTGATCGGGGAAAAGAAATTACTTCCTGGCTAGAACCGCATGTCCCCATTAAAAAGTTTCTGAATTAATTATGTAACCTTTTAAAAGTAATCATGGAAATAGTGATACATCCCCAGTGAACTAAGGGCACAAAACCTAAGTGAATGGTGCTGCAGCTCTCTGGGCTGGCCTTTGCTTCCTTACATGTCACTGCTAGCTGGCAGTCACAGCTGTCATATGGGGAGCAGAGTACCCCATAACGTATAGGACCCCCATCACAGAGCATGGCATCGGTATCTGTGCAAACACAGAGCAAAGGGACTGGTCCTACCTGGGAAAACAATCTTATATGAGATGTTAAAAAGCAGTTGGAGGAATGCATAGTGATGGCTGACAGTTGTTATTGCTAACTGAATAAAAGAGACTCTATTTCCTATTATCCATCCAAGTGCTTTTAGGTGATAAGACTCCACATAGTAACCAGGGTCAGCAGAAAATATCCCTAACAAGTAGGAGAAAGGAAATAAAGTAGGAGGAATCATGGCCAAAGGAGTGGATTGTGAAGGTGCTATTTCCAGCCATGTTCTAAAGGGATAACAGCAAGATCAGATTACATTTGTCAAGGCAAAAAAAGTACATTTCCGTAATTGGAAAGTGAGCTGGCAGAGTGCACACAAATTTCAGTTCTGTGGATGGCTAGAAAATAGTGTATTTGAGGCTAGAGTTACATTGCAATCACCAGTAGGGCAGTGCAATTTAGTTTACTGGAAAGGTACATTACAGTTTAAACCAGCTACACCTCAAACAGCTCACTGAAGTGCAAGTGGCAAGCTACCACGGCAGCACAGTGATCAGCATGGGTGGACTACGCAGGTGCTTACTTGTATTTGCTTTACATGATGCATTGCAATTGGACTCAGCTACTGTGAGAGGAAGATTTGGGTCTCCATACTGGGCTAAGGGAGTAAAAATAAAACCAGGATGATATTGTGCCACTGGTATTTTCTGAATCTGTTTCCTTTTCATTTGTGATGCCAAGAGAGGGGATTCTACTACATATGTACTTCAAGCCATCTGCTTAGCAAATTAAAGGGTAAGTGGAAGAGCTGCTGCTATCAGGCAATGAGTATCTTGAAGGAAAGTTTTTTCTTCCCCACCCCCCTTTGAACACCATAACATGCATTACAATAAATAAATTATAAAGCTATTTGTGCTCCAGTGGTTGTAGGTTGCATCTGTGGAAAGACATGGAGAGTATGGCATCCTTTTGGTGATTCTCTGTAAGAGCATACTGAAAGCCTTGACAAGTCCAGGGGCTTTGCCACAGTTGTTTCACATCCTTGGAAACAACTCATGAGGAAGGAAAAAAGAAAGTTAGAGGCTAGTGGGTTCATGACTCTTCTTCATTCAACGAGAGAGCAGAGATAGGTGCATTGGGATTATAATATACTTACTAATGGGCTGTTTCAAAATTACTCCATCCCTCAGGACAAACCAGAATTACTCCAGCTGTGAGATGGTGAGTAAAAAATATGTTTCTAATTACTGTCATCAGACTACAAACATGAGAGCAAGCAATGGAAAGTATGCACAGCTGCACATTTTGAAATCAGGCAAAGCTGGGTTTAGGTGAAAGTGAGGCATGGCCATGAGGATTAATAGCGTTTTGTCTTCCAAGCTGTGAAAAGGACAAGAGTCATGTGGGTAGTGCAGCAGTGGGAGATTTGTTCAGAGACATGTGGTCAAACAGCCCGCACTCCTCCTTCCCCTTTGGCACGTCACTGCCAGATGAAGAGGTCCTGGGGAAGGGATGCTGCAGGCTCATTTCTAGAGTTTTTCACCTGCGTTAGCCTGAGCCCCCAGCCACCTAAGTGAAAACTGAGTAGGTAGCAACGCTACAGGGACGTTCTGGAGCACAGAATCTTTTTTGGTCCCTCTTGTCACATACTCTTACAGACAGCTTGGACTCCCTCTCTGGTACTGCTGTTGCATCTTCCGATATGTTGCACTTCATTGCAGCTTTGCACTATGCCTGAGGAAACAGTAAGGTATTTCTTTATCGCTACAGCAGTGAATGGTAAAGCCTTCCTGGACTTCCTATAGACTATTGAACTCTATAATATATCTTTACAAATGTCAAAAAGTACAACTCGGTTATTCATTACTATGTCACATGGCTCCAAATGCAAATCCTTACTTTTATTTTTGATAGGATCCTGTATACAGGCAGGTAATATAACCAGGATCCCATCCCAACAGCTTAACCAAGAGTGGAGGATGCAAACCCAGCTTTCTCTAACTCACTTCTTTTTGATGGTTGCTTGGCTGCTTGTATGTGTGTTTTCCCTCCCCTGCTGTCTCCTGTGTGCTCTTAATTTTTTATTTGCAGGTAAAAAATCTCTTTTAGTGTGTTACATACAAACTGAATGGATGTCTTGCCAGGCTGACGTTGTGCTGAGATGTGTAGAGCAAAGCATCAGAAGACCTTGAGATAGTTTATGCGTATAGCTGTTGCATTTTATTGGTTTGCTGTTAATGAGGTACTTTTGAAGAATTTGGAAGCATGGTCTTGACGATCATTTAGCATAATGAATCATCCAATTTTAACCTTATTATAGAAACGTGAAGAAACTAAAGTTCTCTGTTGAACTGCAGAAATTAGTTTGTGCTGTTTAGTACAAGATGAAATGTCTGCAGGTGCTTAACAAAGAAAGTGACTCAGAGACTCAACAGGAGAAAAGTCAAGCTGTATTCCAAAAAGTGGATACCCATAATGATGTTGTTTTTAACTATTTTCTGAAAACATTAAAATAAGTTAATAGAATTATTTTCTTTATGATACGTGAAAAATTATTTAAGATGACATTTTATTCATGTTCACGGACAAGTATGTGGCAGTGGATTGGACAGGGTGATTTAATTTTGCAGTATAACTCAGCTCTTTTACATCATTTTGGTAGTACAAACAGAGCCAAAAAAAATGCTCAATTAAATATCTGATGATTATATCTTCAGGAGGAGAAACTTTGTTGTGAATGTGTAGCAAAGACCTCCAAGACCCGTTCCCCAAATCTTTGTCATTTGATGAGGAGCCAAAAAGATTGCCTGTTATGTTTGGGTAGTTGCTACTTTCTCATAACACCTACTGTGGGTCTACTTCAACAACCTGAAGCAGATCCAGGGACTTTAGCCAGAGCCTCAGGGAAAGGAGGGTGGCAGAGTAGGAGAAAGAGAGCCCAAAGGATGCTTGAATCAAAAGCATAAATACAATATACCACGATGTGTAAATAGAAGTTCCACATATTGGATATTTGAATCCTTGCATAAAGGTAATGGCTCAGCTGTAGCCTTGTCTGATTTCCAGCACTGTCATTCAAGATAATTGTGAGCCAATTGCAGAGACTCCAAAGGAGAATGACTAAAACGTTAAGAGTTTCTAAAGGAAAAGGCTCAAAAAGTTTATATAATTTAGAATAAGACTAAGGTAGACCACACAGTAGTCTTCAAATCTATAAATGGCTGCTGCAAAAAAAGGAAAATAATCCATTCTCCATTATCCATGGGGAACAGAATAAGAAGCAATGAGTCCAAGTAAAATAAGGTACATTTCTAATTTAAAGGACAGTTAAGCTCTGGGACACATTAAGGCAATTCTGAAATCTTCCATATAGGAAGGGGTTTTAGTACCAGACATTTAGCAGATAACAGATAGTCCCTCTAGATCCATTTTGTAACATCTAAAGGTTCTTTCCAGCACTACAATTCACTATTCACTATCTTAGAAGATAATCTCAGATGCTTCTTACGCCATTGTCCCTGATTATGTATCTTTATGAGGAAATTTAAACGTATAGTTTAAAGTCATACATGGCCAGTCAGAATTATATTCATTTTCATGGATATTGCTCTGTTTTGCCCAAAAGACAGTTTTTGTGCTGTGAACTGTTAAGCTAAATGAATGAATGAATTATTCCAATGAGAAAGGAAGAGCTTCTAGATTTTATTTTTTTGCCCAGTTTTACAAACAAGAGTTTTATGTTTAAACAAGAGTTGAGTCTGTCTGTGACAGAGTCGGGAGTAAGAACTGGCAAGAATCCCTCGGTATTTCAGAAATACTCAGATTGCTTAACTCCATGCAGAAGCCTTCTGGGGTATGCTGTCAAGTCTGGAGGGGACAATTTTAACTTTCTGAAGAAACACTCTTTTAAAGCTAAAATAAATGTCATGGAGAAATCATAACAGTTAGTTTGTGACTTAACAAAGCATATGACAGTTGACTCAGCTGTTGTCAGAAAGATGCACGAAGGGGGAAATGTTGTTAAAATTTTCCAGAAACATCAGCAACATCTTAAGATGAATTCAAGTAAACCACATCAAGAAATAAATAATTCCGTATTATTAATGTTTCCTGTGAATAATATGTATATTTTCCTCCAGGAGTGCACAGTGATTATCTGTTAAATGTTGTACTATGTGATAATGCCGAAGTGGCAGAAAAAATATTAGAGAGAGCTCAGGCAAAAGGGTGAGTCATGCATTCGCCTCGACTAAAAATTCTGGATCTTTGATTGTGTCCATGAATATTTAATAGCACAGTAATAAGATTCTATTTTTCCACACATTTAAATGAGTAAAGTTTTGGAAGGTTAGCTTTGAACTTGGGAACCTCCTACTTTACAAATAAATGTGCTGCAGCACGCCTTGGATTCAGTTCAGCATTAAAGGATGGACTGTGCGTGTGGAAGGACTTCTTTCTATGGCTGCTTTTTCTGCTGCTTCGGACTCCATTGCCTGTCTGTTTGAGAGGGGA
Source organism: Aramus guarauna (assembly GCA_013400195.1). Taxonomy (NCBI): domain Eukaryota; kingdom Metazoa; phylum Chordata; class Aves; order Gruiformes; family Aramidae; genus Aramus; species Aramus guarauna. The sequence goes on from VXBL01010515.1 coordinate 153,507, forward strand.
CTGTACGTAGTTATGGCTGGTCTCTGCTCAGATGTGTAACTTTGGTAACAACTGGTTACTGAAGAACTTGCAATTTCCTCAGTTATCAGTCCCATGATTTTGGTGGAAGTTCAGTTTCAGTAATAGATCTGATTCAAAGCCTAAACAAGGAACACACAGAAAAATGTCTTTTGTTTTCTTAATTTCGCCACAGATTTTAGTGTTGTGAAGGCAAAGTGATACAAATATCGTTAGGGAAAAGCAATTAGGAAGACATCCCAAATGCAAAAATCTTCTTTTTTTTTTTTTTTTTTTTTGGTGGGGTTTTGTTTTGTTTTGTTTTGTTTTTTGTTTTTTTGGGTTTTTTTTAAGTCTTCTGTACAAGCACCTTCATATAAAATTCTCTCACAGATGAAAGAAGGAAACTGCCAGTGAAAGCTTGTTGTGGTCTACATGGCTGGAACCAAGACCTGCTTAACAGTAAGAAACAAACCAGTGTCTTCTCATCTAGTGTCTGTTCCTGGTTTCCTTGTGACCTCATGTCCCAGGAATGGCATTGTACCATAGATAAAATTCTTTTAAACATTAGAAGTGATTGTATTTAGCCCTCTCTGCTACTGTATTTTTCAGTGTAGATATACCATGTAGAATTTCTCCTTGAGTACACGAATAATTACATTTTAAGTTATGTTTATATTTGAGAAACAGCAAAAGAGTGGAACTCAGACTGCAGCTTGTGGCTGTCCAGTGTTTAAGAAAACCCATTTGCACTGAACATTTTTTGGAATTAAATATTTCTGGGTGAATGAAATCTTTCAATCCTCTAAACTGAGAATTTATTAGTGCAAGTGAACATTTTGCAGGCTTATTCTTGAGTGTTTGGGTTTGAGGGATTTTTTTTTTTTTTTTTTTTTAAGAAAAAAACCTTGATTGTAATAGTTTTTATGCAACTGCAATANGAAGGAGAGTATTTAGACAAAAAGCAAAAAAACCAGGAGCTACAAACCAAGCACAAAATCCTTGCAATGGAAGCAGCAAGTCAGTGTTCAGCTACCAGAGTCCTTGAGTTCAGTGAGTATCCAGTAGCAGATGTGCTGCTAATAAAGATCACTGGCTAAAGCAGCAGTTAACAAGACTAACTGCACTCATATCTCAGGGATTTATGGGCCTACCCTTTGACAATAAAGAGATTCTTCAGTAGAACAAAGCTGAGGAATCTGCTAAGGCAAATCTGTGTGTCACGCAAAGTAAACCGGTCATCTGTACCAGACTGAGGAGGCAAGAAGATGATGATTTAATTAAATAGCATCCAGAAAAAAAACCCACAACACACAAACAAAACTCCTCAAAACCAAACCAAGACCTATGGCTTAAAAGACTCATTTTAGAGTTAGAGTTAAATGAAGAACTAGCTTTGGCTTAATTTCTTGTTCAGGTACATCTTGTGACTGAGATAAATAAAATATTACATTGGAAGTGATTGTGGGGTGGAGGCAGAAGGGGGACATGGCTTTCTACAAAGAATATTTTAGCCATTTTCTGATCTGATACTGAAACCCCAGTGGTTTTCCCAGCCCAGTACCACTCTCTAACGCTAGTATCTGTAGCAGAGGAACTAGAGGAAGGCTGTGTCTTCGCACTAGTCCTTCAACATGAGAGGTGACAGTGCTCCGCCTGAGGAGAAAGGGAGAGGGCTCGAGAAAAAAGGAAACTGAAGAGTACTCTTGGTTTCCTCAGACTTCTTCCAGGAGCAGACTTAATGGAAAAGCCCGGCCTAAAAACAAACATATCTGGAGGCTGAAGGAGTTTGGGCCGGACAGGTAGAGGCTGCCCACATTATCATCCACAACCAGGTCCTGCATTCAGTCAGAAGTGCAGCTCTGGGAAAGAATCTCCCTTCCATGAATGGTTTTTGGTTCACATTGCAGAGCAGTCTCAGAGCACACATTAGATACCTTTCGGATGAGAGTAAACTGAACAGGCATTGGGAGTGCATTTAGTATGAGAGTTGGTTTGAAATAACTCCCAGAAATGTTGTAGTTGAACCATCATCTTGTACAGGAAACCAACAAAGTTGGGGGTTTTGGTTGTGGTTGAAGACTTCAGAAAAACAGTTTGGTTTTAGGTCTGGTTCATGGGAAAATTGACATTTAGGTCAGATTTGATCTAAAGCCATGATAAAAATTAACGCTTTAGATAACGCACTTTCCTGGCATGCATTGTTTAATAGTAGACTGTATATGTAAATATATACTATATACATGTTCTGAGTTATTGTTTTCCTATGGTTCTGATTCTGATTCTTCTAAATAAATGTTTTTGCATGAAAACAGAACAAGCCTGCATTTCAGCTAAAAGCATGAGACATTTGACTAACATTATTTTTCGTAACAGAGTCTTGAGATTGTAAGGAAACATAAGCAAGTCATCTTGAGGAGTCTAATAGTGATTAGATTTCATAAAAGGAAATGTTAGTTATTTTTTTGTCTCAATAATATTTCTGCTTTGTAGTTCTATTTACAAAATTGATATTTGAAACCAACTTTATGTTTATTTTTGTAATGATCCTGTAAATAATCATGAAGAAGTTATCTCTAAAACTCTCTGCTGTTTTGTAGTTAATTGTCTAGGATGCAATCTACTTATGTTATCAGGGTTTGAAACTAACACAAAAAAGTTTAAAAAAGATGTGACAGAAGCAAATTGTTATAACAGTATACATTATTAATTTATCATTACTGTGTGATTAGAAGTAAATAGTATTAAAAATCTAAAATTGTCAAATTAAACTCTAAAGATTTTTATTTTGAATATTTTCCACTCTTACATAATTGTCCTTGTGGTTTCTCTCCCTCAGACAAACCACCATTATCTTCAGCATTCAGATGCAAAGAAAGCACAGAACTAAATTCTGGTAACTATAAAGGGGCTCCTATTTTTTGTCATTATGAAGATATCAGACGGTTTGGCTCATAGAAACCATAACCCTGATGGCAAAGTAGTATATCATTGTAAGGGAAACCACAGCATAAAATGTCCGTACAATATCCAAATTAAAAGACTAAGTAGCTCCGTCTAGACTTCTCCACTCCTCTGTAAGGGACCTATCTCCAGAACCTAACTGAGACGGTACTCTTTACCCGTGTGTCTCCCTGTTTCCCTAATGACATTGATGCAAACTGTTTTACTGCTTGCATCTCCCCTCACTAATTAAAACAGTTGCATGACAAAACTTTACTTTTAGGTTTTCATTCACTGCTCAGATGCATGTTATTTGCACTTAGCAGATACCAAATTGGTTTACATGCCCAGCAGAGATTTTCCTGAAGATCACTGAGTTATTTGTCTATATCTTTTGTCTGCAAAAGGGCACATCAGGAAAACAATAGCCATGGCCAAGCTATGTCATATTTTATAATAGCAGTCCTGCATGTGAGTGGGGATCTTTGAAAGACTACGTTAAGCAGAGGTTTTCCTGTTTCTCAAAACCAGCTGTAGGTAGAGGAGGGACTGGCTCTGCATCCACAAGCTGGGTAAAAGAAAAAAGTTAAGCTATAGCACAACAGGGGAATAAGTGCTTGCCAAACTGTGTTTATTAAAGGACCTACACAGTGTAAATGAAGCAAACTATAAAACTCTCATTCTGCAATAAATCATTTTTATATTTTGCATGAGTGTGGATCGTATGTTGGCATTTGTATATGATCAAGGTTAAGAGAGCAGATTTTTTTTATTTTTTTTTTTTTATTCAAGAAGTACCTGCATGAGGTAGTTTTATGTTCCTGGAGATTTGGACTTGGCCCTTTCTCTGACTGGGTTTTCTGTTTTTCTGGAAGTTTATCTTGCTGATAGTTACTCAGTTTGGTGGCATTTGAAGTGTACTGGAGATTATTTCAAGAAAGTCCATATGTGAAACTACCTTTGAATGAGTACAATCCGAACTTCTAGTCATAGCTGACTTGCTTTACAATGGGACACTCTTCTGGTACTTGTCAGTAGTTTAACTTTTCAAAGAGCAAGGAGATCATCTTGACCCTGAGCTTGAACATTGATTCATGAATATAAAACTCACGGGAAAAGCATGACATTGAGCTTTGCCACCAGTACATCACTGAATGATGGTGCAAAGTTTCCATTTTATAACAATGCTCTTGAGAAACTACTGCTGTATGTTTGGGAAAGGTGCGCATTTTGGATTACTGTTTTATTAAATACCTTCCTTTTTTCTTAGATACAAAAGAAGAATTTACAGACAAGATTTAATGATGTATGGTAAAATCCTTTCCTCTTCTATACTTTAAACAAGACTATGCAAAGGTCACACATTGTATAAGTTTTCTTTAAATCAAAATGCCTAAAGCAGACTATGTGGGTGGAATTTGTCTCACTAACTGAATAAAAGTTAAACATCTTGACTTTCTTTGTAGTCAATGGTGAAAGGCGAGCACCTTTAGAAGTGTGACTCATTTTGTCCTGTCTAGAAAAGTAGGATAAATTGTCTCCTGAAGATCCTCAGCTCTCTCCATTGACTTCAGAGGAAGCCTAGGAAATAGCTTAGTTGATGTAACTTTTACATGACTAAAGTAAAGTGAGATAGATCTGAGGTCAGGAATATCCAAAGCATTTTAAAGTCAGCAGGAGCAAGTCCTTCATGTGCTTGAACAAATACACAAGTTTTTAATGCTATACTGTCTAAATGACAAATCTGGTGGCCTGAAAGCCCTTTAGAGATGGAAGCACAACACAAAGCCACTCCCATCACCCTGGTTAATGGGACCAGGCCAGTGAAGAAAAAAGCTGATATAACTTATCTTGCTAGTTACAACAGTGAGCAGCAGCATTCAGGATTAACATGGGCACAGCTCAGTCTTCTTTTTCACAGGTTTAGATCAAGCCCTTTTTCTTAGTGTTGACCCATCTTCCTCAGTTTATTATTGCTCACCAAACAAACCTACATCCTTGGGAGAAGCAAGCTGAGACATGCACTGTAGGATGCATGCTTTAATCTAGTGGTTAGAATATTCACTTTGAAAATATTCTCCTCCTTTAAGAGTTGTCTTAAATGTATTTGCTTTTCTTCTGGATGAGTTTCAAAGTGCTTTCTAAGCTTTGCTGCAGTCATACAGTTCTTTCCTATGGAGTCTGAATGTTAATTAACCTAGTGACATGGAGTACACTGAACAGTGTCAGGAACAGAAGACATTTCTGCCTCAATCTTATTGCCAAGGAAAGGGCTGCGAATCCTGATGGTTGCAAAACTATAGGCATCACAACCAGGACACAATTAGAAAGACAATGGATCCCTTCTCAGGAAATACTATACAGCTCTCCAGTAACCGTAGCTATTCAGTTCAGAAGCCAGGTGCCCCGAATGAAAATTTTCCAATCACAATTTTTCACAGCAAGCCCATGACTGGACAGAACAGATATTTATACCACGCTGTGGTGCATCTGACAGGTTTTATTGTCAAGATTTGCATAAACTTTTTTCACCTTTGAGCCTGCAGCATGTTTGAAAATATTTTCATAATAATTAGCAACTTTATATGTGTCCCAAATTATGCCCTAATTCTAATTAGAAGTGTCATTAGAGAATCTAAATCTGCTAAATTATCTTTTGAGTTGATTAACTTTCCCCTTCATATACCTGATTTAAAGTGGGAATCTAATTATCATCTCTTTCCTGATTCAAAACTCTGAAATATTATATGTTCTTAAATTACTCACCAGGGAATGTGCATGGTGATGGTGCTGAATGGCATATTTCACAAGTGTTATACTTGCCATATAAATTATTATTAAATTATATTCCCTGGAGTGTATGCAGTGACATCTGGGGTTGCTTCAGGCATTTGGAGTTCCATGTCTGTTACCAGATCACTATGGTTTCAGCCAGCTAGAGTAATACCATCTGTAAATTAATAAATGTCACCCTTCTGTGCTACTTCCTTTCAATCCACACTCATATCACAGCTTTCAGTCTGATCTGCTTGCTGCAAAAGTATCATATAAATACATAAAAATTCACTGTTTTTCTGTTGTGTTTTTTTAAAAAAATGTACAAATGCCATAGAAGGAATTCAAAGTTCTGTTCATAATAATATGCAGTTATAAACAGCTATTTTATTCTATAATTTTTTATAATATGGGGATTTTCTCATTTGTGTCAAATTCCAAAACTGTAAGCTACTGATTACCTGATGATTCACAGATAGTGTTGTCTTCCTAGAAACATAAAAGAATTGACTATCTTTTTGATAGAAATGTGGATTTCACAATTGTTTTTCTTAGCAAAAAGAGAATTTTTGAGAAAAAATGGCAGGAAAACAACTAATTTCTTTGTGTAAATATGACTGAGGGGGAATCCTGCTTCATGTTTTGGAGGAGAGCTGCATTGTTCCTTTAGAGAATGCATATCGGCATGCATTTTAATGAAACTTTAGAGTAAGCAGCTTCATATTTAAAGTGTAATTCTAGCACAGTCAAGATAAAATTCAATTTTTACATATTTAAAGTGTAATTCTAGCACAGTCAAGATAAAATTCAATTTTTACTTAGAACATAACAGAGCACAGGCTTAATGCTGTAATAGAGGCACAAGATAAAACCTACCCCTGTGCAAAAATCGTAGTCACACTCGTGCACTCAATCTCTCTGTGCGTCCTCTCTGCACTGCACCTGGGTGAATGCAAGCCATTGTTTCTGCTTGTGCTGGAAGCTGCCACATGTCCACATTATATGCTGAAGTTAATTTATGATCTGGATGAGCTTCAAGAACCCTACTAAAGGGAAGAAAGTTCAGGCCCAAGCTATTCCATAGGGTGGACCAAGCACACAGCTCCCTGTAGGGTTGTCATTTCCCCATATCTAGCTATAGGGTTGCCTCTATATGTTTCATTTCCAGGAGGTGTATCATGTAGTCAGAGCACCCCCGGAGAAGACACTAGCATTTCCTGCTGCAGAAGCCATGTGAAGTTCCATGGCTGAGCTCCCCTCTGTATCTCCCTGGGCTCTTAAGCGTAAGTTGAAGGGAAGCTAGGACAGCATAACTGTGAAGCCATCCTCTGTGTTGTTTGCCTTCCTGTCCTCTTCAAAAGAGTATTATATATAGATATAACTTATACAGAAACTATAAACAAAATTATTTAATAATACTGGGATGTAACATGATGTATTCAGTGTTGGTGGCAAGGTCTTGGCAGCAGGGAACTGCAGAGGTGATCTCTGCGAGTGCAGGACACAGCTGAGCTGCTCAGCCGTACTGGTGGTGCTTGTGGGAAAATATATTCAAGAAAGAGCAAAATGCTTCATAAAAAGAAGAGGAGGAAGGAAAGAGTGAAAATCAGCAGTATGAACACCAATGTGAGAGAAGTGCTTCAGGTGCCAGAGCAGGAATTCACCTGCAGCCCGTGGAGAGAGGATCATGATGGAGCAGGCTGTCCCCTTGCAGCCCATGGAGGACCACACCAGAGCAGATATCCTCTCTGCAGATCATGGAGAACCCCATGCTGGAGCAGGTGGATATTTCCTGAAGGAACTGTGACCCATGAAGATCCCACACTGGAGAAAAAAGTGTGAGGAGGAAGGAGTGGCAGAGAGGAACTGCTATGCATTGACCACAACCCCCCATTTGCCATCTCCCTGTGCTGCTCCAGGCAAGCAGGAGGTAGAGGAGTTAGGGGTGAAGGAGTGAAGTTGCACCTAAGACAGTGAGGGGAGAAGATGTTTTTTTAATTTTTGAGTCTGTTCTCATTACCCAAATCTATTTCAATTGGCCATATTAAATTAATTTTCCCCAAGCTGAGTCTGTTTTGTCTGTGATGGCAATTGGTACATGATTCCCTCATCTTTATCTTGACCATAAGCTTTTTCATCCTAGTGTCTACCCGCTTCCTGTTGAGGAGGGAAGAGTCAGTGAGTGGCTGGGTGGGCATCTGGCTGCTAGCCAAGGGCAACCCACCACACATGATCATGCAGAGAATTATGTCATTCCCTTTACTCCCTAAGGCTTGTTAATTAACATTTTTGGTGATACTCGCCTTCAGCTACTTGTGAATGTGTGATTGCTTCTTGTGGGACCTATGGCTCAATCCATATACCTTCATTTCAAAGTTGTAGTAGACTGTCTTCTTCCTATGCAGATAATATGCTTCCTCTGTTGTAGACATATATTGAAAACTATACATAATGTAAGGAAATAATGGAATTGAAGTAGTAAGCTTATATTGACAACAATATCTGTTTTTGAATCATATTCTGTTTGCAGTGTGAAGATGTGAAAAAAAAATAATCTCTGCCATGAGGGAAGATCACCACTATTTTGTGAAAACAGGAAGTGAAAGTAACTTCATGGCAAGACGACAAAACAACATAGAGTGAAAGCCTTTAATACCACATACCCTATTCTGGAAAATAATGTGTGTTGCTATTAAAATGCAATATGGAAGCAAGTTTTACATTTGTGGTCTCTAACTTGCCTAAGCACTATGAAGTAAGACTGGTATCTTGTCAATGGTGTGAATTAAGAAAGGATTTAGACGTGTATAAGGTAAGGCACTACATAATTTTAGGGCCATTTTAACATACACAACAAATGGAGTGGAAGAAAATATGGAAATGTTTAATAGAGGAATAGGTAAGCTGCTGACTCTGTCTGCCACCACTGTTAGACTAAAGTGAATGACAGTTTTTACCAGGCTTTATTGCCCCGTAATTCAATTTTGGATAGTTAGAATAATTGTAATCTGACTCTAATACAGAAAATTCAAACATAAACTGTCTTAGATGTTAGCAGTGAAATCTTCCTCTTTCACCACTCCTGACAACAGTGACATTGAAACATGTGCAAGGTATAAGGAGATTTGGGATCCCTTTGGACCGTGCCATGAACATCGGGGTACTACTGACTGATTCCTTCTGTATAGATTTTGAAGTCTAATTCCAAGAGAGATATATCAAATTTGTTTATTAAATAAGAAAAAGAGGAAGAGGGAAATATGAGGAAAATGTTAAATTATTTAGTGATAGTCCTTACAGAATGAGTGGACTGTGTTAGGTAAAGCCTTGTTTTTATATCAAACATTATTTGGTACCTGAATGTCACTGGCTTAAAATTACACTGGGCTGTATTGCAAGGAAGCATCCCAAATCCATGTTTTTTAAAGTTAACCAAAGGAAAAGTAAATGAACATAGCAATTCCCTCCACATTGTCAAAATAACTGAGTTAAGGGAGTGTGGGGACAGTAGCATAAAAAGCAGTGCAGAGGGGCACCATTTATAACCTAAGGAGAGATTTCTGCATATTCAAAACATCCACTTCTTCAACTAGGCTAGTCTGGAAGGTTTTATTAGCACCACTACTGTGACTTTAATTTCTCAGCCCTAAAAATTGTTCTGATTAGGTCAGATGAGAGTAGCAAAATAAGGTCATCATAGCCTTGTTTCCTGAGCATCATCTGAATTTTCAGGCTATTATTTCTGCAATTATGTCACTCTCCATGCCACCTTCCTTCTTTTTTTACATTGATTGCAAAGACACAAACTCAAGTTACGGCTCATACAAAACCAAGTTCTGGCTCAGGAAGCATCTCAGCCAACAGATACCAGAAGCTGAAAGGGTTATACAAAGAAAAGCAAAATTATATGCTTACTATTCTTGTATTCTTCCCACACTAACCTATAGTCTAGACTAGTCTAAGGCTAACCTAAGATAGCCACTTATGTTTAGGCATGCTTTCTTGTTGCTTCCTTATCCTCTTCTCTTTTGTCTTTATTTCAGAAAAATTCACCTTAGCAAATCAGGACAATGCCATTCCACAATACACTACTGGGAGGAGAAAACCCAAGAGTACTACACTTGCCCTGCCTGTTTCCCTGCCAGTTCCAGTTGAAGTTTCATAGGTCCTAGGACATCTTCACTTTGCAAATAGGTTTCAGCATGCCTGCAGGAAATTGTATTAGAATCTCTGTTAAAATTACATAGGGATATGATTTATCATTCATTGAAACCTGTAGAAATTCTTGATTCTGGATTACATCTACATTTTGCCTTTTCTGCAGGCCATACTCTTCTGCCATATCCAGCCCATTCACTAGGTCTGTTGCTTTTATTCATAAGCCATCACGGGCACAGAGCTCTTTCATAGCACCGGAGATTAAACTGGCATGATTCATGAAGCAAACCACAGGACCTAGCAGAAATCTGTAAGCAATCTGGAATCAACAGGGACTCTATACGTCATCTAGCTGTGGTACCCTGTTCCATCTGCAGCACTCAGGAGAAAACTGAACCTGAAAAAAGCTCATATTAAAAAGGCATGCTGTTGGAGGGGGTGAAGAGTACTCAGAGGCAAAGACCAAAGTACTTGAGGAGACACTGGGTTTGCTGGAGCAAAACTTCATGAGCATAATGGAGAAAAAAATTGGTAATTGGAATTGAGCCAACTCTAGCAGACCTGATTCAAAGGCCGCTGATATCAATGTAAACCTTCCCATTTATCTTGATAAAATTGGAAAGCAATAACAAAAAAGTAGGAACACATTTCAGTAGAGCGTTGTTTTGGTATCATTTGTTCTTTTGTATGGTAAAAGCGGTTACTAGATGTCCCTGTAAGCAACATGCATCTACACTGAGAGAATGTATGCATCAAATTGCTATAGTCTAACAGACTCTTCTGGGGTAGCCTGAGATATGTAATTCCTCCCCACCCCACCCACCCCCCAAGCTTGTCAATGTTTTAGGGCAAACATTTGTTATTTGTGCTCCATTAGAGTCACATCATTTCCAAGCATATAATAGGAGGGGTTACCAGTTTATAAATATAAAAAAGAAAAAAGGAATTTATTACCTGATGTTCAGAAGAACAGTATGCTTTGTGGACAGATTTGCTTTTGTAAAATTGTTCCCTACGGTGGAGTCTTTCAGTCTCAGGAGCTGATAAAGCCCTTATCAAATTCCACTTACATGTTGCTTCTGCACATTTGTTCTCTTGAAAGCTGTCCCTAAATAGTTATGGCCTCAGCAAAGAAATTAGATTTGCAAGCCAGTTCTTTAGCTGATGTATAGCCAGTATACTTCCAGTGAAAATCAATGGTGTTACAGTGATACAAATTGGCTAATAATAACTCTAATCATTTCTGTGTAGGTGTTTGTACAGGCTTAGCCCTGATCATGGAATGGGGTGCAACATACTTTAGCCAGAAACCTTTGCAGCAGATGTCTTTCCTTGTCTGTGAGGACAATATAGCAGTTTGAATAGTCTATCCCAAAAGCAAATTACAAATCCCTTGAACTAGCCCAGCTGCCTCGAACAGTGCATTTGTGAGGGGCAAAGCCCAGGATCACCCCACTCCACTTCCACTCTCCACTGGCATCCTCCAGCCTGCTAGTTTTTGGGTTTTGGGGTGCAGAGGGTGTATTTCAGAGATCTATAAAATCTGCTTTAGCACCCTGTTCATATCCAGATGGCCGCAAAGGAGGTGTGAGAATTTCTGCTTCCCTTCAGCATCATGAATGCACGCTCTGCCCAAGTCGCAGTCCACAGTCCACAGATAATATATGTTCAAAGTAACAACAAACAAAGCTAGAAATATATAGCAAATTTTTTTTGCCTGACTCTTTGTCACAAGTATTTCTGAAGCTATGCTTCTTTTTTTTTAATATAATTTATTCTTCTCATGAGAGAAAGCAAATAAACTATTCAGTTAATAAAGAGAGAGGACAAGCCAGAACCCAGGACAGCCAGCTTCTACCGTATGTACTCCCAGTTAGTGATATCTTACTCTATACATAATCCACTCACATAATCCAAAGGCATGGTGATATCCACTCCTTTGAGATGAAAGAAAAGCTATATAAGAATTTTTGCTGCCTCAAATTACTCTTGTCACTGAAGATTTATTCACAATTACACTGTTTTCATAAAGTTTAGCAGTGTGAATTCCAGTATTGGTTTATACCAGCCAATTTTCATGTATTGCATTATCAGTATGTTTATTGACTGTGCCTAACATATTTTAAAAACATTTTTTTCAAGTGAAACATCTCACAGCTTTTGACAATGCTAAAGGATTGATCCAAAGCCAGGCAAATGAAAAGAAAAGCTCCTCTTTTCTTTAGCAGGGCTTTGATCTAAGTGCATGTCCAAGTGCTCATTAATGTCTTATTTATGTTTCTGTTGCAAGTGGGCCTCAGACCCATGGCATTTCAGCAGAATACTCAGGCATCAAGGGTAAGGCCTCAGCAGGCAATAGAGAGCTGTGTGCCTTAGGACAAATATTTTGAAAATAATATCACTGGAACACATTATGAAACCCTTACTTGCAGTTTTCTGCAGCTACTTGCCAGCCCAGTTGCACTGAATAGAAAGGAATGACTCACATACGTGCCCCCAGCAGAGCAGAAAGTCCCTGAAGGATAAACAAACACTGTCCTGTGTACTAAAATGCTTAAGCTAACATTAGGTGAGATAGATGTAGAGACAGGAGTTAATAAGCACCTCCACTCTCTGCCACACTACCACAACTCTTCTACTTTAGCTCCAAACCAATATCTCTGTGCAGCGCTACATAACCCATATAGTTGCACCAGCTCATTCAGAGCTAGTTTAGGGATCTCTGTCACACCATGACAGACACTTCTGGAAGGATCATTTGCTGTGAACTGGTTTATTGGAAAAAGAAGAATCTCCAGGTGCTTCATGTGTGTTTCTTTGCAGCAAATTGGAAGTTATTCTTTGCATCACCTATTTGACCTCCACCATACATTGAGGCAAGCTTCACATTGCACTCCTCCACACTTTCCAGATTATAGCTGGCTCAGAGCATTAACCACTCAGAGTAGTATCACCATCCAGCAAGAAAGATACTGAAGCCTACAACAGCAAAGTTTCCAGTTCACCTAATCTATGAATCAGTGAACATGGATTATTCATGTGGCCAAATGCTATAGGGAATGTTTTCCATCACAAGGGCTGTTGCTGATCCCTGGTGCTATCCTGGTCCAATCTGGAAGAAATAGATGCTGGTGCCTGCTTTTCCTCTAAAAGCAAGAAAGGAACAGAGAGAAGTCAGGTACCATCACACCTTGTCATGATCTCTGAGTGGTGATGAAAGCTGAGCAATGAATCAAATCCCATGAATTCAGCCATGGAAATGTGCTTTCTGAGTTTCATAGAATAATAGAATGGTATGGATTGGAAGGGACCTTAAAGATCACCTAGTTCCAACTCCCCTGTCATGGAGGGCAGGGACATCCTCCACTAGACCAGGTTGCCCAAAACCCCATCCAGCCTGGCCTTGAACATTTCCAGGGAGGGGGCNTTACCTGTCTTTCTGTTTCCACAGAGACAGAGAGGAGAGAAGCCAGGCCTCTAGGTTTTAATAACCTGAAGCTTCTACATATTAGTCAATCCAAAGAGAGGATCTAGGATTTTGTATTACACACAGGGCACATTCTACCATGAGACAGAAAAAGGAATGAAAGAAGAAAGAAATCAGGATGAAAACGATACGTACTGAATCAGGCTGGTCACTGTGAATCTGTAGTTGTGTAAGAGTTGTCCTAAGCTTCATCACCTTTACTCATAATTTTATACAATTGTCACTATGAAGTCAAAGAAAACAGGAAAAAAAGGACTTCTTTTCAGTGTCATGTTATTTAGCTGTTGCATTGATTTGTTTTCTGAAAAATACTGCTGTCATAATAGAATATTTAGTAGGAGACATCATAACAATAAATACTGTATGCAGAATGTTCTCAATTACCTTAGTAAACAGGACTGTTGTATTAGGAATCAGAGAGTATCCTGGGAACATCTGTTGATGCTGAAGTAAGATACCACAGTACAAAGAATTTTAGTGTCTCCAGGTTTAGCTTTTATGACAGTGGAGATAACTATTGATTGCAGTTTTCTAATTCCCATTGAAGACTACTGATTTTAAAGCAAAGCTACTTTGGTGAATATTGCACACACTTTCATAACCCCTCCTCAAAGTAGTGGATGAAGTCTCATTGCTGAGTTAAGAGCAGACTGAATAGTGAACTTCAAGAAGACATCATTTCAAAGCAGATTGGATTGATAGATATGACTGATAATCTACTCCATAGCTGAAGCACCTGTAATGCCTGTTATATTAAAGCTTCAGAGAGTCTTTCAGGTAACGTGCAGCCAATGCATTCTCTCCCTCCTTAAGGTCTAGGTAGAGCCCCAGATGGTCATTATTTATCATTTTCTTGCTTTCTTCTTTTATTTTTCCTGTTTCCTTTTCTTTCTCTTGAGGAAGTATTTCCTGTGTATAAATTGAAATCTTAGATTCTTGCAGTCAACTAGATGTAACTCAAGACAGCCAGGTGAACATTGAATGGAGATAAGAATTGTCTTATTTTGATGGTAATTCATCAAGAGAAAGGAATGGATGTTGTTTCTTGGACCCTTACTATCAAAAAGCTGAGAAGCAGCAAAAAGACGACTAACTGGAAATATTTATTCTTAGAGGTTTATGACCACGGTATTCGAGCATTTTCCTAGTCTCACTTAGGTACCATATTTTCAACTATTGACCTTTACAGTAACAAGTATATTTGTGTGGAAAAGTTGTAATGATTTGGGTTTGTTGCTAGCCTCACATTTCACTTGGGATCCTTATGAACACATAATTTATATTGTTCTCACACTTGGGAACTTTTGCTGTATAAAAGTCTCTGTGAAGAGACACTGAGTGCATGATCAGAGTGTAAATGTTGTCATCTCTCTGATTTTATGTCTTCAGGTTCATTAAGAAATTTCCCAAATTATCAGTGAGAAATGTCAGAGATGCGAACAGCATAGTTTTAAAGTTGTTTGTCCCAGTTAATGATTGTTGCTTCAGTGTTCTCCCAAGTTCATTGCCTTAATATCAGTTTGTCTTTTGTCTTTAGTGTATGTACTTTAACATGATTCACAGTGAAGAAATGGAGGGGACTACAACAAGTGCTTCTGAATCAGAGCCCTGAGAAACAAACAGGGGAAGTCTTGTGGTTACTGAGTATATCTACACTTTGAGGACCACTGGACTGTAAAGATAATTCCTATATGTTGTATACTTCCAAGCCTTATATTCAGAGGACTTGTCCTGCTGCGTGCATTATAACCTTTATCAGATTACTGTAGGTGCTTCTGTGAGCTTCCCTAACTTTGCCTAAGAAACAAAACAAAGGAAAAGTTAGGAAGGAGTTAAATAGAAGGCCTCAATTACTGATTGCTCACCATAAGGCCCAATTGCTTCATCTCACAAATAATGAACATCAAAGTAAGAGTTTAAAAAAATTATCCTTCTGAAAGTTCCTTTGTCTTATTTCCTAGAGACAGCATTTTCAAACTATGAGCATGCTTTCTGAGATCTAAGAAAAATTTCAGCAGTATTACCAGCTATTACATGATTTCTGATTTGCCATTTCAAAGCATTAAACATTACACTTTCAAAAGACTTCTTATGCAAAGAAAACCAGAGTGATTTTTGTTCAAGTGAGATATCAAAAGACTTAGGCTAGGTAAGTAAGAGGATGCTTTCTTTCTCTTAAGCCTCATTTATTTCTGCCTTAAAAATTGGTCTGAAATCTCTCTACATCCTTTTTGATGCATCCAGGACATGTATTATTCTATGGAAACAGTGAACTAAATGGCAAGCCATAGTGACAAACAGTAATGGGGACCATGAGCCAGCAGTGTGCCCTCATGGCAAAGGCAGCCAGCGGCATCCTGCACCACAGTAAGAAGAGGGTGAGCAGATCATGAAGGGAGGCGATCCTTCCCCTCTGATCATTACTGGTGACACAATCTGGAGTGTTAAGTCCAGTTCTGGGCTTCCCAGTATGTGAGACATGGACATACTGGTATGAGTCCAGCAAAAGGCCAGAAAGATATTTAAGGGAATGGAGCATCTTTCATATGAGGCTGAGAGAGCTGAGACTGTTCAGCTTGGAGAAGAGAAGGTTCGGGGGCATCTCGTCAATGCATATAAATACTTGATGGGAATTAAGATGATTTAGCTGGGCTCTTCTCAGTCATGACCAGTGACAGGACAAGAGGGAATGGGTACAAAGTAAAAATTAAAAAAAGAAATTCCATCTGAACACAAAAAGACACTTTTTACTGTGAAAGTGGTCAAACATTGAAAGATGTTGCCAGAGAGGTTGTGGAGTTTCCATCTTTGGAGACATTCAAAAGCCATCTGGACATGGTCCTGGGCAACCAGCTCTGGCTATCTCTGCTTGAACAGGGAGGTTGCACTACATCATCTCAAGATTTCCCTTCCAACCAAAATGATTCTATGATATCAAAAAATATTTTACATTAATTTATGCCTTACCTTCAACTTGCGTTAAAAGTTCTGACAAGTTGTCTCAAGCAGTTTATTTTTTAAATACATATCATGAGCAATGTGCTGCTTGTAAGCCATCTTAGCAATGCTAGTATGTCTCAACATCTTTGATTTTTAAAATGAGACAGTTTAAAATTAACTGCCACTTTCCAATACAAGTCACATTCATATCCCAGATAGCTGAAGAACCTTGCTCGGCCAATGGAAGAGAAAAACATTGTTCAGCACCTGTCCAAAGAGACTGCCCTTTGCATGACTAAGCCAATTGGAGAATCTTGGCCATTTATGCAACAATATCACATAGAAGATGCCAGCATAGCTGATTTTAAATGCTTTGGAAGTGAAAAGGTGGTGGAGCAAATACAGCATGAATATTAATTTAAATTCCTAATCACAATCAAGAGGAATCAAACCCAGTAATATAATTTTGGCATCATGGTGCCATGAGTTCCTCTTTTGTCTAGATCTTCTTTTGTGCCCATCATTAAAAACAAAAAAATCTGGCATTGGCACAGTGATTGAAAAGTGTCTCCTACACCCAGACATTTAGCATGTAGCAGATGAGTGTAACAGTATTTTCAAGGGAAACAATCTCTGTTTAACAACCTGAGTTACAAACCTGAACAATATCCAGAACAATCTGCATTTTCATACACAGTGTCCACCTACTATCTATAAGATTTACTCATTTTGTGGTCATTTTCTCAGGCTGAAATAAATGAACATAGCACCATGGTAAGGATGCACGTATCTCATCCACCCTGGCTGAGAAGGGAGAGACCTTACATGTGGGATCAGTAGTGGCATGGTATATCAATCCTTCCCTTAGCATAGTTCCTGGTGTGAAATGGCTGAAACAAGTCTTGCATGTGCTTGAACTAAGGATTTAACACTTAGAAACGTCCAAGTCTTGTCCCCTACACTCTGCTCCTCCAGAAAGCCCAAACGTGTGCTTCCGGAACCTGTTTTCTCCTGGCTGTCAAGCTCAGTCAACAGGGAAGTCATCACGAGGCCCTGAAATTTATTCACCACCAAAATTTTGGCTGCTCACCATTGTGCTCACTGGGGCCATCACAAAGTGATAAGAGACCTAATGTTTCTGGTGCTGGTTGATGAAAAACAAAGCTGAGAACATCAGCTTGTGAGCAGATAGTCTATGAAAAGAACCTTTATGTGGTCTTGTAAAATATCCGCAGAAATGAAGGTCTTGAAGATACCAGTTGCCAGCATCTTGTTTCTAGAATTTCTTGGGAAATTTTAGCAAGTGTTCTTATTGATCTCAGAAATGCATAGGTACCCTATAGAAGCTTTCTGTAAGAGATACAGGTGGCCTCTGTGTGGCTACTCTATTTTGTAATATCTTTTGCAGTTGCTATTCATACTGTTTCATTGCATTTTAAAATAACAGTTTGGGGTTTTTTTTTTTGTGTCAGAATTATTTTTTATTTAAAAGTTCACATATATAGTAAAGATTTTTTAACAACTTTTTACATCAGATAAATTAAAATAACATGTTTTGAAAATGTTAAAATAATCCCCAATGAACAAAATTATTAAATGCTCCTTGTTTACATAGTTTCCTTCAGATTAGTATATTTCATCTTTCATTTGAGAAGGAACATCTGAAACTTAAAAAATTCCTGCAGAACAGTACAGTTCTTGCTTTCCTCATCCTTCTGGAAACCTTTCAAAAATCTAAAGCATAATATGAAATTTTGAGCAAGTAAATGGAAGACAACCACTTCGATACAGCCACTCTGATTGATCACTTTTTTGTTTGTTTGTTTGTTTTGTTTTGTTTTGTGGGTTGTTTTTTTTAAATGCAACAAGCAGGAAAATTAGAATTTTCTGGTGCTTTGGCTTCGGGAGGAATAGTCATTGTCACATAGGCAAATAGGCACATGTCCTTTGTTATTGGGAGTGGGGAGGGACAATTAATTACTGAATTGCTTTCCCAGTTTTTGTTCAAGTTTTAGGAATTCTAATACTATCTATATTGTAATATTAGCTAAAATACAAATTTTCTTTCATTAAAGAAAATCAGGTTTTGCATTGATATATATGTTTTTCTAAAAAATTCCGAATGTCTAGAAGGTGTATTTACACAAGTGTAGATAACTTCAGAACATTTCTTTTCAAAACCCTCTGCTGTAAAATCGGTGAAATATAAGTGTGACAGAGATTGCAAAGCTATTTGTTTCCATTCCATTTGTATGTATATCCTGGTGTGTTGGTTTTTTTCTTACAGCCTCCCAATAAATAATCTGTAGGAAGTGCCTGACTCAGGTTTGATTTTATTGGTTCTTTAACAAATTTACAAACACATTTAATTTGGTAAGTTAAATCACTGGAATAAGGTAAAGTAGAATTATTTGACTAAGCTGTTATTACAATTAAATCTTCTTGTTTTGCAGTGTGCAGAAATGAAAGCTAATGCAACTATATCCTTGTAATTACAGAAATTCATAGCTATCCTAAATAAAAGACTACCTTTGTGGAATAACCGAGAATAATGAAGGTAGGAAACAACACAACTGTTATTGAAATGTTCTCATCTGCTTTACACTGCTGGGACTTTTCACAGCCAGATCCTGGGGTCAAAGCAAGTGTTTGTTCTGATTTAACAACCAAACTTCTGTGCACACACAGAGAATTCCCCCTGCAAAGGCTGAAGCTCAGAGCCATGTAAAGTTGGCAGAAGAGTGATTGTGCTTCCTCTGTTCTCATCCCTTCTGGAAAAGTCACTGGTTATGAAGGTGCTGGTAAAAGATGAAAATTTGATTTGCTGGGAATTGAGACCCTTGCAGTCCTATTCTCAACATACTTAAAAAGCTACCACACTTTAATTTTGACGTGCCCAGATCAGGGCGGAATCAGGGACTGCTATTAGGTCCTTTGTCTGCTGAGTCCAAGTAAATCTTCTGAAAAAAGCATCCTTGTCTTCCTTTTTTGTGACTGCATGACAGGTTATGATAGTGAGTTCCCAAAATGATAACACAGCTGTGTGGCATGAAGGGGAAATTTGAGAAAGAGGGTGTCAGCGAACAACCAAAATATACCAGATTTGCACCTCTGCTCCTTAAACCTTCATACATGTATCTCCTAATACTGGAAAAACAATTTGTCTGCAGTAGTAGCCAGGTGTTAATGAACCTTTCTTGAGTGACATATAGCATGAACACCACTGGGTTTTTATTATTTTATGTTACACTGGTAATATTGCAAGAGAATGGTGACTCATCGTTTGTTACAGATGTCGCTGTAGCTATGCCTCTGTCTTTATCTACCAATATTTCCTCCAGATGTCAAGATTTGCTATGATGGGAAGCTAGCATGATTGTTTCAATACAGTCACAAATTCTCAGAGATGTTATCACCACAGTGACACTGTGAAAGACGTAATCTACCTGTGGGAACTGGAACTGCCAGTGGGAAGCAACAAGCTGGTAAAAGCTACGACTGACTGCAAATCTTACCGCAGACAGCTATGCCCTTAACACCCTCCACACATCTTCCTCAGATGCCTACACTGTGCATCAGATGAAAATCTGAGGTGATTAAACCAGCAATGCCGCAATGAACAAAGTAGATCTAATTAACTGTTTCATAAAGAGCTTGTGCGTCCTTGCATCTTTCCCTGAAAGAGGCCATGAGGTCCTTTATTTTGTAGCAGATGATTTCACTAAGATGTCCATAGCCATGCTGAAGTCTTTGTCCTGCAGTCACACTTAATTTAGACACCATTGATAAATATGAGTACTGCAAATTACTAGTCCGAGTGCACGTTATCATATTTTTACCTCGTCAATTTAATCTGCTTTTGTGTTTGCAAAATTATCAAGCTTTGTTGGGTCATTTCATACCTCTTCAACTCCTAATGATTTGGGCTGTAAATAACTTGTCTTAGAATCATAGAATCATAAAATGGTTTGGGTTGGAAGGGACCTCAAAGACCATCTAGTTCCAACCCCACTGCCACAGGCAAGGACACCCTCCACTAGACCAGGTTGCTCAAGGCACCATCTAACCTGGCCTTGAACACTTCCAGGGAGGGGGCATCCGCAACCTCTCTGAGCAACCTGTTCCAGTGTCTCATCACCCTCACTGCAAAAAAATTCTTCTTAATATCTAATCTAAATCTACCACCCTTCAGCTTAAATCCATTACCCCTCATCCTATCACTACATACCCTTGTAAACAGTCCCTCTTCAGATTTCCTGTAGGCCACCTTCAGGTACTGTCAGGCTGCTATAAGGTCTCCCCAGAGCCTTCTCTTCTCCAGGCTGAACAACCCCAACTCTCTCAGCCTGTCTTCATAGGAGAGGTGCTCCAGCCCTCTCATCATCTTCATGGCTCTTCTCTAGACTCACTCCAATAGCTCCATGTGCTTCTTACACTGGGGGCTCCCAGAGCTGAACGCAGTACTCCAGGTGGAGTCTCACAAGAGCAGAGTAGAGGGGGAGAATCACCTTCCTCGATCTGCTGGGCACACTTCTTTTGATGCAGCCCAGGATATGGTTGGCTTTTTGGGCTGCAAGCACACATTGCTGGCTTACGTTGAGCTTTTCATCAGCCAACACCCCCAACAACCACACAGCTTGATTTCATCAGCAAACTTGCTGAGGGTGTACTCAATCCCACTGTCCATGTCGCCGACAAAGATGTTAAACAGTGGGGGTCCCAATATCAACCCGTGAAGAATACTACTTATCACTGACCTTTGCTTGGACATTGAGCTATTGACCACAACTCTTTGAGTGCAACCATCTAATCAATTCCTTATCCACTGAGTGGTCCATCCATCAAATCCATGTCTCTCCAATTTAGAGCCAAGGATGTTGTGCAGACCAGTGTCAAATGCTTCACACAAGTACAGGTGGACAACCTCAGTTGCTCTTCCCTTATCCACCAATACTGTAATCCTGTTGTAGAAGGCCAGCACATTTATCACACATGATTTGCCCTTAGCAAAGCCATGTTGGTTGTCACCAATTACCTCCTTATTTTCCATGTGACTAAGCATAGTTTCCAGGAAGATCTGCTCCATGATCATGCCAGGCACAGAGGTGAGACTAATTGGACTGCAGTTCCCTGGGTCTTCCTTTTTTCCCTTTTTAAAAATTAAGCTTAGCCACTTTGTCTGCCAGTTCCCTCAGGACCCAAGGATGCATCTCATCAGGTCCCATGGACTTGTGTACCTTCAGTTTCCCTAGATGGTCTTGAACCTGACCTTCACCTGCAGTGAGTGGGTCTTCCTTCTCCTAGTCCCATCCTTTGCCTTCTGTGACTTGGGCAGTGTGGCTAGAGCACTTGCCAGTGAAGACTGAGGCAAAAAAGTCATTGAGTACCTCAGCCTTCTCCATGTCCCAGGTAAGTAGGTCTCCCATTTCCTTCCAGAGAGGATCCACATTTTTCCTAGTTTTCCTCTTATCGCTGATGTATCTATAGAAGCTTTTCTTGTTGCCCTGGATGTTCCTAGACAGATTTAATTCTATCAGGGCTTTAGCTTTCCTAACTGGATCCCTGGTTGCTTGGTCAATTTCTCTGTATTCCTCCCAGGCTACCGGCCCTAGCTTACATCCTCTGTAGGATCTCTTTTTGTCTTTGAGTTTTTCCTTGTTCATCCACGCAGGCCTCTGGGTGTTTTTGCCTGACTTTTTCTTTGTTGGGATGCATCATTCCTGAGCTTGGAGGAGGTGATCCTTGAAAACTAGCCAGCTTTTTGGGACCCCTCTTCCTTCCAGGGCTTTGTCCCATGGGACTCTGTGAAGTAATTCCCAGAAGAGGCCAAAGTCTTCTCTCCTGAAGTCTAGGGTCATGAGCGTGTTGTATGCCCTCCTCACTGCCTTAAGGATCTTGAACTCCACCATTTCAAGGTCACTGTAACCAAGGCTGCCCTTGAGCTTCACATTCCCCACCAGTCCCTCTTTGTTGGTGAGAACAAGGTCAAGCATGGCACCTCTCCTCGGTGGCTCCTCTTTCACTTGGAGAAGGAAGTTCTCATCAATGCATTCCAGGAACCGCCTGGATTGGTTGTGCCCTGCTGTGTTGTCTCTCCAACAGATATTTTATTGTCTGAAGTCCCCCATGAGGACCAGGGCTTGTGAACATAAAGCTGCTCCTGTCTATAGACGTCCTCATCTGCTTGTTCTTCCTTGTTGAGTGGCTTATAGCATACTCCCACTATAGTGTCACCTGTCCCTGCCCTCCCTTTAATCCTGACCCATAAGCTCTTGGTCAGCTCCTTGTCCATCCCCAGGTGGAACTCCATGCAGTCCAGCTTGTCATTGACATAGAGGACAACACTCCTTCCTTGGCTGCCCTGCCTGTCTTTCCTAAAGAGCCTGTATCCTTCCGTTTCAACACTCCAGTCATAGAAGCCATCCCACCAGTCTCTGTGATGCCAATAAGATCACAGCCCTGCAGGCATGCACACATCTCTAACTCCTCTTGTTTATTCCCCATGCTATGTGCATTTGTATAAAGGCATTTAAGTTTGGCACCCAGTGAAGCTGACTTACTGGCTGGAGTGGTTGGAATTCGTTTGTGCTGCACTTCAGGTGCTCTCCTGCTGACCTGTGATCCTTTTGCCTGCTCTGGGCATCTGTTGCTGGCATTGGCATCAAACTGGTATGAGCATGATGTCGTGGTATTGAATGTCCCTTTGGCTAGTTTGGAAAAGCTATCCTGACCATGTCCCCTCCCAGCTTCTTGTGAAAATTAACTCTATCCTAGCTGAAAACCAGGACATATGGATACTGGCACAATAGAAACTGTTTTAATTTAATAATTAACTGTGTTTCTGTTTCTATTATGTGGTTGTGATAATTAATTTCCAGTTAAGAATGAAGTGTGCCTTTCATCAAACACCTGATTTTCACACTCACAGGGAGATAATTTTCCAGAAAGTCTATCTCAGCTCCTGCCAGTGTTGAAATTTTCTAAGGGGATTAGAAAAATCAAACTGAGAACGCGTCAGACACTGGGATAACTCAGCCTGGCTCCCTTGACTTCAGTGAAGGACTTGGTCCAATATTTCATCCAGATAAATCTTTACTTTCGTACATTATTTTTTAAAATAAATCCAGGTGATCTCAGATTTAGCATTACAGAACAATGGAAGCAGGAGCACGTATGGTTGTATACTGGGGACAGAAAGTGGGGTTTGCATAAAGCTATGACCTGAGCCATTACATTCATGTAACAATTTTGCAACTGAAATAATAGCATAGAAAATTCATGACATATGGAAGAAAGCATATATGAGAACAAGGAAAACCTCTCTGATCTCAGATCAACTGAGAAATATTTCAATTGATTATTTTGTCCTTATTACAGATATCATGCACTATTCATTTAAAGGACACATTTTCAAAAAAGACCAAGTATGTGTTAAAAAATATGCAGTTAACATACCAGAATCCTAATGAAATTTCTTTAAGCCTCCCCTGAAATGTGCCATTTTGTTATTGCAAACAATAGAATGTCTAGAGATGAACCACTACAGGATCCAGCCAACTCTTCACTGGCATATAATCCTTCATGCCTTGTTAAACCGAATATAATTTACATAAACTACTGAACCTTAACACTGCCTCCAATAAAATTTGAAAAAATACATGTAACAGTTAAGATAACAAATTACAAGACTATAAAATCAATTTCCTATTAAAAGGATACTTTGCCAATAATCTCATCGTAATTTGCTTGCCACGGGAGAAGAAAAATATCACATGAATGAAATTACACTGTCCCTTAATTGTTCACTTGCAGATTTTCATGCACTGTATTTTTGTGTCAGAGAAATGTTCTGTATAAGCTAGCATACATTTTCTAGGTGTCGTGTGGTCTATTATGACTTAACTTCAGTGTTACATACTCTCTGATGGAGTATGGCACTTCCTTGGTGAGCAGTAAGTGAAAGAAGGTATGTTATGAACAAGTACTATGAATTGTTTGGCTTGGAGTAACACCAAGTTAGTGATATTCATGCCAGAGTTCACCTGGTGGAAATATATTAAAGTAAATATTTTTCAGTAACAAAGCTGAAAACGACATCTGGCTTTTTATACTGTATTTTCATCTACATGGGATCTAAAAAAATTTTTAAAAAGCAAGATTTTTTTGGTAGATAATTTACCTCTCAATATGGTTCTTACTGTAATTGATTTCAAAATCCAAGCCCTGTCAAATGCAAACACAAAAGTAAATGTCAAGTTATCTTTAGAACTTTTCTATAACATTCTGGGACCAGAAAAGCAAACATTTTTCAGGCTCCAGATCATGCAAACATCAGAAGTTAAATTTTCACTAAGGTAATGACCTACTGGTTAGTCCATATGTTTTTTGCTTAAAATTGTTGAAAAATAGGATTACATAATGAAAATTTTAGACACCACTGCCTAGTCTGGCTGTTTATTTGAACTGATATTTTGAGACGGTTTCTTAGGGACCAGCCTCCTGTTGTTTCCTGTTTGCATGCTGTATGACTCAGTCTTCATGCCAACTTGAAGCTTTTCTGCTTAATTTGGAAAGTTCAAGAATAAGACTGCTCTTTTGAAAAGGTTGCACGTACCTTATATGCAACAATGCTTGCTTTATTTTTGAATTAGTGCAAAACAAACAAGTGCCAAACCAGTTGCTGCTGCTCTTGGACATACTTGAGGCATCATTGTCACCATTCAAGAGGGTTACTTCCACCTGCACTAACGGGATCTGGGTGGTTTGGTTGGGAGGAGGATAGAGAGTCTGAAAAGTCATACCCTTTACTGCTAGGAAAAATGGTCAGTATTGTACTAAGTATACAGACCTGCCTAACTTCCACAAGATACCAGGTCTGAAGGACCATACATGTATGGACATCAAGGTAATAAGTGATCACAATTTCCACTGAAGGGTTAACAGATGTGCAACTCAAATAGTATTTGGTCTTTGTTGGGTGTGATGTGCCTCCCAAGCAGTTCATAAAAAGGAAGGATATTACTGCTGTCTCTGAAAACCATTCACTCCATTTTGGTCTACAGAGAAGCTGCTGTACTAAAAAACTGAAAAGGAGAATGGAAGCAAAGGATGTGCTTCAAAAAGCTGTCCACACTGCCCAAAAGTCTTGAAGAAGGGAGTATTTCCCAGGCAGCACAGTTACAGATCTGTGCCTTGTCTCTGATCATCTCCAGCTACAACCTAATGGCACAGCAGACATTGGCATGCCCAATACTTCACACCGCACCAGGGAGCCAGGATGTAGCCCAGGACCTTGCAAGTCACTTGTGCTCCCGTATCCTACAGTGTAGAGACAGCCTGTCATCACAGCCATAACCTGGAAGTTCACAAGCCTTACACAAACACTTTTTCAGTATTCAAGACATCCATAAAGACTTTTGTTTCACTGTTTTGTTGGTGCCTAACAAAGGGAGACATCATACTGTAATATCTGCGTATCAGAGACCTCACCAAAGCCTCATATCACCTTGCTTCCAGTGACGTAGTTGTCTTCTATACTTCTTTCATTCTGCCAAGTGTGGCTGAAAGCAGCCAAAGGGCTGGGAACATACAGGGCAGAGGTAGGAGTGAGACAGATGGACAGACATAGAGGAATCGCTTTTTTGTAGAACGCATGTGTCTATGAGACAATTTGAAAATGATTGAAGTAAAAGTACAGCAAGGTAAGTAGAAGAGGGCTAAGGCCGCACAAAAACCTGACTCTGGTTCTTTGTCTTTTTTGAAGAGGAAGAAAAAAGTCAGGTTGTGATAAAATGTGATTTATTAAAAAATATTGTGAAAGCATTTTATGTGAAATGGAGTATTTATTCATTTTGCGGTGAGATCTTTTAACTTAAAGTTTTTTTTTAACTTCTTAAAGTAAATAAAAGTTTAAAATTAAAATAGAAAGTTATTTTATTTAAATATTTTTCAAAGTGAAATATTTTTGCTTCTGAATTTTGGTGGTGTTTAGTCTGAAGCCTGGGTGGTGAAATTACAGGAGTTCATGGGGAAAAAAGCTCAGAACAGATCTGGATTTCCAGATATATCAAAATGGACCACACACCTTATAAAAGTACCAGAAAGGAACTGCATATCACTATTCTGTTCCCTTGTGGGACACTGTCTCATTCTGGAAGCAACGGTCTGTTAAACTACGCTTACTGATGATAGAATTTGAGATACCGTCCTCACAAGCCTGGGTTTTCAGTCGATTAAAAAAATCAATTTTAAATGGCTTTTCTTTTCTTTGTGCTATTTACCCAGCACTGTCCTGCAATAGAACATGATACAGTCAATTATAGCTGGAACTCTTCAAGCCTCTCTAAGGTTTCTTTTATTAAACAAAGTTCATAAAGTTTGCATCAACAGAAATAGTATTGTCCCCCACTTTATTTATCTATTCTAATAGTGACTCTGAGAAAGATTCTCTCTAATTCTGATCATCATTTTGACTTTTCTTAGTATCCATCATAATTTTATTTTCAACTCTGTAAGAACAGATGCTTTTTCTTTTGTTTGGTTGGTTTTGTTTGTTTTATGGAAAAGCTAGCTTCACCATTGCATCATGAGTGTGATAGGATTGATACTTTAAAGAATAATTTATGTATTAAAATTTTCCAGTACAGTGTTTCCACTTTCAAAAGGCTTTATTTGGTTTTTAGCTGGAGAAAAATGCTTGCACATCTTCCTCCTGGACACAACTGAAAGCTCAGCTTGTTAAAACTACAAAAGCTTGGGATGCTCCTGTATCCTCGTCTGCTCTATCTTAGACCACCATTCTGAAAATGAATTCTTCTCTTTCTTCTGCTCCTTACCGGACCTCTGAGCTCTGCCATTGTGACCTTGTCATCTTGCTTCACCTTGAAGCAGAGCTTGGAAGTGTGGTGTAATACATTTTGCTGTTGATGAGCTATTTAGTGAGATAGAGGGGATTACAGATACAAGGACAACTGTGTTTTACAGCCCTTGTTTAATTTCCTTCTTTACAATGAAGTTGATGTTTCTTCAGATTAAACATGAGCCTCAGGTGAGTAGAAGAAAAAACATACAAATGAGCAATCTAATTAGAAATAAATAAAATTCAAAGGAGTGTGTCCACATCTAATTCAGATCATACATGCTTTAACCTTTTCTCATATGCCTCAGACATCTGAGTCATTCATTTTATCTCAAAATTTTAATATGATGTATTATAAACCCATATCCAGAATCAAAGCTGTTTCTTCATTGTACTTCCTTAGTAGTTCTGATCTTGGAAAGACAAAGGTGGAAACAATGAGATTCTCTCTAATTAGAGCTCGTTGAACTGTTGTCTGCCACGTGTGTGGCCTAAAGACCTGAGTAGAGTTTTCTATCTGTTTTGTGCTTGCACATAACACACACCTTAGTGAGCAGGCCATAGGAACCTTTTAGAAGGGTTCTAAAGAGATTAGTTTAAAAAATACAAAGAACATTGTCTTATTTTTACACTGTTAATTTCACTCTTGATTAGAGTCTTACAAAGGCTGTAAATCAGTATTGGAAACAATCAGACCTTTCTTTCATTGCAGTCATTTCACAGTGGTTTTAACTCTTATTTAGTCTCCAAGGTAAGCAGGAAACAATGAAGCTAAAAGATTTTTTGGTTTCGGGCTTTTTGTGAGAACATAATGTTCTTTCCATTTCTATCAGCTGTTGTGATAACCAGGGATTAATTAAGGAGTCACTTGTTGCTTCTTCTTATATTTCAAATAGCTTTAATCCCTGAAGTTCCAAAGTAATAAAGATGGCAATATCATCCTGCACACACGGGACAAGAAGAACAGTCCACCTTTCGTCTCATGTCATGTTAAACCACAGAAAATAATAAACCCATAACTTACATAATTCCCTTGAAAGCAGTATTGTACATAGAGAAATGCTGGGGATTCTCGTTCTCCATGGCTTCTCCACAGGACTCTGGCTATGGAGGGCCAATGCTTCACTGCAGAGAGTGGCACAGAACCAGCTGAAAATCTGGCCTCAGCAGCAAAACAAAGATCTCTGATCAGCATTTCCAAATAGCTTGTCTTGGAAGGAAGTCACATTTATTTCAGCCAGCAGAAAGAATGCAGGGCTAAATAAAAAATAATAATAAAAAAATCCAAACCAAACAAAGCAAACAAACCACCACCACCCCAAAAAAACCAAAACAAAACAAAAAAACCCAACAAACCTGCTAAAAGTTGCTAAAGATGTAGATTTCTGAATGTGAGTGAACACATGTGGCAGACTGGCAGTCTGATGTTTTCACTATGGCCATTTACTGCAGCATATAAACTTCTTTCTTTATCCTACTAACATGAAGGAACCACCACAAGAGGAAACAGAACACCTCAGGCGTGAGATATCTCAAGAGATATTCTAACCCCCTCAGTTCAAATACACACTTTGGGTCTATCTAGCCTGGGATCAGATCCCAGTCCATGACATGTAATATCCCTGCTTGCTCTTAGTCATGGGAATAAGAGCTCAGCAAACAAGTTATAAAGGAGCTTTGACACTTGAAGACCAATTCCCTGATCTAGACACCCAGGCGGCTGAACCTCAGTGGAGCGCCTCAAAGTACAGCTGCCTGTATTTTGTCTTACATCTATCCTAAGACTTCAAGCCCCTGGAGTTTCTTAACTTGTGATCTGGAGAATACTGGAAAGGCTGTGATCTACCAGGTGCAAGACATTGAGCAGAAAGAGGGGGAAGAAGAAAAAAATCCTCAAACAGATCCTCTTTCCAATCATTTAGAAGCAATTCACAAGACTCTGGAGAATCCTGTGCGTGCAGAGCTGATGTCCTTCGTATATGACAACACAGCATTGCAGAGTGCTGTGTAGGCAAATCTTACACACCAAACTGGAAATAACAGAAGAAGGAAGCAAGCTAAATAAAGGGTGTTAATTTCGTGTCTGAGGTAGCATTATGCCAAGAAGTCAGAAGATTTTTCCAGTTACATAATCAGCAGCAAATTAAAGTACTTAGGTTCATGGCTTTGAAAATGGTTTTGCTAGTTGACCCTTCAAAACCTCACTAGAGGAATTATTGATGAAGATACCTCATACAAAATACTTTGCAATATCTCTCCTCATTTTAACTCGGGGAGAAACGTTTTTGATCATGGCTGGAAGTGGTGTGAACTGGCTTAATTCCCTGCACTATTCACTGCTCATTGATCAAATATTTTAACATGGGGATCGACACAAAAAAATCGCTCTCTGGAAATAGCCAAGAACCCAACGTCTGGGAAAAATGCTGATGTTAAAAAAAAAGAGAGGAACATTGTGAATCCTTCCAATCTTCTTATCTAATACAAAGTCTTGCTGGTAAACAGAATCATGGAAAGAGTGAATATCATTTGGCAAACAAATGTGTCCTAAATGCATTAGATGAGAAAGGTTCTAAGCCAAATTCTCTGTACCTATAAATGGACCACACACTATCAAAATTGATGGGAGAATGGAAGTTTGGCTGTCCCTAAAACTAAATCAGCTATAAAGAAGTAGTACCCAGCATCAGCTTATGTAAACCAAACCAAGGACACAATGTGGGAAGGTCTTTTAGAGAGTCTCAGTCATCAATCTATATTTGTAAATTCCAGTAAAACATCAACAACAACAAAAAAAAAAAGGTTGAAAGGATTCTCAAAAATGGTTTTGACATTTCTCTGAAGTCATTTCTGTTTACCAGAGGATGCAGCAGCATTCAGGAAGAGGCAAATTCATCTCCTTTCAATTTAGTGGTGAAGCTTAGTTTTCCAGTGCACTAGTGTTGTCACCCAGTCTTTTGGTAGCATGAGGTGTGTTGATGATTTTGCTGGCCTAGAATTTATGTTTATCTTCCCAGCAGGTAATGTATGAGACAGTCACTTCTAGATGTACCCGACCAATGCTTTCTATAGAAACATTTGTATGAATGACTTCTGAGCTCTTTCATCATATTGCACACCCAAAAGGAGACCTGGCAGGACAGAACATTTAGATTAAATGATGTCAGTTTGAAGAGTCAGACCAAGAGGGTTGAAACCACTGCTGCCTAAACTATTACTCTTGCAGAATGATAATATCTTATTTTTAGAACATTGAAGCATGTCTCGCCCTGGAACTCAAACAGCACTCTAATAGTTATTAATGGCAGCTGTCAGGTATGCATCTATTGACCAAGAATGAGTCACACTGGCTGTACTAGAAGCCCCAGTTAGCTGGAAAGCTAGGATTTTTTTTCTTATTTTCTTTTTTTTTTCTTTTTTTTTCTTTTATTTTTTATTAGCTCATTTTTCTGTAGGCAGCATGATAATGAAATATCAGAGTGTTTATGTGCAGTAGCCATTAGGACAAACTAATGAACTTGTTCTGGAGATACAAGCAGGTCATCACCTGCTTTGTCAGTAAATAATACTGTTAAGGAGGCAATTTCCATCACTGTAGGTACTCACAAGTTAATTTAGAAACTACCAGCTTTTAATTAGTAGTGCAGCCAGCATACTGTGTGGCAAAACCTTGCAGAAAGCCCTTCAATTTATTAGGAAGCTTAAAGAACTACATTAAAAACATCCTTCTCCTCCACTAAAGAGTGATTTGAAGGACTCTAATACCAATATGATTGACAGTAATGGTTAAAAGGAAATAATTTAAAATTTTATATTTCTTTGTCTCCCAAAATTAAATTACTTTCAGACACATTTTCATTTTTATCAGGCTACAGTATTTACAAATTTAATTTTAAAGCATGTTTTTTTCACGCATAAGTTGGACAAATCAGCTGCTGCAGCTGTCTTACAATAATTAGTATGGACATTTAATTAATGCTTTCCAAACCAAATAAGGCAACTACGAGTAATATAAAATCAGCAGCAACAGTGCCTGTGAACCCTCAAGATCAAGCAAAGTCTGCTGTTAAGATTTTATGCAGGAAAGGTCTGCAAGGGCATGAAAGCTGCACAGAAAATTCAGCATATAGCTGCCTGCCTGTTAAACAAAGAGACAGATACAGTGTATGTTTGCATCCTTCATTTCAGAATGCAATTAAAAATCCTGGCCCTTGCCTAAAAGATCTGTCAGAGAGAAACTGCTCTGAAGAGAAAATGACACTGACAGAGCCAAGGGGAGATGTCTCAGGAGGCCAAGCTGAAGCCCAGAGGGAAGAACTTTCTGTGACTGAAGACATCCCCCACCTCCTCGCTCTTGCAGGACTCTTCTAAGGTTGCTGTTTTCAGGTCACCATTTAGTGGCCATACGTTTGCAAATACATTTGCAATAAAAAATGGTACTTTAATGAGTGAGAAAAGTGAAGAAAGAGGAGGAAAAATGCCAGTGGAGGAAAAGAGAGAGAGAGGAGACAGAAAAATAAATCATTAAATGGCATGAAGTTTCTTTGTTCAGTGTTGTACCGCCTTTGCCTGATTCACTACTAAGATGGTCTGATAGATTGGACATGCCTAAATACATTAGACAAGAAAAGACACAATGTGTGCCTGAGCCACAAACCAGCACATATTCATTGTTATTTAATTGTGCTAGGCAATGTCCGCTAAAGTGTAAACAAAGTGCACACTAGGACCTCTGGACATGAGGATATGCTCTTCTCCCTTCTGGCAAACAAGCTGATGTCATGCTTAATCATGCTCTTCTGAATGACCAGATTGGCTTCTGCACCTGACCTGTCCTCACCACTACACTGGCAATGCTTGTTCTTGAGCCATCTCCTTCTTTGAACATGGTGTGGTGCAAAGCAGAGCAATCTCTCTCCTTCAGTCTCTGCTTCTGCCC
Organism: Aramus guarauna; assembly: GCA_013400195.1. Taxonomy (NCBI): domain Eukaryota; kingdom Metazoa; phylum Chordata; class Aves; order Gruiformes; family Aramidae; genus Aramus; species Aramus guarauna. Next base: position 185,604 of record VXBL01010515.1, read on the forward strand.
ATTAACAGCCAGCAGTCCCAGATGGGATCCACTTTTCCCACCTGAAAGCTATGGAAAGCATAGTCAATTACATTTTTCGCTCTGCTGCTTGTCAACTTTGCTTTCGTCTGCATGCATGTCCTAGCCTGATTTCCAAATCTCAGCTGTGGTGTGGCTTTGTTTTAGCTGTCTGGAAGCTTCTTGGTATTCCATGTCCCCAGAAATGGTTAGTGTATGCACTTCTGACCTCTGCCCCCTCTTTCTTTGATATTATGACAGTTAATATGAAAAGTAGTGCTGCTACCTTGGAACAGTCTTTGATGAATCACTAGTAATAACCCAACATTTAATCCTAAAAATTGGGCTACCTGTCAAGTTCGTCTGCAAAGCAATTTCTTTAATTTCCACTGATGGTCCTCTTCTAACAGGGTCATCTCCCCCAGATCAATATCAGCTGAAATGTGATTTGGCTTTCTGATCTCTAGGGGCATTAGCCTGTCCACTTACTCAGCTCAAGATATTCCATCTTTTTCTAATGCTTCAGCTGAACACAAAGCAGTAACGACCTGTCCAAGGTGGATGTTATTATTGCCTTGCTTCATAAGCTGCATGCTGGATTGACGCTGTTGAACATCAGTGGACAGGCAATCCTATCTTGAATAACTTTTTCTTAGCCTTTCCAATGAGTCCATGGTGTGCCATTCTCATATTTTGCAGCAAAAGTTCCTTGCCCTTGGTACATTGCTAGGTCATGTATCTCTTCCTGCCATCCTGTAATTCAGTTGTCTTTCTCCAGGTGTAGGTATGTACAACATTTCTCCTGTAAGCAAAGATGTGTCAGACATGCTTTGGTAAATGGGGCCACAAAGCTCATTCCTATCTCTGCTCTGCACAGGATGGTCTTCTGTTTTGTCACAAAGCCCTTTACAGAGCAGCTGGTTAAACTCAAGAGGAAACACTTGTTTTCCTTGTGTAAATTCCACTTTTTAAATGTAGGATAGTTTCTTCACAACAGCTGTTACAGTCTTTGGAATTCTTGACTGAGACAAACAGGAGACGTATTCTTAGGTTTATGTCAGGGGCTTGAAGTTGATGTTTGTGAGTTCACTTATCCCTCAAGGATCTTTTTGTTTGTATGTGAGTTATGGACAGGTGACAGAAAGAAAGATTTTTCCTCCTGCTATTCATTTCTATTGTCAGTTCTGTGGGTCATTTATTCATTTATTTATATATTTTCATAACTCTAGCTGAGGTTGGTCACAAGTGCAAAATGTTCTTCTTATATCATGGTGTAGCAGCTGTCTTGCCACATGTCATGGCTGTTTGCTCCTAGATGTTCCCAGATTGCTTTGAAATGCCCTTCCTGCCCTGGGGAATCCCACTGGGATTCTTGACTATGAGTCAAGTGATTTTTTTCTTGCCTATTTTCTAATATGAACAATCCAACCCTGCACATTTGGAGCTGCTGCTCTTCCATGAAGATATTATGAGGCCATAAATAAGCACTGACCATATGTAAACGTACTCCTAACTCATTTAGCTCTAGTCTGGAAGTCAAAATAGCTCCATTACCACAGCATGTAGCCCAATCTCTGCTGAGACCTAGTAAGCCATAGGTACCATTGTCACGTAACCAGGGCTGTACAGTGCCTGGAATGCCAGGTAATGTCTCTGCATGGTGGTACACCACAGAGTTAGAGAGACTAGCCTACCAGGTGGGATGCAGAGAGGGTTCAAACTTGAGTGCATAGCTCTGATTCTCTTATTAAGAATATATCTGAGGTACCCTGTGACAGCTTCAAAGAACAGACTTGCAGTGTGTCCAATACTGATTTTTTTAATGCTGATTAAATACCTCAGAAGCACAGGACATATTCCATACATGAATCAAGAATTCCTGATTTGTTCCTTCCACGTAATGAATCAGGAAAACAAATCTAAAAATCAAGACTGAATTTCAGGGAAGGTCAGCAAGTTCTGTTAAAAGTCAGGCATGAAGATATAGATTTCAGAATGATAATTATTAATACGTAAATATATGGAGAGAGGGAAAGAATATGCTTTCTTACCAGAAAGTTGGAGTTTCAGATTGTCTTTAAAATGTAAGAGATGAGAATGGCTTTAGCTTAGCTCCAAAGCGGAATGAAAGCAACAGTTGCATTTCATGACAACATTTGATTTTCCAAATCCTCTTTTCATTCCAAAGTTGAACTTCTGCAGTGTTTTTATGGAGATGGGATTGTGCTGGACTACCCTGGGATCCAAAGCTGTACTTCAAAAACATTTGGAAAAGGCTTATGAAACTCGAGACCCTTTTGTCTTGGGGGTTTTCAAAGTGATTATGGTGTCAACTGAATTGTGACCCTGACTGGGAGCCCTTGACTCCTTCCTTTAGGGCTGACCATCTCCTGGTAGTTCTCTCTGAAATGGACAGTCAAGCTGAAGCCTCAACTTGCAATGACTGTAGTGCTAAAAATGTGAGCTAGTCATTTCTGAGTTGAGAAAGTAGATTAAAAAATTTTCCTGTTAAAAACATCCTTTTCAACTCTTATACTTCTGTGAAATGTTTTGGCCTCAGCACAACGAAATCAGATGAAGAATGTTTCAATCAGTTCTTTTTGGAGGCATTATGATGTAGTCTTTAATTATACACGTTCTTTTTCTCTTCCCTGGAGCCCCAGCCCATTTTGAAATGATTTGTATTTTATTCATACTTTTATTGTTAGAACGTTTTCCAGTCTGGAAAACAGCTTTTTAAAGAAAAAACAGAATAAATAAGGGGGAATGGCTGTTCTTTGTTTAATGTATTTTACATAATGGCAGTTGGTATATTTTTAAATAAAAATAAAATACTGGCATTTTTCACACAGAGAATTACAGGAAAGTTGCACTGTATCTTTGTTTCTAGGCTCAAATTTGTTATATTTAATAAAATTCACCCTTTTCCTTTGTACAGGTATAAGAGCACAATACATCAAAAGTAATGTTACAGAATTATAAGCATTTCTAGCAACAATCCCATTCATCTGAAAGTCATTGTATTTTTACTTTGTTGGAGGTATTTCTGTTGTGACTATATATATCAATAGGTGCTATCATTTGAATAGATATGAAGCATTAGTCTATTTTGCATTGTGCACATAAATATGCATATATGAACATAAATGCACATCTGCCATATTTGGGATGAAATTAATCTACATGCCCACTGACATTTATACTTATACATTTATAATACACATTTATATTTAGAAGCTACCTTGCATACACACAGGTATTTTTATGTAATGATACCTCCAACCACAATGAAACAAACAAACAAACAAACAAACAAAAACAAACAAAAAAACAACAACAAACAAAGTCATATTTGAATTTAATGATAGTGAAAAAGACAATAAACAAGATGTAGCTTTTAATATCATTGAAGACACACATACCCCTTCCTATAAAGCCCCACTGCTGGATAGGAAACTGCCAGTGCAAGACTTTTGCCATTTCAGGGCATAAGTCCGATATTAAACAGACTTTGATATCAAAGTCTGTACATTGTCAGCAATTGTTTGGCAGTGATAAATGCAGCTTCACACTGACCACCTCAGCTGAGTTGGTGTGGCACGCTCTCAGATCCATGCATTCCATGTTGTGTCAGTGCCAGGGCGAGGGGGATCCAGGCAGGGAAATCCCATACTTCCCAACTGGATGGGCAAACTCCAGGGACTTGCTGGAGCTGCAATTACAGACGTCTGGATTCATCTGTCCAAAATGGTTTGCCACCAAGACTGAGGGATGTTAGAACCAGTTGGCCACTCGTGGAGGAAAGAGACACCGGAGAGCAGGCCAAAGAAACTAGCGGTACCTCTGACTTTCCTGACTCCCCTGGCCCCTCACACTGGGGTTGTGCAAGCACTGACAGCACACCCTCCATCCTGCCAGCAACCGGTGCTCTACTCACCTTTCTCCTTCTGCTTCAGTGCCTCTGGCCAGTTCATATGAAATAGACTTGTGTAGCTTTGTGTTGCTGAACTTTTCTATACCAGTTGGGCACAAAAGTCTCTGCTGCTCATGGTGCCAGGTCATTGATATTTAGGTCATCAAACCCATGATATAACAAGTTTCTCTATGTAGACTTTATATATGGGGTCAACATTTCCTGAGATCTTCTAGAAGAAATGTGGTACCATTGTTACAGTGCAGAATACAGAAATATCTAGAGGCCCAAGTCTAGAGGACTGGGGTGCTGTGGGAGGTTGGGTCTACTGGTAACAACACAAAGTGAAAGGATGTCCTTGGCTACAGAGAGCTTGCAAACTCAATGGACAAGATAGGTCTTATGACAAGTGTGGAACCAACACACAGATGGCCTATGAGGCCCTGAGAGATCACACATGAAACATGGTAGAAACAGAAACCAGATTCTGGATACCCCAGTGCTATTCAATGTCAGACCAGCATGCCTTCCTTACCCCTTGCAGTCAAAATACTTTTTTGTATTTCTGATGCAAAAAGAGAGAAAGGGATGAAACTGAGAAAGAAACAAGTATTCCAGAATAAATAAAACAGGAAGAAGACACCTTAAAAGACTCTGAGGAAAGGATACCTTTTCTTTCCTTCCTTGCCCTTTACTGTCAGAAAAAACATGATTTCATTAATGCCTTCATGCTGATCTTCATGCAAACTCTCATGTTGTTTTGCGTGCTCTGAGAGTAATGCACTTTCAGTCTGGGACCAGTGATCCCTTTGAACTCACTTGCAATACAGGAAGACAAATGGAGAAACAGATTTTAATCTTGGCATCTTGGCAGTAGATCATGATGGGTATTCAAAAATGAAGGATGAAGTGTGAAAATGAGAATTGTGTTTTCCTTTGTCTGGAGCTCCTTGGTCCCAGAATTATTCATATTCTGAGGCTGATTCATCGCCTTCCTTCTTTTGTTTAATTTTCTTCTCACTGTCTGAATCCAATGGGAAAGAGAAAGAACACCTTTAAGAATTACCTTCCTTGATTAATTCTAACTTTTAATGGGATAGAATGAATGAGCCAGTTTTCCCAGATGCCCTTATTTTGCATTCTTTCTCTAGGAGCAAAGCCACACTCATAATAGTGTGAACACGGAGGGATTTTTTTCAGAACTAAACAGGCAGTTGTTGCATGTGAGATGCTGGTCCCTCATGGGACCTTGATAACACTTGATCCTGCTGACAGTTTTGCTGATAGTAATACATCCTTGATCATACTAAGAGAGTACTGTAAAAAGTGTTGTGTCCCAAAGGTTTCCTCAGGAGAGAAAGAGGTCATTTTAGAACCAACCCTGAAATATGTTCCACATGTTCTCCTACTACAGTTTGCACTTTCCTTGAACTGACCATTTCTATCACAATTTTGTCAATGCTCCCTCTTCAGGAATTCTCAAATCTAAGTCATTTGAAGTGTGATCTATTGCCTTCTTATCAGTCATAAGGAAAACCAAAAGGATCATCCCCACCCTCACAATTTTATCTGCATCTCCTTCATTCCAAAAGCTGTTTAACAACTGCCCTAATTAATTCATGGCTTCTATGGTTTACCTCTACTTATTACAATAGCTATATCTCAGTACAGCAGCTTGCCTTAATTTTTTTTTTTTTTTGAGAAATCATTACTTTATTTTTATATGTATACGTACAAGTGTATCCTTTGCACCTTGTGCTCTTAATATCTTTTCTTGTTTACCTTATCGGTAAGTGGTCTGTATATAGTGGTTTGGAAATATTCTGCAGAAAGGGTGCTATCCCATATAGTAACCTTGCCAGAAAAAAAAGAGTATATTCTAAGTTTTCCACAGATGTCTGAAGTGGATGATACCAACGGTAGATATTGTTATTTGTCTTTTGGGACAAAGCAGGATAGTGGAAATGGGTACACTGCTTTATAATCAGTCCAGTCCATATAGTTTCATTTTTCTCACTTGCAAATTCACTTCCTTATTTGATCTTTGAAACATTATAAACCCAAACCCATATTAGTCCTTGAGCTTGTTGTAGGTAAATTCAAGGCATTTAAAACAAAAGAGGAACAGTGCCATGGCTAGATAAGTGTCTCCTGTATTCCCTTCCATGCCTCCTTGTCACCAGCACTGTTCATCAGTTCTGCTCCATGGTGTGGCATGGGAGAGAAATGCAAGAGATAAACATCTCAAGTTCATTTATGCGTGTGATGTTTTAGCTAAATGAAAAGATTTTCACTACTGTGTGAAGCTGGACTTCAGTTTCCAGATTTTTTTGTATGGTCTGCTGGGGGTGAGATGTGCTTAAAGCAAAAATACCAACCTTTAAACAGAGAAATACTGGATGCTGATCTATCTACTCAGTGCATGTCACCAGAGCTTTTCAGTGAAAATCTAAGTGAAAAACTGATCTTCTTCTCAATTACCAGCACGTCAGGGTATTTTAGGCATATGAAAAGCATCTACATTAAGTCAACAGCTTTTCTTCAGATTTAGCGTGCACAGTCAATCAGTTTACAAATTAACATTTGAAAAGGTGATTTGACCAATGGCAATGCTAACATCAGTTTATTTTTTCTTCATTTGAACAAAATTCATAGGAAATTTTATGCAAAAGCTGTTCAAATCCAGTAAGGAAAGATACTTTCTCTGTGGCTTTATATTTTTAAATATAACTCACCACTGCATCCTTTAATTTTACATTTCAAAAGTCATCCATTTTCTTTATATGCAATATTTTGGGACAATACATTAGAACTTTTAGATTTCAAGATTAGGCACTTAACACCTGTTCCAGCTCCAAAACCTGTCCTGGTATGTCTTGTTTGGTGGCCTTCCAAAACTGCCTTGGAAATCAGCGCCTAGTCTTCTACAAACTCTCTATGCACTCAAAACATTTTGTGTGGCTTTTTTTGGTAAGTCTAATTTTAAGTCTTCTGATCTTTGATGGATGTACAAATTCATTTAATCAGTCAGTTATCCTGCAATATAGGCATCTGAGTCATATGCTCTCCACCAGCCTTTGCTTGGTTAAACACCAGATGGATGAAACAGCTGTATAAATCTTTAATCTCTATGACAGCCTTTCCTTCATTTATTCTTTGACTTATGTGGTTAGTTTCATTTGCGTGTTCTTCCAATTAGGGAGTTAACCAATCTCTGTCATTTAGATCTATTTAACACACTTTGCTTGTCTTTAGCTTAGGGAATTTTACTTTTACATTGATTTTGCAACATATACATTAAATATTTAGCCTGCTTTTGAAGTAATATTGATGTCTTTGGTATCTTTGTTCATTATTTGTTAATCTATCAACATTGCTGGTATAATTAAAAACACACATTATCATGACTGTAGAGTCTCTCTCTTTGGTATAGTACTCTCTTGTAAGATAATCCTCTCCTCCAAAACTGTGGAATTTATAATCAATGGCTTTTTTTTTCACATCATTCTGTTTTGCAGTTGCACTGTTTCTGCAATCTCACTATTTTGATAAAATAATATAAATCTAAACTGAAAGACAACAGCTGAACTATCCATTGAAGTGTACATCCTTTTAAAGGGTTCGACTTACCTTTTTTCTAAATTACTGTCTTTTATGAATAGAAATTTTGGAACTCATTTGAGCTCTGCCTAGAAGAAACCAGACTTAAAACAAGACTCTGTTACCATGATTAAGGGAGCAGATTGTAAGAAAGTTTGTGGGGTACTAAACCCTGAGGAGATCCCCCCTGATCAGATGATGTCAAGAGTGTTTACAAGTCCAGAAGTACTGTGCCCAACTAAACTTAAAAAAGATCTGGGATAAGACTATTAAAGAGACACAAAATACCTGAAGTGGATCTAGAGACTGTAATTTTGTGAAAAGGCAGAAAACTGTTTCATGCATTTGACTATGGGGAAGTCTTATAGGAGGAGGGTATGAGCTCCTCCAACCATACTGCTTAGAGAGAGGGTAGAAAAAATACCCTGTGAAGAATGAATTTTTATTTTTTTTTTTAGGAAAAAAGCATTTTCAACTGGTTGGTCTGGTTAGAGTCAAGACTAATTTGTTTATCCCCCCACCAAAAAAAAAAAAAAAGAAGAATAAAAAGATGTTTTGGCTAGGATCACAGTAATACTGTAATCATTTTGCTACTTAAGCAAAAGGGGAATGAGAGGCAAGTGGTGAATATTGATGCTGCGTTAGGAAAGGCTATTCTGGCACCATCATTCTGCAGGGTGCACCAGCAAGCTTTGTTGGCTGATTTTACCATTGCACCCAGAAATGTCATTTTTGAGTTCCAGAAAAATTCTAGTCTGCACCATCAAGGGCACAACCTAAGAAGTCCTGAGGCTTTGCAATCGGAAAAGAAATATGCATATGGAAAAAAGTGGGAAAAAAAGGTAATAGGAAAGCAAAAGCTTTCATATCTTATATGAAAAACATACCTCTGTCATATATGAAACAAATCTAAAACTCTAGGATGTCACTAGAGATGCTGAGATGCCACAGAGACTCTAGAAGCTATCTGATGCCACTGAAGGCTTTAATACTACTAAATCCTAAGAGATGCTTGAAAACATTTCGTTTTCAAATATTATTCTTTATGTTTGCTCTTTCTTTTGTGCATGTGTGTGTTTAAGGTCTGTGGAATAGAATAGGAGTTGAGAACAACCTTTCTTAACTAGCTCTCTTCTGCATGTGAAAATACACTGTTTAAATGAAGTAAAGGGAGTGCATGTGTAAGGACATGTGAAGTTTCTCCCTTCTCCTTGGTATTTCAAGGGTATGATTTATAATAGCCCCTTCATTTCAAGGCTGGCACTTGACTGAGTTCATGCTCTCTTTCTAATAGCTTTTTAACTCTGTGAGCTTTTGTTATCATGTTTCATATCCATGCACACTGGGATTTTTATCAAGGTAAAAGGAATCAGAGTGACCACAGTGTAAAGTAATTCTGTTCAGAGTAGACACTCTTAGTGATTTCTTCCTTGCACAGTAGCACAAAATATAGAGTGGTTCATATCCCTGTGTAGAAATACAATCTTATAGTAACCAGCACTTATATGTTTGATATGTTTCAAGCATTTCTGAAGTATTCCTAAGTGTATTAGCAATGAAATATGAATGCATTCTTAATATAGGGAAATAACCTTGAACTTCAATTAAATTTCTGCAAGAAAAGATCTATTCCTCCTTCCAAGGTGTGTATAAGAGTTGGTTAAGGAGTTTTTCTCACTTCAGCTCTGTGGGAACGTAAATTGTCTATATCTGTATAGAAATCTCCTTTTGAACTGCCAGCTTGATATCAATACCTATTTTGCTTGCAGTGTGATGCCAGTTACATCTCCCTTGTTTATTTTCCCCTTCACCTGCATGCAAAAAAGTCCTTCCTGTCAATATCAGTTACCCACATGTAGCTGGAAGTGATTGGGTCTCACCCTGTTCCAGCAGCATTTTTCAAACTGCTATAGCCATGAGATGAAATCTCATTTATTTTATGGCCACAAATTCCAACAGGGAATATGAATAATTCCTTCTTCATAGAAAGAATTTTTAAGCCTTGGAGACCATCCAATGCTGTCTTTCTCAAGGAAGTTAGTGTAAAAGATTCTTAAAGAAGTGAACTTAAAAGAGGAAGAGTTTTAAAGTGACTTACAAAATTGAATATATGGTTGACGGTAGAGTTTAGCATGTCTGGTCCTCTGTTGCTATGGAACTAGGAAGAATCTGCAAGCTTTCCCTTTACTTGATTTCACTGGTGTAAGACAGCCAGTGGTGTATGGGAACACACTTGCTGCATTATGATTTCTAGAATTTTCCTCATGTTTTACCTGTGCATTTTGAACTAATCGCTGTTTTACCGTTGTTTTAGCATGGACAAAAGGATGATGAAATATTTCATGAGATTTGGGAAATCCTCATTAAGCAAGACAGACTGCTGTACTTCTACTCGACACATAAAGATGTACTTGAAATTCAGTACTACTTTCCCTGCATATTTTCTGCTTTTAAATTTGGTAGTTTTTGAAATTGTTATGAAGGAATCAACATTAAATACATTTTTAATAAGCCCATTGTGATTATCTTTGAGCAACATAACATATAGCAACCATATTTCATTCAAGATTTTTATACCCTAAAGGACTGACAGGCTTCATTCCAAGAAAACAAACCCCCAAAACTCTGATAATATCTTCAAACAGAGAGAAGACTTCAATCCAATTTGTTTAGAGTTACATTTTGCAGAAGCCAGTCATGTTTATTATTATCTACAAGTCAATGGCAGGTATCCAGCCCCTGCATTCTGTAAGTTTTGAGTATATATGTATATGCATATTGGTGTATACACACACATATGTGTAGTGTGCGCACTTATAGGTTGTTATGTGAAAACTTTCATGAGTGTATTTGCTGATTGTTATCAAAGACAGTCTGAAAGATTCATCCCAATATTTTTTCATATCCTGCGGAATGCATGCATATGTGCAAAATGTTGCTGATAGAGGTGTCAGAGCAAGTGTCTAAGACATAGACATTTCAGTATGGCACAGCTGGAAGAGTGGTTCAGAGCAAATCTCTAAGACATAGGCATTTCAGTATGGCACAGCAGGAAAAATAGTTTCCATAGACATTCAGCATTAAAATAAAACAACTTTATGCATCAGATGGAATAAAGCACTGTACTGCATAGCAATTCCTTGGAGGGACACTTCATATTTTAGTTTCAAGGAAGTAATTTAGAAGACAACAGTACATTTTATTTGGGAATCTTTTGAGTCTTGTCTGTGAATCCGAGAGCACTGCAGGTCAGTAGTGGGACAGCAAGTTCTTAATTTGCCATGAAATAGAAAGAGGATAATTCCACACCAGGGGGGTGGAGGTGGGGAAAAGAGCAAGAGAGACAAAAAAAGAAAAAGTAAAGTTTCAGTGTTAGTTCTCTCCTGGAGTTCTTGCTGTAACTGAAAAGAGGTTCAAATGAAACACCTAAAGAGTCTAGGGCAGCCCAGACACAGCCTGTTACCTGATTATCTTCAACTGTGTATTAACAGAAAATCACATATTTATACGTTGAACTGAACTCTTGCTTTAGGTGAGTAGAACTAGGGTACTCTTGCTCTGTTTCATGATCAACTGATCTAAGTCACTTAAGGTCCACTTGCTGCCCCAAACAACTTAAGCCTCTGAATTTCTTGTTGCATATGTGAAGATATTAATGTCCACCTGTGCAAAAGTACCTGCCTTGTACAACTATTAATTGCCCTGCTGCAGGAAGACTGTGACAAATACTACTGCTTACCTTGGAAAAATACTCTTACTTTTGAAATTGGTTTTCAATACAATGAAATAGTTGATACAGGTATAAATGGAAGCAAATTATTAGATGATCAACTATCCCTATTTGTTGCCTATTTTTTATTATGAGTTACTTAAAATTTCATTTTATAGCTAGCCTAAAACATCTAACTTACATCAACTTGAGTAGGAAGTATGAGCAAAGAGTTGCTACAAAATAACTTATTTTCATGACGGCAGATGTATTTTAACATAAAGGTTAACTATCATGCAGCAGCAATTCAGCTAGAACCACACACGTGATATACGTGCACAAAACACGAAGAAGAATGGTGGCAAACACCACCTGAAGTCCATTTATCGTATTGCCAAATGGAATGACTGCAGATCATTGTGAAGCCACCTTGCAGAGTCAGAAAATCCATTTGAAGATTGGCATGACTAGACCATATATAGCATCAGGAATGCTATCCACGCTCCCTTTACTATAGTCACCGCCATCTTTCCGCAGAGTCCTTATTTGCTCTAGTCCATGGTGGGCTTGTCCATGTTACAATAAGCTTACCTCACTTTTCACTATGATTGTGAAGATCTTTCAGTGATGATAAGGAAACTGGTAAAACTGAGAACAATTTTCCAAAAAGAAAAACATCCAAAACATCTTTTAAAGTATTAATATTATTAGCTACAGTGGTCAGACTCCTCTTTCAAAAATATCTCAGTCTGAGTAATAGTTCCTCAGACCTGCTGAGTCACTGCAGATAAATCCTTCCAATAATCAGGGTTTCATGAAAATAAGGTAATGATGTTAATTTGGTTTGAAAGGTATTTTGTGATTTTCTGATGAAATGTATTCTGTAATAAGCAGAGAGTTTATTACTCAGAACGAATAATATTCTTTCAATCTAGCAATATACTTGAAAATGAAAAAACTTTCAAGACACACCTTTCTGCAAATCAGGAACAGAGAGTGTTTCTCCTTTCCCTTGTTTTATCTTGCCTATTTGAGCCTGTGAGAACCAAAACAAAAAATGAGGTAGACTATGGTATCCACAAAATCTGAAAGGCTATTCACACAGGACGAAACACGATGAAGAGGGGAGGCAAAAGGACTCCTGAGGAAGTAAATGAAAAGTCAGAGATCAAATAGAAACAAACTGCAAGTGCTGCTCACTCTAGCTAAATAAATAGTAGCAATACGTATGACAGATGATACCAGTCTGGATGAAACAAAGAGTGGCATTTTTTCACTCCTTGTTTTTTTCAAAACTCACTTCTCAGCCAAAGCAGATAACACTCCAACTGAGAAAAACTGATTTGCTGAGAGTCTTGCCAATATGAAGAGGGGATTTTACATAGAGAAATTCTTGGCAGAACCTCTTATTTCCCCTTAGGGCACATTACTGGGCTCTAGGCTGAGATGATATAGGTGAGGGAAAGACAGTGAAACAGTGGATGATGAAAAGGAGAAGCAAAAACAAAAATAAAAAAATCCAAAGGGATTTCAGTGTTACTTATATGTTTGTAATTGTGCAGGTTGTCTGCCTTGTAAATAACACATATACACTGAATTTAACTTTCTATGCAAGCGTACAACCTATACAGACCTGCATTTTACCAAGAAAGGTCTTCTCTATGTTAATTTTTAAAAGTGGAGGAAGTGTTAGTCTGTAAAGTCTTTAGGTCACAGACGGATCTCTCTGCCCTAGCTGCTTAGGGAGAGCCACACACATCCTAAGCCCTATTTACTGTGATAAAAATGAAGTCTCTGAATGATACTGAAAAAACTGTTCACTCAAAAAGCAGCAGGCAATTCATACACAGGATTATTGTATTATGACCATTTAGGCTTCGATTCAGCAAAGCACTTGAGTATGTGCTTTAAATCTGTTAATTGTTGTTAATTAGTTGAGACCCTTCTTGTAAAACTGACAGCTTACCTTTGAAGACACACTATTCAAATTCACCACAATGTACAATGAATAAGATTTTTTCATGGGCTTCATTTTCCTGTCTTCTCTGGCTTTTGTTCTTTCACGCCCCAACTGAGGACTGCTGCAGCATGCATGCACAAGCTTAGAGGCAAAAAAGAGCCCCTAACCTGCACCCTTTAGCAATCGCCTTCAGTTTTATTGTTGAATTTCTGGTTTTCAGTTCTGTGAAGTGCCTGGGCTGGGCTGAAATTAATTGTGACTGAAAGAATGGCATTTTCAAAGTTGTTATGACAATCTGCTTCCTTCATTGAGATGCATAAGACCTAGATATTCCATTTTTTTTCCAAGGCCACTTGCGTAATCCTTAGAAAATATATTGGCTATGTGGTGTATGACTCAATTGTCCTGGAATAAAATACTGCTTTGACAAATCTACTTGTACTTCTGAGTGTTACTGAATAAGTGATATTCATTCTTAAAGCAGGCATTTCCTGCCAAATCCCCAATTGAAATTATTAGTTATAGTTAATAAAAACATTTCTATGGGGACATAATTACCATTCTCCATTTTCAAGTCCTCTTTTTAGAAAGGCTTTGAGTTAAAAGATCAATTCTCCCTATTCCAGAGCACCTATCACTGCTAGGTCAGGTTAACAAACAGGTCAAAAGTTTCTAGTTCTTCTGAAAGCAATACAGCTCTTTTAAAGACCAGCTTTTCATTTTGATCCTTTGTTTCCTTTATTCTTTGAGGGAAAGGAGTCCAAAGAAAGTTAGTGAACTTTCTTACCCCAGTTTGAGCATATGTGAACTGGAACCTTAAACTTGAAGCATTCACAGTGAATAAAAAGGAACTTGCACCATTCTTTAGTGTTATCTATTGAAATACAGCCTTGACTTGTGCTAGCCACAGCTTTTATGTGGGCATAGGCTTGTTCTCTTGTTCTCTTTTCCTCCAAAGCAGGCATACCACAATAATTTTGTAAGCACTGTGTTTCTTATAAAGCCAGAAGACAAAGCAATGCTTTACTAGCTACTGTGAAAATATAGGGCTACTCTGTACCTTGTTTGACTTGCTTTTTTTTTTCTCTTCTTCTTCAGCAAAGTCATCTTTTCCAGCCAATAGAGTAGATGTGGATTGATTTGGTTTAAGAGGTGCCTATATTTAGTGTCTTAAATAGCAGTCAGACCTGGATCCATTGTTAGAGCCTACGGAAACAGTCAGAAGGATGAGAAGGATGGAGAGTTTCAGCAGGCTGCAGCAGTCAAAAGAAAGAGATGTAGTCAACCTGGGAGAATGGAGGAGACTGGCAGCAGGGATTTTTGGGTAGAATGAACAAGAATAGCCAGATAGGGACTGTACCAAAGCAGAGCCACAGTGGGAGAAATGAGAGTGGGGACTGAAGGACTACAGAAATGTGAAGAACTTGAAGCTGTTGGGTGGCTGTGCAGGTCAAATCAGAAAAACATGAAGATTTGGGCAGGGCTTGGAAAGAGTCAAGGAGTGAGCTTTAGAGTTGGAGAAGCTGAGCTCTTAAGGATAACCGAGGGTTTAGGAGGGAAGAGATTTGGCACTGAGTGAAGGATCTCTGGTCAAGGCGAGACCAAAAAAAAGAAATATAGGGTAAGAAAGCTCTAGCAGGCAACAATTTGAAGAGCCTGCGTTTTGCCTGCTAGCCAGTTTTATTAGTTTTCCTAATATACAATGACAGCTGCTACCAAAGCGATAATATATACAGACCACAGTCATCTTTGAATAGATACAAACATAACCCTGACAGCTCTGAGGTAAGAGGTTGAATGACCGGTGAGCAGTTGCAGCCATGGACTGGGAAATGTGGAGACCTCCTGTTGTGTTTTAAAATGAACTGATAATCCAGAGACTAACTGGAACTGGAAACCAAAACACTTTAATTACAGATAAATACAATTTTACAAATTACTGGATTTGTCTGCTCTGCAGGTGAGAAGATGTTGTCCAGGAAAGGAGTTGGTTGAGTTAGGCTAGATTGTAGACATGCTATGCATAGAGCTTATTCAGGGCTTGGGGGTCTTTGGGTCCTCTCCTGATGATAATCAGATGGTAACCTGGGCATCATCAATTATTGGAGTTGGTAAAGAAAATCAGATTCTTGATTGTCTCATTGAAATTCACACAGTGCCCTATGACTGTCTGTCACCATCTCTTGGTGCTCACAATGTGCTTTTCTCAAAGATTATGCAACAAGCATTAGGTTGCTCACACTGGCATTACTCCTCTATTCTTAAAACTAAGCTACTTCCTTATCCTATAGAGATAACTAAAGTCCGTATGTTAATAGTATTGTCAGCTAGAACTAACATGTTAACTGCTACACAGCCCATCCCTTATATAGATGTTCCTATAAAGGTCCGTACAGGTTAGTTCCATGCATTGCTATTTGTAAGATTACATACAAACATTGAGACATTCTCCAGATCTTAACATACGAACTAATTGTTAATGCCACTAATATGTAAATTACTAATTACTAATGCCACTAATATGAAAATTACTCATTACAAATGCAGCATTATTCACATATCCAATTGTCCAATTATGTGCAACATGCTTATCATTCTCAGTGCTGTTGTGTACTAGAATCAAGATTTGGTCTCTTGTGGAAGACACTGTTTGCCCATGGGTTGTTATACATGTATTGTTGTACTCCTGCCCTACTGCAAATCTCCCCACCACTCATTTTCCAGCAGTCTGTTGTGAGAGTCATGGTAGCAGAAGTGTTTGTGGGTGGATGGCATATGCTGGCACTACATGTAGCACATAGCAGTCCTCTAAGTGCAACTAAACAGATTTGGTATGTCATGATGTCTTTTTTGACCTTGGTGGCCCAGATGGGTTACCCAAATATTTCCATCTGCGCTTTTTCCATTGTTTCATCTATCCCCACACAGCAGTGGCTGCCATCCAGGACTCAATATGGCATCCAGTGCAGTACTGGCAATTAGGGCACTAACTTAAGTGGTTATTCTGTTCTTAGTATTTCAGATGCTTCTTGGACTCTAGTGCAGATGTTATAGATCTCTTTCTCTGTGGCTCTGTGGCTAGCTTCTCATCCCAGATATTTGTGGCTTCAAAATCCCAGTGGCTGGCCTCAGAGTTCATCAGCGCCCTTTCATCGCATACTCCGGGAGACTCCACCTGAGGATGTATGCAGGATACTTTGTACTCTACCACCAGCTCAGATAGGGCACAGTCATACTATGCTGCATTTTTTTTTACTTGTTGAAATGCTTACTGATATTTGTGTGCCCCCGTGATCAGATTTTGTGGGCAGATCACAATGATTCCAGCAGCTGGCTACACCCAGGAATGAGAACCCATCAGAATCCTGCCATTCCAAAAAAAGGCTCCTGGAGGAAGGCCAGATGTCACTTGTTTCTGTGCTCCAGATCCCAATGGGGAGCACTTGTTACTGTGAACTTAGAGACCAGGATCTTGGCCCTTTTGATCTGCAGTGCAGCTGTCCTGCCTTTTGACAAGCCAACCCCACCACTGCTTTGCTCTGTGTTTTGATGTGCTATATCCCTATCCCCCCTCTCTCTTATTTGCCCATTACTGTACTCTAATGTGCTTGCTTTATTTTCCAGATCATCCTTCTCTTCCTCTAGTTTCCATACTTCTTCCAACAAAAACCAATATGCAAAGGCACAGCCCCACTTTACGGCAATGCTTATCTCCCCATATCCCTCACACATGTTGAGCCCTTTCTGTATTAGTCTCCCAATATCCCAGTAGTCTCCATCTTCACCTTCATGTAATACCTGACAAATGGTGATGTGCTGTCAGGTCAAATACTATACCAGGGAGCCCATTCATCCTCCGTCCAAGGACCAAGGATTTCTCTTGGTTTTATACTTAAACATTTAACAAAGTTTTAACATCGATTCACACCTCAGCATTTGGGCGTTGATGAATATAGCATGGGCTTACTCCAGTTATCCTGACCTTGAGCAAAGGCTGCAGCGCATGCAACCTGTGCTGTGCCAACCCCATCCCTGGAGCAAGGTTTTGCCATAACCTCACATCCAGGGACCTAGTGCCTATCTATCCCCATGTTACAGATAGCTGTGATTCACGTAATTGGTGTGCCACTACTGACAACACCAAATGGCAGTGTGCATATTACCTGGACTCAGATATGGAAACACTTTAATTACAGGTACATGTAATTTTATGAATTACATGACTCACTTGCTCTGTAGGAGTGTTGATGGGCAGTGGTACCTGTTGTTCCAGGCATAGTCCTGGTGCAGTGCTGGGGCACCCTGGTCCTCTCCCCAAGCAGCCTTGGGCACTGTCAGTTATAGGACTGGGTAGGGGACAACCTGTTCTTGATTGTCTTGCTCAAATTCAAAGGTGCTCAGCATCTTCACAGCTCCCACAGTGACGGACACAATAGCACCTTTCACAATCATGAACAGGCTGCTTAGCCCCAAGGTGGGTCCTCTGTTGTTACTCCTTTGTCTTATGGGGTTAACTGAAGTCCACACTTTTCAACTAGGCCTAATTTACTCTAACTGCCCTTCCCTGGGGTGGAAGAGAGATTTTCAGCCATGTGCAAGGCTGAGGATTCGTGAGCCATCTGTAAGGCAGAGAGAGGGTTTTGAGTCCAGAGAAGATGATTAGATCAGGTGTAGTTCCTCTGGAAATGGGCATTTACTGTCAGGACTCTGGTTTCAGGAAAGTGATGCAGAGAGGAGTTCTCCCAGTTCCCTCTACAATGTGCAGGAGGACTGAAACCTCCCAGTTCCTTCATCTTTTTTAAAACATACATGTATACTTGGAAATACAATAGCCTAATGGCAATTAAGAATTTCCATTAATACATTGCACACATAGATTACATATTAGAAAGATATTCTTTATTGTGAGTGTGATGAGGCACTGCAACAGGTTGCCCAGAGAGGTTGTGGCTGCCCCCTCCCTGGAAGTGTTCAAGGCCAGGTTGGATGGGGCTTTGGGCAACCTGGTCTAGTGGAGGGTGTCCCTGCCCATGGCAGGGGCGTTGGAACTAGATGGTCTTTGAAGTCCCTTCCAACCCAAACCATTCTATGATTCTATGATTCTATCCATTCCAGAGAAAGTACTCTTGCAGTTGAAACTGGTTGGAGATAAAGCATGGTATATTATAGATACCAGAATCCTCAAAGAAAAAAATAGTGCTACTTTGAAACATTCACAGGGTATGTTAGAGGAAAGCTAAAGAAGTCCTCTCAATGAGTAGCAAAATTAAAGTTTTGGAAGAAGAAAAAGCTGAAAAATAAACCTGTTTTCATCAGTTTAAGTGCAAAAGATGTTGTGCCTGGTGAATTGCAAACAAGTACTTAAAGAAAAGTTTTGATCAGGTTTGGCTGCACTGCTTCCTTGGGTCCTCATCTGAATTCTTCACTGCAGCAAATACATGCTTTATTGCAAATACAAAGTCATGCAAGCCATTATTAGCAGAAAACCAGAAAGTTTTTCTCTTTAATAAAATAAATGACAATTTAAATTAGATTTCCCAGGTGTTTTCCCCAAGACTCATGGTGTTATAGTAAAAAAAGACTGAATAGTTTATTGGATTCAGCTACCATATATCTTTCGGTGTGTCAGTCTAGATTTTTAAAAGGCACAAAATAGAGAAAACCTGATGAGAAAATGGTGAAAATTTCTGTATTATTCTTGACATTGTGGTGAACTCGTAGATTTGCCATACGTTCACTATAACTTAGTTTAAAACCTGAAATTCTCCCCCTGTGTGTAAGACTGATCAATTTACCATTGACAAAAGGAAAGTTTTTTCGATCCACTGTAGTAAACAAAATATTGTTACTCCACATTTAAAATATCAGGTGCCATTTCAGTGTAACAGTATCTTCATACAGAGTCCCTGTGAATTAGTAATTTTCTTTATATGTTGAACCACTGAAAGGAATATTCTTGTAAAGAGGCTGATTATCTGCTTTGGCTAGTAATTAATGCCTCTCCCTCCTGGCCTTCAACAAGGGCCTCAATAGTGGCAGGGAACAATTCTTAGAGATGCTGGGAAAAAAAAAAAAAAAAAAAAAAAAAAAAACACAGCTTTTTAAAGTTCATTATCAAATAAATGAAGACTTTGTAACTGTAAAGGCCTGCTTGTTACCATCAAACAAATTTTGACTTCTGAGGACCGATGATAATTCTGCACTCAGAGGAATCACTGGTGCTATGAAGAAGGTAATGCATTCCGAGATCTCAACTGGTACCCATAGTATTTTCTCCAGTTTGGTCTCACAGGTGAGAGACACCCAGATATTTTGCTTATTCATTTATCTTCTCCAACTATTCTGATGAGAAAACATCTTTATGGCAGGCACTATAACAAGGTTAATGGAGGTAAATTGAATTCTCTAGCAGCCAGCTTCTTTCTCATTATATATATAGCATACACAACATGCTACAGGGCTGCTCATGTTCAAACTGGGAGGAATGTCAGGCACCGATGCACACTGGGTATGTGCAATAATGAAAGACTCACAAACAACCCTCTGCAAAACTCCATCTGAGTGCATTGCACAGCCACTAAAAATGTGGTTGGTTTATGCTATTTTCTCTAGAAGATGGTCTAATTATTCCTTTTTGCTTTTTAAGCCATTAAATAGCAAAAATATGAGATGGATATATAAATTCTTATTAACATTTTGTACTTATATGCCTCCATTTTTACCATCCTAAATTTTCTTTGGTATAGAGAATATTTTTATCCCAGTTTTTATAGTTTCTGTGGTCAAAAAATACATTGCCTTCAGAGCAGTTTGTGAACCAATGTATTGGTATGACACTGATGGAGGAGGCTCATGCCTATGGTGCATACAAGCTCACCAAAATTGCTTTTAGTCATCAATTGATTTTATTTGGTGAGAGGACTTTAGAAAGGGAAAATCAGCCAAGGTATAATATAACTGAAATAAAAAGCTGTTAAAAATCCCATAAGAATAGTCATGGAATTTAAGGACAGTTTCGCAAGAGCAAACATGCTTCAAAACTATTTGCTGTAATTATGAAATAATTATTTTATTCCATCAGCTTCCCAAAGACCAGTTTCAGTCCTCCTGTTCTTACCCACACAGTAACTTAAAAAGCATCTCTGTGGGGTTAAATTAATTACATTTATCTACAATCCCTTCGCTATTCACTTTGTAAGTTTTCTAAAAGGTAAACCAAGTTCACTAGACTGGACAAACCACTTCTTCAATCACGATAAGAAATACTAATTAAATCCCTTGCTGCAAATGAACAGTATTTCATTGTCTTTGTAAATGTTACTGTTAGGAGTCTACAACTGCAGTAGTCAAGATAGATGCTTCTAATTCTTCTCTGCTATTTATATGCAGGCAGCCTGGGATCTTACTTTCCTTACAGTCTCCAAGATGAAATTATTTTTTGGTCATTATGAGTCAAGGTGGCATTACTCACCTGGAATTTAGAGTGATTTTTTAATATTGTTTAATGTGCCTATGGAATAAACTCTGGGTTTATTCTGTACTTTTATTGGGATAAGGCTTCGAGTCCTGATTAAGATAGATGCTCTATGTTCTAAAAATTGACCAAACACGTACAAATCTCTGACAACATTTAAAATATCAAAGAGAGTAACTCAGCCACTGAATATAGCTGAAGGAGCAGGAGAATTTGCAGAAGTTTCCATTCCCGTGTCCTGAACTAATACATCAGCTTAAAACATAGACCAAATAGACAGACAAAAGAGAACCTGTGACCCACACAGCACCAGTAACATCACTTAACAGGACCTTTTGCAAGAGGCTGAACATTTAGTGGATGGGGGAAAGGCTGTGGATGTTGTCTGCCTGGACATTAGTAAAGCCTTTGGCACTGTTTCCCTCAGCATTCTCCTGCGGAAACTGGCTGCTCACAACTTGGATGGGCATACTCTTCACTGAGTAAAAAACTGGCTGGGTGCCTGGTCCAAAAAGTTGTAGTAAGTGGAGTTATATCCAGTTAGTAGCCAATCACAAGTGGTGTTCCCCAGGGCTCAGTATTGGGGCCAATTCTGTTTAATCTCTTTATCAATGATCTGGACGTGGGCATTGAATGCAACGTCAGTAAGTTTGCAGACATCACCAAGTTGGGTGGGGAGTATTGGTCTGCTTGAGGGCAGGAAGGTTCTACAGAGGGATCTGGACAGGCTGGATTGATGGGCCAAGGCCAACTTTATGAGGTTCAACAAGGCTCAGTGCCGGGTCCTGCACTTGGGTCACAACAACCCCAGGCAGCACTACAGGTTTGGGGAAGAGTGGCTTGAAAGCTGCCTATCGGAAAAGGACCTAGGTATGTTGGTTAATAGCTGGCTGAATATGAGCCAGCAGTGTGCCCAGGTGGCCAAGAAGGCCAACAGCATCTTGGCTCGTATCAGAAATAGTGTGACCAGCNGTTTAATGGTGGACTTGGCAGTGCTGGGTTAATGGTTGGACTTGATGATCTTCAAGGTCTTTTCCACCTAAATGATTCTATGATTCTATTATTTAGGGACCATGTTTTTAAAATTTAGATAAACAGAACTTGCTTAATTGAATGTTCATTCATTCCACTGGCATCTTCATTACAGAAATACATTCTGTTGTGGCTTAAATGGTTTTCCTTTCCATTTGAACAGGGCCTAAGAGGTGTGCAAAATTATTCCTTTTAATTGATCCTTTTTTCCCAGTTAGACAGTATTTTTCATTCAGGATTTCTGAAACAGTTTGTATGAAAAAAAAAAAAGCCTAGATAATGCTTAGAATTTGGCAGATGTGCTAGTCTCTTCATATCCAGTTTCTTTTCTTTTTCACAAAGCTGTATTGACTTGTAAGCTTATAAGTACCTGAATGGAAAGGGAAACAGTATATTTTTTATTTTTTATTTGCTTAAAGCTAATATTCTGTGGCTCTGCAAAGCATTAATAAGGCTCTCATTTTACTAGAAAATTCAAAGACTCTTCCCATGTAATTCCTTTGGAAGTCAATAGAAATACTGCATCCAGATTGCTAGTAGACCCAGAGGGAATTGTCCAAAGACCTCTGATGCCAAATAATATCCCATTAATGTCGGTAGATGTTGAAGCAACTTTTAATGCAGTAAATGCCATCATTAAGTCTTGTATAAAAATATTGGGCATTTGAATATTAATGCTTTTAAAGTTATTGCACTTGGAATGAGATCAAATATAAATAGTTCTTTCAGATCTTTTAGACATTAAATACTGATAAACAGTAGCAAGAAATGTATTCTTTAAAGTTCCACATTGTGTATTTTTCAGGAAATATATAGACAATGTTTCCAGACTATCAGATATTATTTTTTTTTTTAAACTTCAGAAGAGGTAAACATGTTTGACCAATTATGCTGGTTATGCTGAGTGTCATGTGAAGGTTATTGCAAAAAGTGAAAGATTGTCTTCATCTTAGCAACTCTATTTATGTTCAGCAATACTTGGAATACCTTCTTTATATTCATGAATTAATTGTCTCAAAAGATAAAGTAGAGTGGGCGAGACTGATATCTGTTCATAGGCTAGCCTTCAACACTACTGGCAATCTGGATTCGTATTTCTTTGGAGAAGGAGTACACAATGACTTGAATTTTCTGCAACTGTAAATATCGACAGTCTTAATCCAGCCCTATTTATTTTAAACCTTTAGATATATAACAAAAATAACTTTAAAAGCCATGTAATAAAAAAGCTTATCTTGATGGCGAGCCCTGAGTATGTAACTCTTAAATTAAATATCCAACTTTGATATTCAGCCAAATAATGAATATTTAATCTACAAAAAAAATACTGTATTCGACCCTTCTCACACATATAAATTGTAACTCCAAAGAAGATAAGAGAGTTAAAATAGAGTAAAATTGATGTGAGAAAAGACTTGAAATTATAGATGTAACACTGCCATCCACATAAGTATTTTCCTTTAATTTAATTACATCTTATAACAGTGATCTCTTCTCTGTAAGGATATCAAAAGTTTATCTAAACCAACTGCAAATATATGGTAATGGAGTACAAAAATCGAGTCTATGCATTTGTGGAGAGTAATGATAAAGCTCATAAGTGCGGAAGCTGGAACGCATGGAGTGAAAGATATCCTCCCACTAGACAGAATTCAGATACCCATTAAAATCTCAGCAACACAGAGGAAACAACAAGAAGTGTTTTTCTTCCACTATTTTGCCCTGACAGCTTGCAACATCATGGAATATTCTGAAGTGTACATTATAGAATGAGTCATTCCCATTGAAAATTTTGGCCTGGTCTCCCTTTTCATGGCTTCACCACTCAGTATTTCCTTTAAGATCTACCCATCAAGAGTTTGATTCATTCATTCCAAGCTGCTTGACCTTGGCTTCGAGCCATTAGGTATTGTGATTTACCAGTAAAATTGAACTACAAATAAAAGTCTCCTACAAAAGTCGACATTAAAGGGAGCTGAGGAAACAGTGATGAGATTAATTAAATGAAAAACTCTTTACAAGAAAATATGACAAGACAGATAAATGAAAGGCTGGTCATTACCAAGAGATTTATAAGAAAATTGGGCATTTTTAGAAAAAATCTATAAAATAAAGGACTGAGGTATCTTTTCACTACCAGAGTAAAAAGGAAAGCAATCAAACTATGAATATTACATGCTGTGGAATTAATTACCCACGTCTACCACCTTGTGGAGGCAAAATATTAATTAATATGACAAGTCTATGCAGGAGAGAAGAGCCATCAAGTGACTATACAATAGGCTGGCACCTGACAAAGAGGTTTTATGAGCTATCACAACCTTCCTGTGAGGAAGGGACTCTTCAGGAGTATCATTCTGCAGGGTAAATATGGACAGCTGTGGGATTCTTACACTGATCAAGTGCAGTGCATCATTCAGTGTGCTTTTTATTCTCAATAATAACACCTTTGCAGTTAAATACAAACTTCTTTTAAGAAACAGTAGACACTTAATTCTGTGACACAGAATGAAAAGTACCTGCTACCGTCTTATCACAACTGTAGCTGGAAGAAATAACAACTATGGAGGACAGATAAAAGGATTAATGTTTGTTGGTACATTTTCATCAGTCACAAAGTCCTGTAGTCAGGTCTGTTAACGCAAAGCTTGATGCCCATACAAACAACAGTAAAGACAATACAGTTTTGTGTGATTTTGTGTTTTGAGAGTTAGTATTGATAAATTGGGTTCTGAACTCTGGGCCTGATCTTGTGAAATGATGCTATATAAGTATCAAAGCTCAGAAACTGAATCAATGGGAAGAGGAGGGAAAACTGATGTCCCCTTCTCATTTTACTGTCCTGGGTTACGTGTAGTCCACTACCTACCATTTCAGCACCTGAAAAGGCCTCAGGGGCTTAATTCAAAGTTGCATCCAGTATATACGGCAGTTCCAAGAATGTTTTCTGAGGTCAGTGTTGGCTATCCCATTAGACAGAAGAGTTAGACCATATTACAATGAAAGCAGTGTTGATTTCAGGGTAGGAAGGTTGGGTTTTTTGGTTGGTTCATTGGACAAGCTCTAGTCTTTTCTTGGGGAAAGAATGTCCATTTCTGAATGGAGTGTTCATGGAAAGCATCTTCCATTTTAGTTTCATCTGAAATGAACTGAGTTCATGATCTCTCAGACAACATCATGCTGTGAACCACAGCATGGTGAGTGGGGACAGTCAGAAAATACACTGCAGAAGGGCACTGCTGAGCAGAAGAAAAGCTGTACACATGCCACTAGAGCAATCTTCTGGATCCCAGGAGGCTTTCACATCAGAAGAGGAATGTCACCACTACAGGATCTCTAAAAGAACACTTTGCACACAAAATTCAGGGTATGTCAAAATGCCACACACTCTAAGGAATTTAAAGGAAACCTGAATATGTTATGTGAATAAAGGTTAATCCCAGCTTCTTATTATCACCAGAGCACTGGTGCTGCAATCTCAGTATGACTTCTCATATCAATCCCATTTTTAGTTCAGTTAGCCTGTTTTTAAAATCTACAGGTATTGCTCAATACTCTTTTTTTCATGCTTGTTATAAGATTCCACTACCAATATTTTGCCAAGAACTCTTTCATAAAGCAATTGACCAATAAGTTCATAT
Source organism: Aramus guarauna (assembly GCA_013400195.1). Classification (NCBI taxonomy): domain Eukaryota; kingdom Metazoa; phylum Chordata; class Aves; order Gruiformes; family Aramidae; genus Aramus; species Aramus guarauna. The sequence goes on from VXBL01010515.1 coordinate 210,930, forward strand.
TCAGTATCTGTCACAAGAGATCTCCCCATTTTAATGAGATTGCATCTCCTTTTAGATTAAGTAATCTGTCATCTAAACCCAGTATCATTTGTATGATGAAAGTCCTTCATGCCATCTGATTTTCATACTTCAGACATATTGTATTCCAGCCTTGTAATAGGTTGTGAAAAATTCGTCAAGTGTTTAACCTGCAGGTGGTTAACTCTCCCCTCCAAGATACAGAAAAGGTAAGAGCTCAGAGTAAGGACTAGAAGGAAATCTGTTTGTGAAGAAAGTATGTCTAGGTTCAGGTATGCTGAATTAATTAACTCCCTGGTTCTTTACAAGGATGTGCTTGAAGAAGGTGAAGGAACATCAGGTTCAGTTTGTGGATGGAGGAAAGGAGAGGAGGTGTGCTCTCTGAAGAGACTCAAGCTAATGGGGGCAAGAGAGGGGGTGGAGTTTTCCTGTAGTTTGGCTCAGAAAAAAGAAGTTGAGGAGAAAGTTTTGGAAGCAAGGTTGAAAATTCGTATTTGATGCAGTTGTAATAAGATTTAATATAATCAGTGAGTTAAAGTTTCCTATATAATTTTGCTGTCCTCACAGGTTCCCTAAAAGGAAACTCTTGCTTAGAAATCTCATTTTGTTGCTTTTTGAAGTGTTGCTAGATCTTCAGATTCTTGCTGCAAAGTGCTATGGAAGAGCCAGTTCTTAGACATGATGGTCTCTGGTAGAGGAAAAACTTAAGAAATTAATGTGTTTTTTCACTACTTTACCTTCCAGTTTTGCTCTTGCACAGAACAATAAATTGAATAAAAAAAATAGAGCTGGTATACTCAAAAACCCAACAGTGTGTTATACATTAAAAAAACAATTTTTAAAAAAATGAGTGTTGTACTTTAGAAAAAGAACACTACATGCTCCACTTCATCTCAGTAGTGGTAAGGCAATGATGGCAAGGGTAAATAAGGAAGTCCTACCACTATTTTACAGCATTTCAAATAGTACTCTTCTTTTTTCCACTGCATGTTGTCAGCTGGATCTCCTATCTATTCTTGGTTTACACTATTGTACAGTTTCTTAAACTGCACTGTGCTAGAAATAAACAAAACTCCATTCACATTTACTACATGTCTCTATCTCTTTCTATTTGGTCATTTTCTCTGTTTTTTTTCCTCGACACCTCTCACTCTTCTCAGGGTCTCTTGGTCATGGTGGAAGGCTCTGATAATGCTGTAATTCTTCACATTCCTGCTTTCTTCCTAACATCCTTCCTTTTTTTTTTTTTTCAGTCTTCCATGAAGTTTGCTACAATGCCATGCAACAAGAATTCTTGAAATCTCTAGTGTTTTCTTTTATGCTGAGCTTCAGTCTCTGGATTCTGGAATTCACATGAATAAAGGTCTATATCTGACATCATTATGATAGAAAGTACAGAATCTTTTACAGCAGTGTTAAAGATCTGTACTCAGGGACATTGCAAGGCTAATCCCACTGAGATCCTGCAAACTTCTTGGCGTTTTGGGGTTGGAAAACTAAATATCTCTGCACTTGTGTGCTGAAGGAGATATTGGAAAACTAAAGACATTAAAGAAAAAAAAAAAAGAGAAGCTTTGATCTCTTAATATGAAGCATTTATTAGATGGAAATGTTTTGAATAATGAGCTATTTATTATGTTTTGATGAAAGTCCATATTGATATAAATTGAGATGTATCTGTAGCTTTCTATGTCAGAAGCCAATTTATTTCCCTAAAACTAATATTCTACTTTGCTTAATGAGAAGACGGTTCTTGAGGATAACAGCTGACAAGATGGGCTAATTTTAAGATGTTCTAATGTGTATCTCAATGAAAGCTTACTGGGAGTTTTTTATCATGGAAATTATTGTAGAGACAGCTGATAAGGTTTTAAATAATGTTTTACAACAAGAACACTTAGATCACCTCAGGAAATTTCTTCACGATAACTTTCATGATAAAGAAAAATTAAACCAAATATTTTTCTCAACCTACTAATTTTACATAGACTTCAATTTAACATTTTAAAATAACTAATTGCTGATTAACATGAGGAGCAAAAAACTTGGAAATGAAATTTTACTGAAAATAATCATAGTAGGGCAACTTTATTCTGTATTTAAATTGAATCATTACATTGGTGTAATTGTCACAGTAACAATTTTGAAAACATAATATGTATTATTCTAGATACATCTTTCAATAAAATTCTATTTATCCTAAAGCCGTGATTAATCAGATTCAGTCAAATGAATTTGTGTTCCATTTTCCACCAAGTATACAGACTGTGGCAGCTATCTAGCAAAAAAAAAAAAGAATATTTGTTTGAACTATTATGTGGAGTAGAGCTGTGAATAGCATCAGCTTTCCTAGGTAATGTTGAAGGATGATTCTGATTGTGAACTGATTTGGAAAAAAAAAATTAAAAACCTGATTGTAAATTATTTGTTTGCTATGGGGAGAGTGTTTGGGGTTTTTGTTTGTTTGTTTGTTTGTTTGTTTGTTTGTTTGTTTGTTTGTTTTGCCTTAGAAACAAACTACATCCAGCTTTTATATACTAAATGAAAATTTAAACAGCTGTTCTTAAAAAGGTACATTAGTAAAGAAAAGTCTTTTATTCCTATTTATTCATGGGTCTTTTCACCCACAAGCTTTCTATTCTGAATTATTCCTGATACTACTTCTAGAAATGAATCCTAACAACTTTTTTCTCAAATTACACAGCTCAGACAATTTTTTCATTAAAATTGGGGAGAGGTTTTTCATGAACCAGTGTACCATGACTACCTATTGGAGGACTGAAGCCTGAGAAGTTTCCTTTCTGAAGAGCCAAATAATTCTCATCTGAAGCTGTGCACAGTTCAACATTATTAATGACTAGCAACACAAACCTGCTGAGTATGGATGAGCGTATGGACATGGGGATTTAAATTAATTTATTTAAGCTTTGAACACTGGGCTATTTTCCTTCCTCTATGGGCAGTCATAGAGATGCTTGACAACTTACTTATATTTCTCCAATATGGTCAGGGTCTTGGTGAAGTCAGCATCTGCAATCCATTATAGTCTATCTGCGCAGTGACACATAATCTAGCTGTGCATCACAGAACAAAGGTGAGACCAGTTCCTGCCCAAATTGTTGGCAATATAATTAAGATAGATCATGCAATGTATTCTTGATGTCATAAATATTCTTATTTATTGGCTTGATGGCCAATCATGTATATTTGATTCATGCTCCCAACTATGAAAATAAGATTCTGTATGTCAATACTAGCAGGATAGTAAGCTGGATAAGAGACAGGAATATGAGTCTCATCCCCACTGGATTTTACAATCCAGAGAAACCAACAAAGAAAAAAGGTGAGGGTGGTACTAGAGGGAATGGTACAGAGCAGTGCAGATTTTTGTCGTGCCAAAGAGATACAGCTTAACTTGAAGATGACTAGCGCTTACAGCTGCAACTGCAAGTAACTATTTGCAGCATGAACATGTAAGTTTTCTTGTGAAGCCATTGTGAAGTAACATTGACCTTTTCAGCAGCAAAGCCACTCTTAAGGGTCATTAAACTAGCTTCTGGGCATATGACAGACTTGACTATCACAATGAAAAGAAATAAACTCAGACCACCAAGTGTCAGGTGTTGACGTGCAACATGTCCTTGTGAAAATCAATGTTCAAACTAAAAGTTAACAGCGGCAACTTATCTTTTGTTGGGGTACTCTATAGTTCCAACATCACTGTAGCTTTTTTTTGCCTTAACACAGCTATCCAAAGGGTTAAGCAACAGTTTCTGCAAGAGGGTTTTTGACAGTGTTGAATTGAGTTTAGTAATGTAGAGGAGACTAAAATGATGCATTGCAATAAATTTTCTATGGTTTTTTTATCTTTTTTTTTTTTTAATGGAATAATTCGGCAAGTGAAACTGTCCTTTGAACCTCTGCAAGCTTTTTTGTTCAAGTGAAGTGGGAGTATGCTCTTCAGCTGAACAGAACTCTACGTGACTCAACTCTGCTTGTACAAATTGTCATATAGGAAACTGAGTTTTGTCTGCATTACCACAAACACTTACAGGGATGTTTACCACTCATATTTGCTTTCTTAAAAAACTAATATACATATTATCAGCTGTGCTACCAAAAAATGGCTCACCAAAAACTATAGTTAAGACAAAACTAAATGACAATATTTAAACTCTGTGGTTTTACATATTTCCATTTTCTAGCACAATGTTTTGGAAATATTTTGTGCGAATAAGATGAAAACGAGCAATAAAGTCTTCTTGTTCTTGTGAAGAAATATCTCCTATGACACATGCATCTTCTCAATTCTGAAAACATTTGCTTACTGAGAACAGTTCACATTTACCAACGTCTGTAAGACTATAGATTACGCACAGCAAGCCAAATGCTGGCCTCTCATTCATTAGGCTATACTTTTCACTTACAACAGTGAAAATCTAGAGAAATTCCTTTAAAGAAATTTACTCTGGTGACAGATTTACACCGCTTTGTTCTGAAAAATATTTTTAAACCTTTTAAACCTCTCTTTTCCCATTTCCAAAGCATTGCCAAGATTCTATTGCCCTCAGAGAGGAAGCAGTATAAATTTATAAAAAATTTTAGACATTCCACATAAAGATATTAAGCACATTTATCCCAAAAGATTGTATGAAATAAACAGAGTTAGAATGGCTTACCTCCAAGATCCCATTATTGACTAGTTTACTTTCCCATTATCCTGGATGAAATGAAATGCCACATTTATTGATTTGTCTATCCCTTTTTTTAAGGAAGTCAAGCTGGCAATTTTGACCAGCAACCTGAAGTTTGACCAGCAACCTAAGTGCAACCTGAAATTATTTTCCTACCCAGACACAGTAAAATATTTGGATCTTACAGGGAAGGATTTTAAAGAAAAAGATATTGGCTGCTGGCACGTGATGCTTCTCCTCTACCCTCACAGTTATGTAATGTGGATAATAGATTGTTGCGTTACACTGCATAGTATAATATACATTATCAGAGAGAGAATTGCCAAGGCTCCATTATTTTGGGGATAGAAACCTCTTCTGATGCTCTATTCAGGCCCAAAAAAGTAAAATAGAACATAAATAGTAGGACATATCAATATATTACTGTGCATATAAGACTGCTGGTTGACAATCATGGGATTATTTTAGCTTGCTTATATGTAGCTCATCTTTTAGAGCAACAGCTAGGAGGATTTACTAGGTGGAAAGAGCTGTTCACAAATACAACAGTTTATATTCCTTCCCACATTGTCTCTACTGGCTTGAGGTACACAATTTGCACATGTAAGGCTTTGAAAAATTAAAGAAATATAGATAATTTAGTTTCTTTCTCAAATTAAATTTAAGAATTTAAATAAATGTTTAAATAAACATGACTTTAGGAAGTGCTATGCATCTAATGTAAAAGAAAATAAAGGCAAGATTGTAATCTTGCTAGATCTAGAGTTAATATTTTTATTAAACTTACTAACAGACTTGAAAAAAAATTTGAGAAGTTTTTAGACCCACAAAGTATTGATCAGGTCTGAAATAGAAGCTGCAGCCATCAAAGCTAAATGCTCTTTGAAAACAGCAGATCATAATTACATCCATATCATTCAGACCATCTTAAAAAGGACTTTTGAAACCTGTGGAGTTGTCAATGCCAACCAAGGGATGAAAAGGCCAGCACAATGATAATCAGGAAACAGTGAAAGTAGGCTTGCTACATCCTTATGTGGGTTTTGCTTTAATGAGAGATGAGGTCTTGGAAGAGAACCAAAGAACTGTGTTATTTTTCATGAAGAAAGTGCTCTAATCTGGGGTTGTGTCTGAAAATCACTTTCGTTATATGGGAGGAGATAATGTTTATCCTAGATAGCAAGCGGACATTCTGAAGGGTATCTCAGAAGTAATTAAATAACAAGTCTAAATAAAAGAGTTAGTTTGAAGCAGAAGCTGGGGCCCATTGTCCACCTCAGCTGTATTTGCAAGTAAAATTACTATGAAAAATAGGTTGAGTTTTCCCTGTTTCCAGCCTTCTGTAGTCATTTATGCATCTATTTTGACAATGGTGTAAGTATCAGCACTGAATGGAAAGCAGAACTGTGATTTAAAGGGAAGCCAATGGTTCAGATTAGTTGTAGTGGGCCAAATCTCTCCATCCTGATTCTAAGTGGCATCTTAGTCATCCCCTGGGTTCCCTGTAATCCTCACACTGCTCTGCATTTGTGGCTGACAAAGAGAGGACAGACTGGGGCAGAACCATGACTACACCACAGTCCATTTGTTACACAATGGGACCAAAGCAAGAGAGAGTGTCATGGCCAAATTCTCTGTTTTGGGGGAGAACTGTCTCCAACAGGCTCTAAAGCCAATTTGAATATTTTCTTGCCCGTCTCTTAGGTTTTGACTGTAGTTTTAAGGCACTGGTCTGCCCTAGTGGCTGCTTTAACAGGGCTCCCCCAAAGACAGCAAAGTCAGATCTAGATTGCAGGGGGTGTCAGCCCACAGGTGCCAAAGGCATTCCCCAGTTGCCAAAGAAGTGAAGAAAAAGATCAGCCTGCCAGAGAACTGCAGGTGTTTATTGTCACTGTGAGTTTCCAGGAAAGCTCAGAGGAGTTGAAATGTCAGCACACATCCTTACTCCATATTCTCCTTTTCTCTGGTGAATAAATTCTTAGATTTCTTAAATAACAAGTTTTTGTAACAGGAGGGCAGGTCAGTGATGCAATTTGAGCACTGCAGGCATTTGCCATTTAAGGGGAAAGAATGTAAATCAGAACATGACAGAAACAGAGACAGAGAAAAAGTCAGACTATCGCAAGGACAGGGCAGACACACTGAAAGGACAATAACAGCTGCAGACAGCAACCGTCACCCATGCAAATACGAGCAAAGAAAAAGCAGAAAAGATTGACAGGGTAGTGAGGAATTAGGGGAATTTTGAGGCAGAAGCAGAAAACAAAAAATAAGAAAGCTGACAGATTCTTGCTGCTGTCCTTCAGTTCAGAAAAAAAGGGTACTGTGAAAGAGGATGGTATAACATTTATGTGTGTGTTTGTTTATATTTAAAAGAACTAGCATAGAGGAGACCCTGCACAATCAAGTCCTGGTCTGGAATGCCACAAATAACCACAATTTTATCATGTCTTTGGGATTTTTCCATACACAGCTCCTAATAGAAAGCAAACTTGCTCCTGTGAGGGTTTGTGACCTGCTGCTAGCTTAATTGTAGACATATTACTTCAGATCCATTGGTCTTGCACTAAATTTGCCCTTTAACATTAAAGCTTTCCTTCCTTCCTACTTTCTTTCTCCTCCCACCCTCATTCCCTCCCCCCCCTGCCCAGCTCTATGGAAACCTGTTTGTATGTACACGGGTAAAGATCCTATATTGTCTTTCCTTTAGCTAGCTACACAGGCCAATCTCTTTTTAGTCTTTTCTCATAAGACTAACCTTATTCACCTTGAGGGTCTCCTATTCCCATTTGAACTCATCCTTTCTGAACACGAATGGCCTTCAGGTTAAGGGCTTTGTTAGATCCCTGTAACAAAACTGTTTCCCTGACATCGCTCCTACGTGATCAGTTCAAGGTGAAAAAAGAAAACTTCTGATTAAACTGAGGCTGTAACAACTGTCTCTTGGGTCTCAGTCTAGTGCTTCAGCCAGGTAGTTTTACCCCAAATGCACTGTTATGATCTCACCATGCCCAAGAAGTACCCAGGGGTACTTATGGTAAGCCATGGGCAGAAAAAACGAGTGAGAATGTAATCAGACAAGCAGCAAGTGCTTTAACTGTGAAGAACTGTCTCATACTGTCTGTAATCTATACTCTCTGAGTGAGATCAGCACTTATTTGTAAGCAGTTTAGTGGAAGTTTAGTAGTAGAGGAAAAGCCATTCCTGTTCTGGCTTACATTTTGAGGTGTTTTATTGTGAGTCATCAGCTGAGAAGTAATATAAGACTGAACAACTGCCTTTTATTATCATTTCCACATGATTCCAGTCTCCTGAAGGTTTAAAATTATGTCCCTTTCCCAAAGGAAAAAAAAGAGAGACATCACTTGCCAATGAACGGGGTGTGTGAATCAGGGGCTACAACTAGTAGCTGTCTAATGGGGTCTGAATGATTCTCATTGGAAGAAGTGACTCAGAACAGGCTTCTGGTTTACTTGACACTAAAACTAGTGAAGTTTCTTAACAAATTTTCCTTCGTTCTTCACAGCGAGAAAAGAGTCAGAAAATCATCAGTGATTTCAGTAGCTTCTGAAAAGAATTTTTAGGACTGATTCTAACTTTACAGCAGTGTAAATGCATTAAAGTCAATTGAGTTATATGAGTAAAGACCTGTAACATATTAACTCACAAAGATCCCAGACAAGTAGAAATATGAGCAATTCCAAGAAATAAAAAAAATAAAATTAAATTAAAAAAAAAAAAAAGATGGTTAAGACAATTAATTTGTGGAAGCCCGTGTTTGTGGTTGGTGCAGAGTGTACAAAATACAGATTTTGTATTTTACTTTCTTTTCATTTTACGTTGTCTCATCCCTTTTTCTGACTGTTTTCTTTCCCTTGCATTAATTTGGTCCTGATTTGTAGCTATGTAAGAAGAAATCAGGCCCCCAAAAAATCTTCCCACCTTTTTGAAGTTGCTTTGGTAATAAAGTTTGAGGAAGTCTTTGGGAAATCTGGGTTGAAAGAAGGATGATAGAAGGAGTAATGGAGATGTAGGATGACTTTGGTTGTTCTCCTTTTCTGTCATTTTAAGACTGGAAATGTATGTAAGACAATTCATAAAATGATAAATAATTCTTCTTACTTAATTAAAAATAGCTGGATTTCTAATTATAATCAAGAGACATCTCAAAGAAGAATTTTTTGCCCTTGCTTGGCTGAGCTTTGGTAATGTCAAGCTCAGAGAGAGAAAGGTAGAAAATACTTGGTGTATTCAAATGAAAAATGTCCAGTTCCAATGCACAGATTTCCCTGAGACTTTAATAGTTTTAAATTTTAATGAGGGAAGAATTTTTATAATTTTGAGGACCAGTCCCATGGCACTTCTAATGTTACATCATTTAAAGACTGTCTTCATAGTGAAATTGGCCAGCAGAACTCTAGTGGGAAAAGTATATCATGTAGCTATGGTGATGTACATCCCTATGCAGGCACTTTCTGCACAAATACAAGTGCCTTTTCCAGTATAGTTTGCCGCATTTTCAGTATAGTTGGTCACTTTACTAAATTATAATTAAATTCTACTGGCTTTGCTGTTGCAATACAGTAATACCTTTGCAGTGCTGCTGCCAAATTTTCCTTAAAAATAGGACCAGAATACTTATAATTTGTTAGCGATGCAGTTAAATTGGGGAACCCTGATTCTGGTATCACTTATCCTAATCTACAACACAGAAGTCAATGTGATTATACTAATGTGGCTACTCTAGTTACAGGATCCCAACAACTCTCCTGTTACTTCTTTTTTTGTACAAGTAATTTTTGGTATGTATGTCTAAATATAGATGCTTAGAAAACCAAACTGTGCTGAAAGGAATTAGCATCTTGATGGACAAAAATATCTCAGCAACAGAATAATCCATAATTTGATCAGACGGATTGCTTAAAAACCTGTCATTAAGCAACAAAGCAAGATGAGAGACATGAAACTGTACATTCACCCAGGCATTCATAAAAAAAATGTAAGGTTTTCAAACAAGCAAAAATTTGTGAAACTACAATGGATTCTAGTGAAAACAAGTAATGTATGCCTGGATTAAGTCAAAAGAAAACAGTTGAGATTAGAGTTTGAGAATGTCTGAAAGAGGAAACAGAGGTGCATAAGATGAAGGGCATGAGAAGAATAATTGGTCTAGTTAGCAAAGCAAAAGGCGAAATGATAGTTCTGGACAAAAGGAGAATGAGAGCTGCCTCCTTCTGCTGGGAGACTGAAGGAGAGTACATGTGGGATCTCTGCTACAAATAGAAATGGAATATGTGAAAAGTCTTTCTGCAACAAGAAAAAGAAATTAATTTTTTCTTTGAAAACAGAAAACTGGAGAAACATAAAAAATAAACTAATTGCAGAAAAAAAAAAAGAAAAGAAAAAAAAACACAAGTTCTGAGACCTATTGAGAAAGTGAGATGGAAAGTAAAGGATTAAAAGTGTGTCAGAAGAAGCAATTGAAGCAAGGAATCATGTAAGTAACACTCATTCCTGGAAAAGCATAACTGACTAACTCCACAAAACTGCTGAAGGTACACTTGCTCCTTCATTAAAATTGCTAGAACTGTGATATTACTTCCTAGAACTGAAGAGACAAAAGGAAAAACAAGTTGTCCCTCAACTGACAGATTCTGATTGTCCTGTAGAGCTTAGCTGCCATGTAAATTAGCTAAAACTCGGGCAGTCACAGTTACATCCTTTGAGTCTGCTAATTATTTGTACTGTTTATGGCAAGTGTGCTCCATTGGGTCCAATTATGATTGTTTATTGAATAATTGCTGTCCTTGTCAAATGTTTGCTTGAATATTTCCCTGCACTGTATAATATTTTTACTGAGTAATTGTCTGCTGTGGATAATATCTTCACTCAGTAATTGCCTACTCTGAATAATGTTTTCACTGAATCATTTCCCATTCAATGTAATGTTTTACCGCATGATTTTCTCTTCTGAGTCATGTTATTGTAAGTTAGTTGCTGAATTACATATAAAGTTACTGTTAGATCAAATCTGAGTTTCTCTAAGTGCCGTGCATTTTGACAATTTCTCTTCAAAGCCTGTGGTGGTGGCAGTGTTATTTCCCTTTTAGATAAGGTAAAAATGGTTAGCAGTCGGAATTCAATATTAGAGAGGGTGGAGAGTGAGTTAATGTACTAATAGAAGGAGGAAGTTTTCAAAGTGGGGGATGCTAAAGAGTGAAAAAAAAGAGCAAAAGTGAGCAAAAAGAGTAAGAACTATAGGAGAGACAACTGAAATCTGAGAAAAGAATGTTAGGAGAGGGAAGAAACAGACAAAAAGAAGAAAAGAAGACAGACTGTAAATGAGTAGGCAAAGAGTCAACCCCAGGGAACAGTAAAAAGCAGAATGAAATTAAAGTAATACATACCAATGATGCAGATATAATGGTCAGCCTGGCATCCTCCCACATTGCCTCTACATTAGAGTAACCTTGTAAGACTAGCAGCTAATACTTTGCAGTGGAGAAAAGAAGAAAGTTGTTAAACACATCCTAAGGTACAAATGCTGGAGTCCCCATTGCAGGCTCCATTCCTTTTCCTTTGTCCTGATTCACCCTCAGGCTCCACTTTTGCTACATCAAGAGACTGAACTGGAAAGCGGCTGGGCTGTTGTGGAAGTAGCTAGCCTGCTGAGGAAATTTCCTCTTGGCTTGGGATCACCGTGGTCTCTGTCTGGCCTCTGACCATGTTGGTGGCCAGGCTGGAGCCACGCAAGAACAGAAGTTCACCTCTGAAGATCCCGCCATTTAGGCTGATGAGTGCATGTGAGAAATTTCTGTAAATTCTACTAATTTTACACTTCACACATTTGAGCACTAATTCTATTCTTCCCCTGTATTTTTTCAGTACATAACAATATACTGATTCAGCTTCCATAAAATGTTATTCTTCCCTGTTCTTTTTACATAGTGGAAGAATATTCCATTCTAATAAGTAAATATGAATAATATAGTCCTTACTATTTGGAATCTATTCCTGCTATAGGTCGATTGACCTTACATGACTTTCAAGATCAAAGATGAATTTGTTAATTTCTTATCCTGGACTTCTCTTTCGCATACACTTCTGTAAATGAAGTCTGCTTGTTTCCTTGTTTCCTGTCAGAGATAATACTGCTCAATTTAGTTTTCTGATGTCTCAGAGCTATACTCCAAAATCACATGAAGAAATAACTAATATCTGAATGTCATTTTGAGAAACAGTCTAATAATTATTTTCCTCTTTAGTTTCCATGTCTACACACCTTTATTATGGATGTTCTGTAAACACTTTTGCACAAGAGAGTACTTGCATTGTATTGCAGAATTTAGAGATGATGGCTATATAAAACAATGAGGATTGGTGATACCTAAGATGTACAGTTCTTCTTCCATGGTTATTTTATTGCTTTATAAATCACTTCTATATCCCATATGAAAAGAGAACACGGGCAATGTATCTGATGACAAAGGAGATGCATTGGTATTAGAACTCCAGCCTATTTCTACTTTATTCACATTTTGTAACATAAATTCAATATGCTCATTATTTTTGAATGACATTAATAAGTTGTGAAAGCAGGTCTAACAAGACTAGCTCTGAGAGCTTTGAAACAGTAAGATTTAAGACAGAATATGTTGTAACTGTTGCAATATTTCCCACTTAATTATACGAGAACACCTGGTGCTGGCTTCAATAAATAAATTACATCAGACTTCTTTACATTGGACTTCTGTACCAAGGTGCACAAGAAATCTTCCAACATATACATTATGAGGTTGATTATCATTTCAGTCTTGCTCTTTAGCTTTTGGATAGACATCAGTAAATATAAGAAAAAATCATGTACATTCCTTTGATTTTTCTTTGCTTCTGTCTCTTTGGGATAACTCACTGGAAGCCAATCAGGTTTCTATTCAGAGCTTTCAACTGAATATTTTTTATGTTATGTGAGTTTTTTGAGAAATAGTGATAGCCATTGCATATTACCTTTATAAACCATGACATAATAACAAAACTGAACTCTTAAAAACTTTTCACATAAAATCATGACAAAACTTTGCCTTTCTCATCAACTTGATCAGAGAACCTAGGAAGAATCTGATGTAGCAGAAGCTCTACATACATTTAAAAAACAGTTTAACTGTATTTCAAGCTCTATTGCAAGGTCTGCTGCATGATTTAAAATACTGGTTTAAATCAGTGTCCAGTGATCAGTTAGCCTATATAGCAGCTCATTGTATAAATAGAATTAGGGAAAACAAAGAAAAAGCAAAACTAAATAAGAAGGAACAAGTTATTGACAAAAACAGTTGTGGGCACTAACTGTGTCATACAACATGTCCATATTTTGGGCAAACAAGACAATTACACTTGAAAAGTCCATCAACAGTAAAAATAGGAGAGCCCATGTTCTTGTAGAAGAGCAAGGGAAGCAGCACAAGGTTCCTTGTAGCACAGTGGGCTCAATAGAATAGTGAAAATTTAGGAATAATGCTCCTCCAGTAAGGTTTGATCATGTCCTGCACAGAGGAATAACGTTAAAAGAACATTTTGCAGTGTTGAAAGGCAAGGACAGAAATAGAAAATACTAGAATGCTCCTTCAAATATGATATAGGTCTCTACCTCTCATCCAGTCCCATCATCCTCCATGGAGTAATGACATTAAATGAACATTTTCAAATGTTGAAAGGCAAGAATGGAAATAGAAAATGCCAGAATGTTCCTTCAGATCTACTACAAGTTCCCATCCCTCATCCCATCCCCAGGTGAATACAGCATACTGGAGTCTTCCAGTGCATGATCTTCTTTTCTCCCAGAAACAGACTGTTTTATTCAGCTCACAAAGTAGACCCTTGCGGGGATAGCCACCACCTCAGCCTGCAATTATGTGAAGCAAGAAAAATTTCTAAATTTTGCCTAATTTTGTATTTTTTCAGAACACCAAACATCCTCAAAGCTTATGTCTAGGACACAGAGGCAGTGTGTATGTAATAATAACTTAACTAAGGGCGTAGGACAGAAAGGGCATTGCATCTAGGTTGGACACAAAGACTTTACCTCTTGCTCAGGAAGTCTTTGAGACAAAAGTCACTGAAGACCAGGAAAGTAATCTCAGGCAAAGAACCACCATATGGGTTCCCCAGCTCCTGTGTGCCCTTTTAGGCATACACATCAGCCAATGATGGACAGAGGAAAATGACCTAAGTGGAATTTGGCTTGGTACAACTATTCTGGCTAAACAACTTTCCTACCTTCTTGTAGGACCAGAAAAGGACCACAGTCTTTGGCCAAATCCTACCATATAAATTGATTTCATGCATATTCCCAATATGATTAATTTGGGCTTGTAAAAGAAGCCTGGCTGTGCAGGATAATTCTGTGTATATGAAAAACATCTATTCATTAGCCTCTTTCTCTGTTTATTTTCTATTTAGATCAATACCTGTTGGACACCTAGGTTGCCTCCTTGTCTCTTTGGAGTCCACAGACTTGAGTTGGTGTCACGGTACTGGGCATAGATTTTCCTTTCCATCCTCTCTGCAGAGTCTTCTCTGTTTCCCTGGAGATATAGATGTGGTGCAATCATCTTTTCTCCCATACAATTTCAGTGTGCTTTTGGTTCTAGTCAGAATCTGTACAGGAGTGAACAAAATAACAAACCTTGGCAATGATAGGATAGCCACATATTCTGAACTTCAGAACTTTAGTTCACTTTTTGAACTTGCTGATCCCATAAGGTACTTATGGAAATAGGTTCAGCTTGAGACTTGGCATGTGTCCTGTGACACAAGTGATTGTATGGATCATTAATGCACAGCGTGACAATGACACTTTTGGGAAATTGCTTGCAAAACATCTGCTTGTTGACAGACAATGTTAACTGAAGTGTTTGGTGTGCTCATTTAAAATCATTCTACAGTGGAGCCTCAAGAATAGGTGAAGAATTAGCAAGAGTGCCAGGATATCACACAGCTATGGCATTGGCAGATGTGGTAGCACGTCCAGTCATACAGCAACTCATCCGGACCATAGCTGGATCCAAGTTTGCATAGTCCTACAATAACAAGAGAAAAGCTTGATATTCTTGGCCACCATTTCTTCTCTGATACCATGACACCAGGTGTTGCTTTCACAATTGTTTTGAAATAAGCTTTTTCTAAAATTATCTGGTCCTCAGTCATTCCTTTGTGATAAAAATAAATGACAATGATTGTCAGTGGGCAAGTGCTGACTTTTATCACCATCTGCTAAAAAAACAAATCCTGCAGAGAAGTTCCCTGCTCTTTTGCTTGGAGATTCAAGGTCAGTTTCTCACCAGCCTCAGAGGCCTGCTGTGCCACACTAACAGTACAAGGAGGCCATGGGCCTGGTGAATCCAGCTGGCACAGGATTTTTCAATCTAAGGAAATCTCTTGTTGGCTGACAGCCAGGGTACATAGAGCAGAAAGTGTCATTGGGCAGAGAATGGTAGACTCACATAGGATTTCCATATCTTGTGGCATTTCCGATTTGTAACACAAGACAGTTTGAAATTCTCTGCCAAAAGAAAGAGTGCCCTAGATATAAGGAAGCCCATCAGGATTGCTGCAGAGGAGCTGGGCCAGGTGCTTGCTAATGTTTGATTGGAACAGCCTGAAGATTGCACTGTCTCATTTCAAGTTTGATAAATCAACTTGATAAATCAACTGAGAGCAAGTTACATCTGACTTTTGCCAAACTTAGAGCTTCTCCTTTTTTCAGCAGAGGTGGAGTGGGGAATGAGTTGTAATGGTGGTCTTTCAAGCAGCCTTTACACAGAGTTATCAGGAATTTTCCAGTGAAACTTTATCTGAAATGCTCATTGTCCATTGATGATGTCCTACTACTAGGTCCGTTTAAGCTTAAGTCTTTTCATGAGGTATTACCTTTGTCTAAGTCAGGACTTTCTCCTTTTTATCCATCAACTTGGACTCATATATAGCATTTATTAGTTTCACAGCCTTGTCTACTATCTGTCCTCCAGGGATGTGTCTCCACTTCAGAAAAGCCAGATTCAGCAGCAGATGTTTAAGTGTTATTGCCATGCAGCAAAATCACAGCCATGCAACCACCCTTGAGAACCCAGGCTTTTTCCTAGGATACAGCTGACCTCGGTATCAGCATGTCTCTGTGGCAGTAACCAACTTTCCTGTGTGTTCGTATAAACCCTAGCATGATCAACCCCCAGTCTTGCCTGGAACATCTATACAATACCATTAGGAGTACATAATGGGAATAATTTGAAAAGATACAGATTAAATGAAGGGGGGGAGGAATAGTACAGATATCAAAATCCACATATCTACCCACATTTTCTACTTAGAAACTTAATGGATATTAGTTTCTCCTGCAAAACTTTAGTCTCAATCAAATTAAAATTTCCTGTACAGCTCTTTGTTGCTCATCAGTAAGAAAATTGTGCTGTTATTACTCCGATACTTGAGGATAAAACATATTGCAAATGGCCATCGATGCTTCATTATAAGTGACAATAATGATGCTTCCTTGGCAAAGAAGACCTGCATCTAAATGTGCAAGAGTTTGTGGCTCCTAAGGATATATTTAAATCTGAGCAGCCTTGAACAACTGGAATAGTTATCAAACTGACAACATGACCATTTTTCTTAGAGATTAAAATGGCATATTGATGATGATTACTTTAATCTCATTTTAAGTACCTCATAAAATGCTTGAGAGGCTTGAAGCAATCTTGAGTTCAGAAGTTTTCTTCTAATTACAAGCCCTGTATATAATTTGCCAAAGATGATCTACTGTCATTTCTCTCTGCATTGAGGACAATGTAGAGTAGAAAGGGTAGAGGAGAAGTATTCACAGGCTGACCTGGATTCAGAAACAGAACACCCACATTCGTCTTCTACAGAGTCTGAATTTGAATAAGGATGAAATCTTCCACTTTTCTAAGGTCTGGATGCTTCTTCCAAGATCTGTGGTCTCTGTTTCACTTCTAAAGTTGTCTAAGGTTCCATGAACTTATTCACTCAGTTCAGTGAAAAGATTATTGGGTAGAATTCACTGATCTAGTCAGACATGGTGATTGCCATCATTCTTCCTTAGACTACCTGTGTTAGCAACTGCAAACTGGCTCTCCATTGCATTTGCCACTGGTTTTCCCATGTCCTTTATTTTCTGCAAGTGTCCCATGATGAGAGGGAGTTCATGTAAGTGGGTCAGCTTTCCTTGATGGGCACAGTCTCTGGGAATGGGCATGGTCTGAAGAATGTAACCTAGAGGGTACTAAGCAGCACAGTTGAAAGTCTTTCCCTGTCTTTGCATAATACTACCGTATCAGTAAATAGTTTGCATCAGGGAACTGTTCTTAAATAGTTAAATTCAGACAAGTAGGGCCAAATTGTGAATTCTCCTGCCTCTTCGGTATCCCCTGCCCACCCCAAGACTGCCACGTGGTGATTTGAAAGTCCCCTTTTGGATTCAGTAAAGTGGAATATGTGACAAGACATCTGATGTCATTCCCTAGATAAGGAAGTAACACTGACATAGAGTGATATGGTTGTTAAATTCCTTTAAAACAATGAGTTTGAGTTCCTTCTGCCAGCTTACAAAAACACTTCAGTTTGTGCTGTCTCCAAATCACTTTTGCTACATCTATTCTGTCTCCCAATCTACCAGTTTTTTCATAGCTTTATTCTGTTTTGTTTTGGAGGGGAGGTCCTATCTCATAACTACATTTTAATCTTCTAATTCCCAGATTATGACTTCTTTCTGTTTTGGAAATATTTGGAAAACCGCATGTACTGAAGACTTATAAATAAACAATATCAGGACTACTGCTCTGATGAAAATATTCATTGTGGACATGTTAGCACTTAGATTTTATTACTGTTAGTCACCTTCTTTTTAGTTCAGCTGTTAAACTTGATCCTTTTAAAATTAAATCTTACCTTCAAATACATGAGTAGGGTTTGGGATTTTTTTGCTTGTTTTCAGTGGTCATAGTGTGTACGATTTACTTGTGCTTTTTCTAAAACAGACATTTTGAGGCAGACAGCAGATTTACAGACAGCAGGTCAGATGAACAGAGTCCAGATCTTGATAGCATAGTTTCCAAATCCACTTGATTTATGGTGTAACTCTAGCCCATTTTTTTTCCTCAGATTTTTAGACTGCCTAGTGCTAGGATGAACCATAGTTCTATCACAGCACAGCGGCATAGATTCAGCTAACTGCCATATTACAGGTGTGATGATCTTGACTTTATTAATATTGGTGACAACTGACCTTCCTAAAAGACTTGTCCAAATTTAATTAAGGAATAAGATAACTAATGAGAATTATTAGAGCCATTGGAAATGGCATTTCTTTTATCCAGTTGTCCATTAAGTTTGTTTATCCAGTTGAAATCTCTCTGGTTTCAACTTGTATTTGTTGTCTCTTATCCTCCCACCATGCACTACTGTGAAGACCCCAGCTCCATCTTCTCCATAACCTTACTGCACATACCAGGGGCTGCTGTTGGGTACCCCTAAAGCCATCTTGTCTCCCAGCTGAGCCAGCCCTGGTACCACAGGGTGCCCTCACAGAACACCTGCTCAAGCCCTGACTGAACTGGTGTCCCTCCACTAAACTTCCTCCAGTTTACTGATGTCTTTCCTGTGCTTAGGGACCCAAAACTAGGTGCAGTAGTCCAAATGTAATTTAACAAGTGCCAAATAAAGGGCAAAATCACTCCTTTCAATCTGCTGGTTGTGATCCTGTTAAAGAAGCCCAAGAACTTGTAATAACCTGCCATTCTGCTGGGGCACACTGTTGGATCTTGTTCAGCCCACTGACCTCCACAAACACCAGTGCCTTTCCTGCAGAGCAGCTCCCTGGACACCCAATACCCAGCCTGTCTCATTGCTGGGGGCTCTTCCTTCCCACATGCAGGACTTTGCATTCCTCTTCATGAATTTCATAAGGTTTCTGTTAGCGTATTCCTCTCTCCTGTCTAGGTCTCCCTGGATGTCAGCCCTGCCCCTTGACTGTATCAACTGACCGCCCAGTACGGTGTCATTTAGAAACAACAAGAGCACACTCTGTTCACCTCCTTCAGGATATTGATAAAGTTGTTAAATAGGACAAGTCTTTTGTGGTATTCTTCTTGTTATCTGCTGCCTGACAGAGCATGACTCATTAAGCACTGCCTCCTAAGCCTCATAAACCAACCAGTAGTTTTGATGGAACCATCCATACCATAACAGACTGAATTGAGTACAAGAATATCGTGGGAGTCAGTGTCCGAAGCCTTACTTAAGTCAAAGTAAATGACATTCACTGTTCTTCCCTTGTCCATAAATCCAGTTTTTTCATCACAGAAGGCAATCAGATTGGTCAAGCATGATTTACTGTTACTAAATCCATATTGACTCCACAGTAAGGTTTTTCTTGTCACCAAAAATGTGTTACAGGAGGACTTGCTCCACATGTTCCAAGGAATCAAACTGACACTGACCAGCTTGTAGTGCTCTGCATTATCCTTTTGGTCTTTTTTGAAGATGAGGTCAACATTTGCCTTTCTACAATCAGAGACCTCTACTGATCTCTAAAAGACAGCAGCCTTATAAGGACATCAGCCAGTTTTTATCATTGCCTTGGATGCAGGTCTCATGGACTCTTATGGGTCAAGTTTTCTCAAATAATTCCTAACTTGAACTTCACCCATTACTGGTAGTTCTCTCCTTGAAACTTGCCTGCAAGCACACAGGCCTGGGCCAATTTTGGTGAAGACTGAGACAAATGTCTTATTGACTACCTCATCCTTATGTTGTCTCCAGGCACTAAATTATCTGAATTATTGAGCAACAGATTGATGTTTACCTTTTCCAGCATTCTGTTACTAATCATAGAATCATAGAATACCAGGTTGGAAGGGATCTCAAGGATCATTTGTATCTGTAGCAGCTCTGCTGTGATCCTCGAGACCCCTGGCAAGCTTTGACTACAGCTCAGCTTTGGGTCTTGTGGCCAGACAGTGTTTGTAAATTCCTCATTTATAGTCTGTCCTGTGCTTCTACATCCTACGTACTACCTTTCTGCACTGGAGCTCCACCAGGAATTTGCTGTTTCATAGAATCATAGAATGGCCTGGGTTGGAAGGGACCTTAAAGATCATCTAGTTCCAACACCCCTGCCATGGGAAGGGACACCCTCCACTAGACCAGGGTGCCCAAAGCCCCATCCAACCTGACCTTGAACACTTCCAATGATAGGGCATTCACAACTTCACTGAGCAACTTGTTCCAGTGCCTCACCACCCTAATAGACAACATATTTTTCCCTATCTAATCTAAATCTACCCTCCTTCAAGTTATTCAAGGTTATTCAAGCTGGTCTCCTGATACCTCTACTGCTTTTCCCAAGCATTGGAATGGATTGTTCTTGCATTTGGGGAAAACCATCCTTTAATACCTGCTAGATTTCCTGAGCTCCTTTTCCCTTCAGAGCTGCCTTCCAGTGCATCATACCTATCACACTCCTGAAAAAAACATAATCTGCTCCTTTGAAGTTCAGATTCAGCTCTGTTGAAGTTGGCAGGAGCAAACTATAGTTGATGTCTGTGTGGAAATATTTAGAGACTTATCTTCGTTACATTCCAAGCTAAGCAGTGGGAAATTCCCTAGCAGGAGCAAAAATTTTCCTTGGCATCACCATGCTCCTGTTTCCTAGCACTTCCTAAGTGTTTGTCAACAACAACAACAAAAAAGCTACCTCTTCTCAGATCTGAGGCAGTTCTTGTCAGATATGTCCTGGTGACCTGAAAAGCTTGACACGTGTGTCAAGTGGTCTTGGGAACCAACTATGTGATTTGATATCAGAAGTTACTATAGGGCAGCTAGATTTGGTGCTAAAGTGAGTAGATTACAAAGTGTTTCTAGGAAAACAAAGTAACAGGAATGATGACAGTAATGCATTTTCCTAAAAAATTGACTTGATTGTAAAAGTCTGAGCTGAAACTTTGAGAGGGAAGGACAAGCAGGACTGAAGTAAGACTGTGCTGCAAGCAGTGCATCCCTGCTGCCTTCTTCCAGCAAGCACATAGTATCACAGATGTTTCTCAGCTGTTCTGATGCCTACCAAAAAAAACCCATTTTGTCTGCTTTTCAGGAACTCTCTTTTAAGGTTAGTGAGTTGAATGTCAGACCTCAGCAGCAGAAATGACTGCCAATTTATTCCCAAATAACTAGTCAAAGGTAATGAAGGAAGAGATTATAAACATGGATTCAAAGAGGAGGCAAGAAGACAAGTGGAAACCAGACACAGCTCAAAGAGAGCAGACACACAGAGGAGCACAGGAAGAACAAAGGTTCTTAACTTGTTTCTGACAATGGTGTTGCGTAAAGGATATGAGTCTGATGTGTGGCTGAGGGAGGCCCTCCTGTTGAGTCACAATGTTCAGAAAGGACCCCCTTGCTTTCTGAAGTCCTTCTCAGAGAGGAGCCTAGGTGCAGCTAGGTCCAGTCCAAGTCCCAGACTTGGTCAACAGTTTATGTCTAAAGGACTATATATAGGCACATATCACAGTCAACATTTGCCTGTCAGAGCCCCCTAACTGAGACTTTTGCAAAGTTGAAACAGATAGAAAGTTTATTAAAGCAACAGATATAAAGAATTAAGAGTTGCTGTTGATAAATGCACTGACTGCAATATCATTAATATATGATTATAATACTTGCAAAATGCTATCCCAGTTATTCTTCACCAAAAAGGTGAAATCACAATGCTTACCAAGAAAGTGTCCCTATCTTGGGTGGAGGAGAAGGAGCACAGCCTGCCGACTGCCTCTTCAGGGTCTTCAAGTTACCCCACAGGGGTAACTTCCTCAATATCTTTTATGCCCTGGCCTTAGCTATCCCCTCCCTGAGGTGACATTTAACATGATTTGGGTGGAGAGTCTAGTACTATAGTCATATATGTTCAGCATGTACTCCTTTTAGCTCATTATCATATTTAGAGGTGTCAACTTTAATACTCATCTCATGGATAATGAAGCAAAAAGGGCTCACTCCGGGCACCATGGCCTTCAAGATTCTGTGTAGAAACCATCTATCTGTTTATTCCACACTCTCTAGCCAAAACAGGACCATCTTGCCACCATACCGCTCCCTCCTTTGGCTGCTTCTCATACCAACCTTGCGGACCTCCCACAATGTTTGTATAAGAGATAAGCAGACATTGGTGGTTTTAACGTCTTATGTACAATTTTCACAAATGGTCACAAATGGATGTCTTGGGATAGGAATCTCTCAGGCTCCAACAATTTACAACTCACAAACTTTAAAAGAGAGGTATTGAGTTTGTAGCGAATAACCCTTGGTTGTTTGGTTTTGGGGCTAGTTTTTTTCTTCCAGTTGGTTGTTGAATCCATGCACACTTTTGGCATATGTAACAAGTTTTAGTAAGACATTCCACAACTTAGTTACATGCAGTGATAGGTAGGCACCTTCCTTTGGTTCTTTTGAACATCCCTTCTCACCTTGCCCATTAAAAACTCATAGAAGTGTGTAAACTTGTAATATCTTCCCTCAGACATCTGTCACCTAGGCTGAAGTGTCCTGTTTCATTTAAATCTTTCCTGTAAAGATGCCATTTCATAGCTGTGATCATCTTTGTAATCATTATGCCAGACAAAACAAAGTTGCTTTGCAGTGGGGAAAAGGTAGAGATAAGGGAAGTCCTGAAGAAGGCTTGGTAGAACAAATACCCAGAAAGATGTGAGAAATTTCAGGCATGAAGGAAAAAAAGCAGATGGGAATGAGGGAAGGTTGGGCTGTTTCCTTATTTGATTACACTACCATTACTAGTGTAGAGTTATTGCTGAAACCAGCTCCTACTACAATTATAGTCAATTACTACATTTGTCTTAGAATAATGCTTTGATCAAGAACCTACCTTATTAAGATCAAAGACAAAGCAGAAAGCTTAAAAGGCATTAAAAAATCCCTTCAAAATATTGGTTGGGAGTTAACCAAAGTTCCAGAAATGTTATGATTTGAAATTTTAACCTTTTTTGTCTCTATCTTGTTTCAGATTTTCCCCAGATGACCTTTTAGAGGTCATGTCTGCAATAGATAGTAGTCTTTGCAGCTAGCCGAGTTGTCTTCATCTCTCTCTAGAGCGTCACATGCTATCTAGACTTGATGTTAAATCTTTGGACTTCTTGCACTGCTACATTAATGAAAAAAGCAATTTTTTTATTTATTGGTTGGAAGTCTAAATTCATGTGCTGTATTTAAATTGTGAATAAACTGACTTCTGTTTTGACATTGTTGCACTGTAACAAATTGAGTTTGCTGTACATTTTCTCTGACTGATGGCTTAAGAAAACTTTTTTGGCATTTTGAGCTATTTACTCTTTTATACATATAGCTTTATCACTCAGAAAAAAAAAAGAAAGAAAAGAAAAAAAAAAAAAACAAGGTCATAAATCTGTCTCTAAAATCAATAAAAGCAAAAGTAATGAATGATTCTCGACCTTCATTCAAACTAACATGATTCTGTTTTCTAAAGAAGAAAGTTTAAGCTTTCGTTAGAATACTGGTGTGAAAGCTGCAATATCATGGGCAGTATCAGAATAGCATAGAAAAGCTGAGATATAAACTGCAGGACATTTATTCAGCATTTGGAATTATTATTCATTCAGGACTTACTTATAGAGTATTAACTCCTGCTGAGGAACCCTCCTTACTGCATGCAAGCAGTCTTCATGGCTTCAGTGAGATCTGACCTGCATAGCTTTTTAACTCCCATGAGTGGAAACTCCCCATTAT
Source organism: Aramus guarauna (assembly GCA_013400195.1). Lineage (NCBI taxonomy): Eukaryota > Metazoa > Chordata > Aves > Gruiformes > Aramidae > Aramus > Aramus guarauna. The sequence continues at coordinate 234,467 of VXBL01010515.1, forward strand.
GACTCTTCAAAATAGATTTTTTTTTTTAAGTAGTAAAATCTCATAAACATAATATCATGAAAGACAAAAATTATATCTCATAGAAATAGTCAATCAAGTTGCTATAGTCTAAGCCATGTTGGGAATCAATACATAGCTGGTAACTGCTAAAAATGCCTACAGGAAGGAAAACTTCTGCCTTATCCTCAAATTTATTTATTTTTTCTTTCAGCTTTGTGCAGTTTTTTGAATTGGGAATAAATATGAAAAGCAATAGAGATTATTCTATATAAGTATGAACACATTTGAGTGGAGAAGCAAAACCACATGAGGACAAGGTCCTTGACCTGAATATCTTACAATCTGAAGAAAGGACTGATAAAAGATAAGAACTCTCAAGGGCAGATAGAGGTGGACAAGAAAGCTGAATGCAAGGTTAGGCTGACCTAGAATTTGATCTATGGAAAATAAAGTGGATTGAACCATAATAATTATTGGCTTTCCTTTAAAAAAATGGACTGAATGATGTAGCAATGGCCAGTCCAAGTTTGTACAAGCATACAATTTAGGAAAGCATCTCTGTGATCAAGTTCATCATCATTTCATCAGTCTAATATACAAGGCTGCTTCCTCATAAGATCCATCTCAATGAACTAATCCAATTGCACCTTAAAAATTAATTGGATTTTTGATTCCCCCTAATCAGACTAGAGAGGCAGTGGAGAGTGCAGTTGTGAAGGTGACGAGATAGAGAAGACAGCTGAAATCACTTTCCTGTACTCAAAAATCAGAGAGAAGCTAATATCCCAGATATGTGGGGTCATGGGAGTGTTCGGTATTGCATCAGTGAAGTGAAAGGGAAACTGAAATAGGTGTAGGAGAAATACAATTTCCTCCCAGAAAATCTGCATCTGAAGAGTCATTCTGCAAACATAGCCATAACTAATTGCTTGCCTAGGTGGGGCAATTTGAATGGAGAGGAAGAGGACATTAGTTGGTAAGACCTAGGGTGGAAAAAACCCCAGGTTTCTAAGGTACTGTGTGTGAGGGTGAGAGCACATAGACCTTCATTAATAGCAGGGGATAATACAATGAAGTGTCCTAAGAAGACGAGGAAGGCAGAAGTGCACTGAAAGAGGGCTTTTCACTTTGCCTTTTGTCTTTCAGGTGAGGGATGTTTTTTTTACGTGCTAGATGATATCTATAGACTCTGAATCATTCAAAATATTTTGAGGGAGGGGGAGAGAGAACAGGACAGGATAGGCAAATCATAATAAAAAATGTCATTTTCTATATTGTTTGCATCATGTTGGTACTCGCTGCTGCCATTGTATATCTTTGCTAAAAGATATATATCAATTCTCATAAGGAGTGCCAATAGATTGATCAATTACATGACGAATGACAGACTGATTTATGTCTGTACTGACTCCAGTCATGAGTTAGGAAGGCACTGTTGCTAGGAAGCCAAGAGCAGCGAGGATTTCAGCTGCAGCAGGAAAACCTGGATTCATCATGCTGTGCTCATTAAATCTCTTTTAACTCCTCAGAGTAAATGCATTTGTTTTTCCAATCTGTGTATATGACTTCTTCCTCTGACAGATATACAGAAAACTGCCTAGGTGAATACACGACCTTACAATATAATCATTCACAATGAATCTTTAAAAATTACTTAAACTCCCTCTGAAAACAGCACTTTCCACCTTGTTCCAGAGGTGTGATATGCCTTTTCAGCCCTACACTTGGCAATTAATATAATCACAGAGTTAAGCTGATACCAGAAAGAGAATAATCTGGAGTCATATACCTACCCTTAGGATTTAAATGAAAAGCTTCATTTTTCTAAAGGACTGAGCAATAAGCAGCTGCAATATAGGTCAAAGAAAGAGCTCTGAAAATCAAAACATAAATTTCAATACCTAAATATGAATTTGAAAGTCAATGCAATGTTTGAAAGTCAATAAGAACATTTTAAGTACTTTTAGCTTTAAAAATCTAACCTTAAGTTCCTGGTTTTCTATAGGTCATATCTGGAAGAGCTTGGCTTTTCAGAGCTTCTGAACACCCAGTGGTTGAGCTGGATATGCTGTAATTGACAGGCACTCAGCTTTCCTCATCAGAAGGCCAAAGGTGTCTCAGATTAGCATTACATTAGAGAAGGACACTCTCATCCTGAGTTTTAAGAGTTATTTACATTGACTGGGAAGTTACAATTTTTCTTTCAGCCATGATACCTCTAATGCAGCGCTGCCATGTTGAGAAGTGGAACCTGGTAATATCTGAAGAGGATATGAGTCTTGCTGAGGAGTCTGGAGTAAAAGTCCCATAAGGCAAAGCTGTAATTTCTTGCAGTAAGCACAAACCCATTTCCCATTGCAAAATAATTTTGACAGACAAACATTGACCAATCATTAATTACACATATGTTTCCAAACAGTCCTTCCCAAACTTCTTAATCATAGCCACTGTCATTGCTCAGAAATTCCTGCATATCATCATTCACCTCTATTATCAAACTCTTAGCTTGAAACCCTCTGTAATCAACAGGATTCTGCAGATCATCTTGGGAAACACTAGTCTACATCTTCATAAGGGTTTCTTAATTTACAGGTTTCAAACATCACCATTGAAAGAAACAGAGAGTGGTAGAGCAAATTAGTTTTCACTTTTGTTGTTATTGTTTACGTTGTGAGACACTGAGAGAAGTAATGGAAAGAGGAGGGAAGGAAGAAGGGTTTGGATTAAAGCATTTCTTCAAGGATATATTAATGTAGGTAAAATTTTAAAAAACCCACAAACATAAAATTTCCTTCGGAACAACTTTGGAACAACAGGGAAAGTGCTACTTTATTTACAGAAAATATTCTCAAACATTCAGGTCATCCTCCAAAGGTAATAGAGAATGTCTAGATGTCTCTTCTAAAAGTTTGTGTGTGAAAGTTTGAATGTTATTGTTACATCATTTTTTTAGAGTAAAATTATGAGAATCTAAAGTTGAGTCAAAACAAATCATGCGTGACCTCCACAAAAGCTAAATTGGAGTCTGTACATTTATTTTTAAATGATATTTTGTTGGCTCCTCTGATCTAGATGGGCGGCAGGCCAAGCTAAATCCCTCAACCTTGACTGAAGCCCAATTAACTAAGATAAATTGTCAAATCATTCCAGAGAGGTGTTCAGCATTATTTAATCTTCAAAATTGAGGCTGTTGGCCAAAATAGGTATTCCACTGAGTATCACAGAGCATTTGCTATCAAATCCACTATTTCTCTAGCCACAGTATTTTGTGTCATAAACGGATCCCTTAAAGTTGGGAAACTTCAAAAATCCAGTCCGAGTTCCTATTTTTCAGACCAAGGCAAAACAGCCTATGACTGCTCTATATATGACATGACCCATTTTTCCTCTGAGGAGTTATTCCTTTTTTAGTCTTTCTTTTAGATTTAACAAAAGCCCCAGTCCTTCAGCCTTCCCATTCCACCCCCTCTCTTCAGCTGCATCAGTGGAGCCACACAGAGTTGGGTAAAATGGGCTTTATTTACTTTCCCATGCAGAGTTTTTGATTGAGGTGTTAAACAGAGGCTGCCATCAGCTAGACAACTGCACCTTTGGCCCCTGAGTCTGGCCCTCCCAGATCAACTTTGAACCCAGCTTTCCTGCACAGCCTGGAAGCTCAATTCAGTGGTGAGCTGTGGGGCTCCCTTGAGCTTTGCCATTCAAACCTGGGTGCAGCTGTACACTCAATGGAACTCTGGGCACAACCATCATCCAACTCCCATTGTCTGCTAGGACACGTCACTGTCAATGAAGGGAACTGCAGGTTTTCATTCCTCCAAGTATCTCTACCTCCGGCCTCCCAACTTTTAAATATGAAATCCTCCTAGCCAGGGTGAATAGAAGTACAACTTTCTCTGGACACTTGACTTTTAACTGAATGTTGGTGAGATGAATCTTGTCTTCAGTATACAAACACCAAGGCCCAATATCTGAAGCCCAGTATTGTCACTGAAAGCCAAGTAAGATGCATATGAATTATCATTCTGAATATGAGGCTGTAGTATTTAGGTTCATTGTTTTCTGAGGAGTAAACTTTTAGGCACTTGTTTTGAGAGTCTAGTTCATCATATGATGTAAATATGATGGCCAAGTACAATAGTAAAAATGTACAAAATAAAAAATTGCTTTTACAAGAATTTCACCAATAAAAACTGAATATTGAGTTTCCAGAATAAAACTAAAACTTAAACTACAAAATGGGGGAAAAAAAATAACGTTGTGTTTAAAGAGAAGGATTTGAAAGACCATAAGGTCATAAAGTCAAAGAGAAGAAGGAAGATGCTCAAGGCCAACAGGGATAGCAAAAAAGAAGGCTAAGGGTTGAAAGGGCAATATAGGGTGCTTCAACAGAACATATCTACTTATGTGGATAGATTTGGAATTAGATTTGTTGGTAGAACAGGGAGGTTAACAGAACATAACCCATGAAGTACGTAATTTGGGAGACCTGGGTAGGGGCAAGTCATAAAAAAGACCAGATGAGAATGAGAATGACATATGTAACATAGCACAACTGTAGTATAATGCAGTATAGTATCAGAGGTCATTATCCTTTCTTGGATAATTCTAAACCTCAGAGTTTCTCACCTTAATTACTAGTCTATTAATAAGGAAAGACACTTCTTAAGCTGGTATATGATGTGGTAATGGAAGGGGCAGCTTCATTTAGCACAACTTGTTCTCTGTAGAGAACAAAAGCCTTTTGCCTTTATGATTAAATATTCTTCTTTTGACAAAAGCAGCCAATTAATTGCACATATGTTGTATCCTACCTACAAAACCCAAATGGCAAACATTCTCTGAACAGATACTTGATGTAAGAGGAAGGAAGGGACTTTTATATTTGTAAAGACAAATGACTTCAGTGTCAACTTTAATTCGAAACAATTCTTCCAGAGATTTGAAGGCAGTCATGACTCAGAGGATGGAAAGTTCCAAACTATGACAAAGAATTTTACTCCTCAAATGAGAGATGTGATATAAGTCTCCTGAACTGAAACAAAAGAATTACCAGTGAAACTTGCCTTTTTAAAAGTCAATATCACAAAAAGCATGGAAATAACATGTGTTATCTTTTTCTTTTGTCCAGACTTGAGGTTAACAAGGTATGCTATCCCTGTCAGAAACACGAATGCCCACCCTTACTTTCTTCCAGACCTCACATGGGTAAGTACTGATTTGACTACTGAGAATAACAAAAGGATTGTTTTAATTAGCTAATATTTGCACCTCTTCCAGACATAATTCTTATTAAGTATATGCACATTATTTACTATCTATTGAAGAAAAAAAATTAAAAACTGACTGAAATAGGAAGGAAGAGAATGGCATTTTTCTATGCCAGGCTTAAATGATATGGAAGGCAATGCTATTCAAAGTGCCAGCAGCATATGCCAGCTTCAATTAGAACATTAAAATCTGTTGCTAAAATATAATAGCACACTTTGAGGATCTTATATGTGCTTATTCTGAATTTAGAGGCTTGAATATCCTTAAGAAATTCTAAGTTTTGATGTGTTGTTGAAGCTGTTGTTAAGTATTGGTCTTATTGTAGGATTCTCTGAATGAAATACTGTGTCCTGTGCTTTACAGAAGTTCAGAATAGATTATCATAATGATCACTCCTGGCCTGAGAACCTTTCTGTCTGAGAAAGTAGTCATTAAAGTTATTGCATCTTGTCCTTCCATGTCACCTTTCCCAGCTAATTGCCTACAGCAGGAATGAGATAGCTGCATTTCAAGTGAATATATCAGAGGGCTATGGTGCTCCCTGCTATGCTGGAAGAACAGTGAAGTGCAAAGAGCTTTGCTCCAGAGAGCTTGAGGTCAATCCATATGATATGAGCTGAACTGTATTAGGAAAAAAAAGGTTTCCACTGTACTTCCCAGTGCTGCTAGGCAGTGCCTATACTGTTCCTGAAACAGCCACACAGCACTGTATAACCTACAGGGTAAACTGATATATGACAATCTCACGTGAAACCCTTGAGCCTCCTTTTCAGCCAAGGACAGTTCAGAAGTCCTTATCCCAGGAGTCCATCACGTCCTTTGGTGGTTTATTCCCTTTACTGGAATTGATTGGGAACCACAACCCATGTCTCCAAATATTTAATGTCTCACAGATCCAATGTACTGACCAGAGTGGGTTTGGAATAGGCTCAGACTCCATATCCAGGATCAGTACCTACTATCCAGGACACTATATATGAAAAAGTTTGGCTTATCTCCATATCTCCATAGCCTCCACAAAGTTCATTTAAAGGAACTGAGAGCTGTCATGGACCGCAGCTTAATTTGAGTAGCCTGGTCCATAGAGTTTATAATACAAGTCCATCTTAATCACAGATCTTTATCTATTATTTTCATGTAAAATAGACACTGGTCAGTTATTTTTTTCTCTATGGTGCAGTTAAATTGTGCACTGATAAAATGCCATTTGGTTTAAAAAAGCCCCAGAGTAATCAAAGTTATCTGAGTTATCCCCTTCCTGTGCATTACAGGGAAAATTTCAGGAAGTTACCACCACTCACTTTTAATATTCTAACAATCTACAGCATAAAAGTCAAATTTTAAGTAATTTATTAGAATTTTTCTCCTGAGAACTTTTAAAATGTGTCAAGTGGCAGGACTGTTATTTCTAAGACTTTGGTTTAACATGAAATTGCAGGTACCCTTCTGACCCCAGTCAGCAGAACCTTATACTTTACCTCCTAACCTCCCAAGCACTCCTTAAAGATCTACTGGACACTTAGTATGAGGAAAATACTAGTGGGAATACAAACAGAACCTAGATATTCCTGTCTGACTATACACCTGAATAACTTTAGCTAGCATTCAGTTAAAATGCTCATTAAAAAAAAGATTTAGAGTTTAAAATGAGATATGAAGCAATCCCACTTCCAGATCTCTGGCACACATGGCAGACAAGACTTTTAAAATTATTTGCCTTTCTGCACAGGGACATAACATCTCTTGAGCAGAAGCTGCATGACCTTGTCTGCTATGGAAAAATGGATGTGGTCTCTGTCAGTTTATCCTCTTTCTCTGTATATTAGCAGGAGTACTTTCCCCCCTGTCACTGGTACATTCCTTTTGTCTGGTTTTATTTTATTTTATTTTCTGATTTGCAAAATGTGTGTGTCATGCTAAGGAATCAAAGCTGCTGCTTTTGCATCAGTGACATCAGATGCAAAAATTATAAATGATGCTAATCCAAAATCATTCACAAGTCTTTGCCTTTCCCAAAGAAAAAGGAGCTTTGACTATAATAGTCTGTAGAATCTGACTAATGCTGTCATTTTTGTCCTTTCCAGTAGGAATAAAAAAAGAGTATCTTTCATGGGAACGGATTACCACCAAAATCTTATTTAAAGTATAACTCCTGTGTCATATCAAGCTATCCAGATTGTTCGGGGTCAGAATATTGTACCCAGTCCTTGATTTAGGATTCTGGGTTTGCAGTGCACTTCTCATTACTGTATCCTGAGCATGTCAGCTAAGACAGTCTCAAGATTCTGTTCCCCAAACTTTTTACAAAAACCTCTAGCAGAAAAGAAACAACCAGAACCTTCAGCCAGAAGATCAAAGAGTCCCCAGGTTAAACCATCTGTGATTTCCAACCATCGTATTCAAATTCAAATTAAAAGCAGTCAGGGAAACAAAAGCCCTGCTTTAGTGAACATACCATCTAATATTGGCAGATTCAATGCAAACCACTAGGAAGCACGTGCAAATCTAAGAGTAGATGGTATAGCCAAAGAGATCGGCTTTGTAATTTTGAGTAAATAAGTTATTCTGCGCTCAGTTTGGAAGTGAATGATTGCTTGTTGCATACATGGTGAGGGGGTATCTTGTGCAGATGTTAGAAAAGGTAAATAAAGGCACAAAAAAAGTCAGAGAAGCAAAGGGAAACGAACTTAAATACAGTGAAGCCTAATTAACATCCCCTGTAAAATACTCAGCCAGGTCCCAGGCTGCAGAAGGAGGGAGAGGATCGCGAGATGGCAACAGGAGAAAGGTGTCTCTTTCAAACTGCAGCAGCTCCATCACCAAGGATGTCGCCTCTGCAGCTGCAGGGCTGGTGCCCTGGGAAGGCAGCAAAGAGGATGCAACAGATGGAAAAGCTGCCCCAATGTCACTGTATCAAATCACACAGTAAAATACTGCATCGTTCTTCTGGAAGATGCAAGGTTTTGAAGACTTAAGAAAACCCATCCAAAGGTAGACAATTGGGAATTTTTTAGGGAGCTTTATACTCAGTATTATGCTCAACAGCAGCTCTTTTGAGACATAAATTGGGACAACGTAGTACAATATATAATAAGATTTTTGGGAGGTTGTGTAAAAATCAACAACACCTTATCGATATTTGAAGGTATTTTTTAGCAACAATATTGCAAACATCCTAAAATTCATCAGACTATAAGGGTCTGAAAAGGTATTGTAAGGAAAAGCATATGTCAATTGCTTCTCCTATTTCTCTACCCCTACTTTTCTATTTGTCTGCCTCCAGATCCTTTAAATATTTATTTTTTCCTAAAACAATTTGTGGGAGTACATCCAGCTTTATGAATCCAGAATTCATTGCATACTTTATACCCTGCAAAAATTAAAAAAAACCCTGAAGAGTAGAAACTGTGCAAGAAGGTATTAAAATGTCCTGCATCGATATGGCTTGTTTTCCATCTTACTTTTTTACCCTTCATCATTTGTTCAGTCCATTTACATGGCAAAATGTTAGACTTTTATAATATTGTTCAGGAAAGATTACAGAATTTTACAAAAATCAAAGAAATGTCATAGAAAATTGTGCTGCTGCACCAATGCTTCTCAGAGTTTGGGAGGATTATTTTTATTCAGAATCTGAGAGACTGTTCTGCAGCCAAGAGACATTATGTTAGGAAATGTTGAAGATGGACATAAATAAGCCAACAGAGCATGCATGTGTGTCACGCTATGTCCTAATACTGCAAAATATTATGCCAGAATTAGATGCAATTAGAACAGAAATTCTGTAAGGACAGAAGACAGCACAGTGAAGCAGTGTTGTGAAAGTTTGCAGATATCCTTGTATTTATTTCGCGTGAATTAAAGCTGTTAGTCCTTCCATTTCAGGAATATCCCATTTCCCCAGGAAAAAAAAAAAAAAAAAAAAAAAGGCCATGGACAAGAAACAGAGAGTCAGTTGTCTAAGTTCTTTTGTAAGGGATACTGAGCTGCATTGTTAAAAGGTTGCAATGACTTACTCTCTTCCAGTAGAAAAATATGTGGGATGAATTAAGACACTCCCTTGCTGTACTGGCTTCCAGGACAGAGCAGTTTCATGTCATTTACACTGAATATCAAGCTGAAAAGTTAGCCTACTGTTGTTGCCTTCCTTTAAAGTTGTAAGAAAAATTGCATCGTGTTCAGTTACTAGAAATAAAAGAAGCAATCTGGGAACACCAGATGAAGTGAAGGTTGCCCAAAAACATCAGAATTCTCTCTGCATTTGCTCTACATTATTAGGGGAGGGGAGTAAATGTGGCAGTTCATTAGAAGGCTCAGTACTGTGAGGAGGAAGGTGATGGAGCCCATGGATAGAAATAGCCATTGGATAGATAAGAAACTATCAACCTGATAGATCTTAAAAAACAAGCAAACAAACAAACAAGCAAAAAACAATGTAACAACAAAAAAAACCCTATCCAAAAATCTTTGTTTTAATGAAATACAAGGGGAAATAATGGGACAAAAAGTTGTGCTTCTATTTTTATCTTTTTTTTTTTTTTTTAAACAAAAGCATTATGAAATATCAGAAAATAAATATGAATAACAGTTGATGTTCACAGCATAAATTTGATGGAGCTGGAACTGGTATGAAAAGAGTTTTCAGCCTAATGAAAGATTTTGACATTTCAAAGAGAATTCATGCTGAGTAGGAACAAAAAATCAAAGGTTTGATAATTGTAATGAAACAAAAATCTGGAAAAAATTACACTGAATCAACTGAACTATATAATAATAATTATAATCATAATAATTAATAATACTAATAATAAATTTCATTTCTTATTATCTTTGTATTTCTAAATAAGAATAATTTAGAACCAAAACCCCCTAGAAATTAAAAAAAAAAAAAAATCATGAGAAGACATTGAAATATCATGATTTAAATATAGCTCTCATCTGCCACCTAACAGGTTGCTTTCACATACAAATGAAATTATATGAATCAGCCATGGTCTGTTTTTTATGGATAAGATTGCATTCTATATCATGAAGTAAAGGTCCAGAATACTCCTAGTGGAACACCCTTGCATAACTGAAATTATTTCCATAGATGGCACGCTGAAATAGAAAGAGAGAAAGATGCTCTGTGAAGGCCAGAGAGAATAGTATTAATTCTCCTCTGAAGATGACTTCTTTCAGTAGAAAATGGAAACCATGTCATAGGGAGCAAGAAACATCCTGCCATGTGACATAACTGTGCTGTTGTCCATTTCCATTGACAACACTCTGCAGCATAACATTCATTATAAGCCCACCAAAAAAAGAAAGCTGAATCTCAGAAATACTTAAACATCACATAAAAGAACCATCTGCATTAATGAAATGGGTAAAATCAGATATGGCCAGAATGTGTATACAGAAAACATAGAGTAGTGGTGCCATTGATTTTTAGTGATCAAAGGAAAAATCGATGGATTAATGCATTTCAGTCTCAGAAAAAACCATTTTATGAGTCTTTCATACATACAGTGCTTTAAAATCCAATGGCCACCTCTCTAAATGGTCTTTTCTTTCCATAGGAATAATTAAAAATTAGTTTCTGTGTTGTAAAGAGCATCCGTCTGAGCTTCTCCAACTTGCTTGCTAGCATGCTGTCATACACTATCCTACGCAGCAAGTATGGTAAAAAAAAAATGACATGAAGTGATACATTTAGTTCTGCCTGGATTCAGCCTTGCACGTACAGAGTTAGGATGACATATTCGTGAGGCCTGTGGACTATTTTACATGATCTAAGTGAAGAAGGCTTCTAGATATAGTCCAATATTTTCATCATCCTACATCATCTGAATCAGGAAAGTGATTCTTTCACCCATATATCCTGTATTTCTAGCCTTATTTCCTTTTATAACCCTGTAAACCATATAAATAAGAGCATGCAGAGGAAACAGTTATTTTTAAGTAATGCTAAATACTTTTATTGACAACTCTCATTGGTGCCTCTTTTTCTGTATGTCCTTGGTAGATCACAAATAGCACACACAGCAAGTGATGTGGAAGATGTCTGAAAAAAAAGAAAAGAAAAAAAAGAAAAAAAGAAAAAAAGAAAAAAAGAAAAGAAAAGAAAAGAAAAGAAAAGAAAAGAGAAAAGAGAAAAGAGAAAAGAGAAAAGAGAAAAGAGAAGAGAAGAGAAGAGAAGAGAAGAGAAGAGAAGAGAAGAGAAGAAAAGAAAGAAAAGAAAAGAAAAGAAAAGAAAAGAAAAGAAAAGAAAAGAAAAGAAAAGAAAAGAAAAGAAAAGAAGAAAAATTAAAATTGTGTCATTTTGGCTCTGATGACTGTTAAAAGATACTGCCTTACTGATGTATACATCCAACGTCATATTTTTCAAAGTGCCTTAGGATATACATGAAGGCAATGCTTAGAGTAGGAAAGGACATCCAAGCATAAATATTAGGAGATCCAGCAGGATTCTGGATTTTGGAGGTAAATATTTTCCTTCCTGTTCCTATCAAAATATGTATCCTTTGTATGTAGTGATAGGACAAGGAGTAATGGCTTTAAACTAAAAGAGGGTAGATTTAGATTAGATATAAGGAAAAAAATCTTTACTGTGAGGGAGGTGAGGCAGTGGAACAGGTTGCCCAGAGAAGCTGTGGATGCCCCCTCCCTGGAAGTGCTCAAGGCCAGGTTGGATGGGGCTTTGGGCACCCTGGTCTAGTGGAGGGTGTCCCTGCCCATGGCAGGGCGGTTGGAACTAGATGGTCTTTAAGGTCCCTTCCAACCCAAACCATTCTATGATTTCTATATTCATGTTGAAATAATGGTGTATTACAAGTAAATTCATAAAATAACCAGAAGACTGCAGAGTACTTAACTCTATTCTCCGTGGAGCACTGTATGGGCCAGCTGATCCATTTTACGTTATCTTCTCAACTAAGGTTCAGAAGAAAAAAAAAAAAACCCAAACAACTGCACATCACTAGAACCTCAAGTCAATACCATATAAAGGTCAATGACCAGAGAAGAAAGAGAAGCAGTAAAAAAAAGAATGTAGAAAGAATGAACTAAAAGTATTAAAAGAGTAAAACACGTAATTTTCTTAGCGTAGAAGCTCTTAATTGAAAAGACAGTCATCTCAGACCTACTGGAATCTAAGAAAAAAGATTTAATTGCTTTTGATGTAACAATTCAGTGGTAAGGATATATTTTGAAAATGTTAAGATTGAAAAAAATGTCTTGGGGAGAGCAGGGCATGGAAGAACTTTTTAAGGAACATGCACTGAAGATCAATGTAGTTGTGGGCTACTTGTGGAAAACCCCGCTGCCATGATCCCTGCTTGAAGCACTATGGAAGCTCACCATGAGCACAGAGCACCAAAAAAGCATGAGCAAAGGAAACCAGGATGGCCAGGAGACACAACAGCATTGTGAATAAAACTAAAATAAAACATTAAGTCCATGTATCATGGTGAATTGAATAGTGCAATGGAAGCTGGGAAGAGCACATATAAGAGAAAGCAGAAGAAAGTACTCCCCTGTAGTAAGTCTTCCAGCTACTTCCTAATGTCCCTGGACAGGGTCCTCCTTTCTGTGTGAAGCTTTCACAATTTTATTTTCTCCTGGTTTTGACTTTCAAGGTTAATTTCTGTAACAGTGCAACAGTTCACTCAATGAAGAAAAAAAATCCTCTTATTGCACTGTCACGTTCATATCTTTCACCTTTTCTCACCTTTTCACACTGCTGATTTCAAAACAGGAGCAAAAATGAATGATTCTACCGTGTTCTCACTTGGAAAAAGCTTCCATTTCAATTTTCTCGATACACATAATATTCCTTCAAAAGCTGCTCAAAAGGATGTGTACTGGGTGTGTGCTTTCAATTCTACAAGGGAAGAAAGTATGAGAGAATTATGTTGGGTTTAGTCATTAAGCTGTATTAGAAACTGAAATAACCATCTGACTGAATGATCCATAGTTTCGACCATTGAAAACAAGAGTGAACAAATCAATGGAAGGTGGAGTTCTCAAAAAATGCTACATTCACAGAGGGAGACTGCTATAATAATTCCTTTCTGTCTTTGATTTCACTGATATTTTTCCTTCCAAACTGAAGGGGTGCAGAACTTCATAAGCCATTGCATTCAGATTCAGAAAGCAAACCTTCAGTGTTGATGAGAAAATAACCTCTTTTTTTTTTTTTTTTGGCCAACTGTCATTTAATGACTTAACAAATTTTATCAGAGGAGGAGCTGTGTGAATGATAGAGGGTTTCAGTTTGCCAATAATTTATAGATTTTGAAATATGGCTTAGTTCCATTTGGAAAGGAAACCAAACTTTTCAAATTTACATTGGAAAAGAAAAAAAAGTACAGAGAGGTGGGGCAGGAAAAGGTATGTTTTTCTAGTAATTCAAATAATTATATTTCGATGTTCAACTTCAAAACGTAAACTTGCTGTAAAACAAAACAGGCTTTTAAAACAGTTTTACCAAGCAAAACTTGAAAATTAGTTATTTTGACATTGTTGAAGCTTTGTCCCTGCTCTTTTAAAATTAAAGCCCAGCCAAAAGTACCTTATTTCATTAAATAATTGGATTTCAACAGAATGACATAATATGATGCAATATGGTTCTGTCTAAGTCTCAGCTTGTCTCATAAGTCCAGGCTAATAGGATTCTCAAAGCAAATACTGGCAAACCCCCTAACAACAGCCCTATATAATTATCTGATGGCCACTTTGAAATTTACCTTCCGCACACATTAAAATCCTTCTTTTAATTTGAGGATTACAAGGTAGAGGGTAGGAAATTTGATATCTATATTGCTCAGTGATTTGAAATGAATATATTAAAGTATATCTGATTGCATTGTAGCAAGCTCTAGTGGTAACAATGTGAAAAATCAATAAAGCAAAACCATAAATGCAAGATCTAAACAGTGATCTACATTGTAGCATAATACAGCAATAGTTTAGCTCATTATGATTCTACAATAAGGAAATGTTGTCTTTTCCAAGACTAGCATTCTAAACTTAACATTTCTAGGTAGCTCATTTAAAATCAGTATATGATATTGCACTTAAGGCTATGTTACTATTGGCAGTTACACCACCTGTGGTACATTTTAGGAATTAAACATAGTCTTAAAATTGGCCCAGTAGATGAAGCAAAAGTCTGTATATAAACATGCATAATAAATATAAAATACTGGTTTACTATCACCTGTGCAGTGAAGTGTTTTTAAACGTTTGCTTTAAATGTATTTTGCTTTATGAGTTCCAGTTACCTGGTTCCAGCTAAACGAGCAGTCATCCTCCTACAAAAAGCCTGCTGGCTTTTCCTCCCTGTCCTCCTCGTATATGTGCGGATAGCAAGCATCTCCCCATAACTGTGGCAATTTTTAGAAATTACATTGCATTTCAACACTGAAACCCAAAACGTGCCCTTTTTCCCCCGATACATTTTTTATTCCTGTTTCCATACAGAATGTACTCCACAGGCAGTTACCGACAGAGACGTTCTCTTCACAGCGTGATTCCTCCTAGTGTGTTGTGTCTACTGCTGCAGTCAAATGAGTTTTTCATATGCATAGATGGTTTTAGGGAAAGCATCTCCAGAGTGCAGATACATTGCAGGTGACTCTGTGACTGTACATAGCTGTTCTGCCGACAAAAGCCATGGTAGCTATATAACTGAGCTGCAGGGAACTTCAGTCCCTCTCTGGCCTGCTTACCGAGGTTTCCTTGCTGTGTTAGCTGTGGAAGGAGCTAAGAGAGGAAAAGAGGGGCTTGATGGACAGTGTGAACCTAGCCCCTTGTGGTGCCTTATTCCTCAGTACAGTGCAATACAGGGAATGGCCCATCATTGTACTGCAGTGCTCCAAGAAAAGGGACTCATAAGCCCAGGTATTAGCAAGGACCCCTTTAAGGCACCCAACAGCAAGTCCTAAAGAGGACTTGCAGTTTAGACTTTGTGTCAGGTGGTGGAGAGGAGGATAGTGCTTGACCCTGTCTTGATTTGGATTCATGAGGAAGTTCAATGATCAACATTTTGAACATAAACGCCATCTTTGAATCCCTAGTACATGCATAGGTCTGTCTATACAGGTTTGCATCTTCACATAAAGTGTGTGTTTTCTTCAATACATCTGCTACCATCCTTCAGAGGAAAACATGAGGATGATGCAGTCGACACACTGGAGGGAAAGGATGATGTCCAGAGGTACCTTGACAGGCTTGAGAGGTGGACCCATGTGAACTGCATGAGGTTCAACAAGGCCAAGTGCTAAGTCCTGCATATGGGTAAGGGCAATCCCAAGCACAACTACAGGCTGGGCAGAGCATGGATTGAAAGAAGCCCTGAGGAGAAAAACTTGGGGGGGTGTTCGTTCATGACAAGCTCAACATGACCTGGCAATGTGCACTTGCAGCCCAGAAAGCCAACCGTATCCTGGGCTGCATCAAAAGAAGCGTGACCACCAGGTTGAGAGAGGTGATTCTCACCCTCTACTCCGCTCTCATGAGACCCCACCTGGAATAATGTGACCAGTTCTGGGGTCCCCAGTATGAGAAAGACATGGAGCTGTTGGAGTGAGTCCAGAGGAGGGCCATGAAGATGATCAGAGGGCTGGAGCACCTCTCCTATGCAGGCAGGCTGAGAGAGTTGGATTTGTTCAGCCTGGAGAAGAGAAGGCTTTAAGGTCTCTTCCAACCCAAACCATTCTATGATTCTATGATAGTGGTGGATTTGGCAGTGATAGGTTAATGGTCGGACTTAATGATCTTAAATGTCTTTTCCAGCCAAAATTATTCTGTTATAGGCCTTAATACATATGTATCACTAGGATCTACCTTCTGAAAGCAATTAGGTCTGAGATGGCTGAGATAGGGATGAACAAGGAGAAGAGAGGGCGTAGAGGACATAGCAGAAAGAAGACATAGTGGAAAAGGTTTCAGCAACACAATCAGGAGATCACAGCTGAAAAACCAAAGCTGAACACTTCATCTCCAGGGCCACTACGTAATCAAGTTCTTTGGAGCAATAGAGGAGGACCCAGCTACTTTGTCCAGCAGCTTTGTTACCTTCCTGCTCTTGTTAGAGCCTTTGGTTGGCTTTGTCAGCAAAAAATCTTTCCATTCACCCCAATCAAAGCCAGCTTTCCCCTCTTGTAGGTGTTCAGCAAAAGGATTCACTGGCACAACAGCCCTGAGCACACCTCGTACCTGGTGCATCTGGCTGTGAAAATTCACCTGAGAGATAAGGGAGAGAAATGCATGGGTGAGGAGAACACTCACAGCAGGGAGGCTTGGGAACAGTTTATCTGTAATTTAGCTCTATTTCACATTCCTTGACGTTTATTTATGGTCTGTCTATAATATATCATAAATTGGCTTTTGGTACAATTAGACTGGAATTCCCTTAGACTGAAATTCCCTCAACTGAAAAGTTCTTTAAGAGAAAACAGTAGGGTTTGTGGGGTTTGATTTATGAACCTCTCTCCCCCTCCAGGTCTGTAAAATGTTTCATGAAACTGTTTTGTGGTTGTTTCAGCACTAAAACTGCATGGGACTGTTTATAAGAGCTCCATCAGTACCTCCTGGAAATTATGCTTCAAAGGCTTTTGTGCCCATTTGTGCTCACTTGCACTCACCAGAGTCTTCTGCTGCACTACATTTCACAAGACAGATTGAACTGGTTCACATCATAATTTTTTACGTTAGAGGTGATGTGGAAAGGATGCTTTCCGTCTTGCAACTGACCTCTTATACACCCCACACACACACATACACACCCCATGCCAAAAAAAAAAAAAAAATTCCAAACAAAGAACATGAAGCAGCCATGCTACAAATCCCAAAATATAAATCTTTGGCAGCATTTTAGCATGTTGATCCTTTTTTTTTTTTTTCCTCTTTTCTTTGTTCTTTTTTTTTTTTTTTTTTTTAAACTTTTTTTTTTTCTTTTTTTATATTTTTTTTTTTTTTTCTTTTTTTTTTTTTTTTACTTTTAAACATTTTTTTTTCCTTTTTTTTTCTTTTTTTTAATTTTCCCATTTTTTTTTAAATTGAAAACTCAGAATTTCCTGTGCAGAAAAAAAAAAAAAAAAAACACTTTAAACCAAATATATCATTTCAGTATAATTATAAGAACCTGGGCAGATATCCTGTGGCCAAAAATATTGGCATCAAAAGAGAACCTACCATGGAATTTGTTGTAGATGTTGAGTTTTAGTGGAGAGTTAAATTATTCTCTTGGGCTGTATATTGCAATAACTGATGAATTACCCGAGTTTTAATGTTTATTTAGAAAATAAATTTGTTTGTGTATGGATGGTGATGTCTTCAAATTTAAAGCTGAAAAAGACCACTCTATGTTTTAATGTTAAAAAAAAAGGTGTGAAAGATAACAAACTTTTTCATTTTTAATGGGTTAAGAAAAGTTAGCAAAGAACAGGTTAAATTGAAGAATAAGCATTAAGGAGTTGGGAAGTGACATTTACTATGCTTTAGTGCAGGAAAAGTTGTTCAACATTTCATAATGTTGCTGATTACCTTTGTGAAATTCTTCTGGGGAAACAATTAATTAGTATCATTTCACCTTCTGTATGTCTTATCACATAATACCCTAACTGTATTGAAAATGATTCATAGAGGCGAGAGAGATTTCAGTGTGAGGAACTGATCAACATCTTCATCTTACTAGCATGAAAAATCTTGTTTCACTGGCATGAAGATAATTCTGTTCTGTACTCAATACTTTACAAGCAATTTATTGTATTAAACTAAATTATAACACTAACTTGCAAATAGGTAAAAATGAAATAAAGTCTTCAGTAGGTCTTCTGAAACATGAAATTAGGACTAGCCCCTTGAAGTAACAGATGAGCATGCAATTCATAATTCAATTGTCTCCCAGAATCTTCCTTAGGAGAAAAACAGTGAGTTCATGCTATGGTGAGGAGAAAATTTATTCTATAATTGCTTAAGATATCTTTTTGTTCTGTAGTCAACCTGGACCAACAGGCTTAACAGTCAGTTTTTCCTTTTTCCCAATATGATCACTCTCTTGGTAATCCAACTAAGCAAATAGCAGGGTTAAGATATGAAAATAGTCATTGTTTCAGTCTAGCCAATTTCAAGATTATTATTATTTAATTAAAAAACGTGAATATTTAAATCCAGTATCTAAAAATCACTGAAATAATTTAAAAAAAAAAAAAAATCTTGACTGTTTGGGTTCATCAAAACCTGTGGTTTTGTGAATAACATTATTTTGGAAAGGCCTTTTTTAGTATAGAAATTGGTTTTTTGGAAAAATTAATTTCTGCCAAGGATTTCTATCGCACACTTTATTCTTTCAGTAAACTGTCAGCTGTAAGCAACTCTGGACAAAACAGAACAGAGCAAGGGATCTCAGAGACTGATGTCTTGCTATGATGAATGATATCTTCTCATGATGGATAATTTCACTCTATGTATTCAATAGCTTATTTTAAGCCAATTTGTTGGTATCTTTTGCAACCACTATCACTACAAAATACTGATTATTATTATTATTGTCATGTATGGAAGAAAATGTGTATTATTTTCAATGTTTATAAAAGCTAATTTCGTCCAATCTAAAAGCCAGTTCTTTGGTGGCAATATCTTTATTAGTCTCAAAATGAGGTACAAATTACTTCAAATTCACAAGTTTCATTCTACCTATAGACAATGGAGCTCCACCAGTTCCATCAAAGAAATAATCCCTGCAGTCACTCCAATTTTCAAAGAGAGCATCCTGGGAAGTAGGGGCCACCAGGTGTGATGGTTCTGACAGGGTTTTGTCCAAAGAAGGATGTTCTCATTAGTGAAGGACAGACTCCTTGGACACCATGAAGAAAATGATCTCTGAAATAATGAGAGTGAAGTACATAAAGACAAATTAAACTGGATGTGTTCGCGTCAACATAATTTCATACTTAAGGAAACCAAGCAATGAGTTATGTGAGGGATGCAAGGAATAGCAGACAACAGCTTTACCATCTCAAAGTCCTTCAGGGTGTTTGCTTATGACCATGCAAGACAGTAGCCTAAAGGCGAGGTCATGGATGAGCACTCCTCTTCATAAAGCTGAGGTAAGCTGATACAATGACACTTAATTCCCAGTTTTAGCTCAGTCATTATTACCTGGAAAATCTCATCTGCTCAAGTTCAAAGTCTTTAAACACACTAAGGAGGAAAGTAAAAGTATGTTGTTCCATAAACTGTATGTTCATCTGCTACTGCCTACTGGGAATACCTTTGTGTATTGCCGGATTATGTGGCCGGAAGAGAAAATCCTTTAAGCCTTTTTTATGTGACTTAATTTTTTCCTCAGTTATCGTCTTATAAATCAGGATTTATTATTAGGCATCTTATCTACAGAAATGCTAAAAATATGAGCCAGGCTTTTAAAAGCATTTCTGACAGAGCCTTAGAAAGGCAGACTCTTCGAGTGAGAGGCTTTTTGCTCATCCCTTCCCCTCCTTTGCGGCTGCAGAGGTCTGTGTTGCAACCCACTCACTGTGTAGACCTCCAGCCACCACAGCCCCCGCCTCAACTGTTCCAGACAGCAGATTTCCAGCGTTTTCCTAACGAGTTTACTGCTCCTGCCACCGTTCAGACGTTTTCCTCTCTTCAAGCACTCATTCTGCCTGCGTCTTTTTATTTTCACTAGCTTTACTCTTTTTTACCTGCATTAGCTATAAGTTTTTTTTTCTTTATACATCAATTACCAGTAGGCATATATACATGTGTGCATACTTACTCTGTGCATATATACAGCTATATATAAGTGTATATAAACAGTTATAGCTGAAAGACAGAAATAGCATGGTGGGGAGAGCAAGGGTGCCAGAGTTTGCATCTGTAAATGCAAATATCCCTGCTCAAGCTATACAGTCAATATATAACAATTCAGATAAGCAAATTTAATTTATAGGTTAAATATCAATTTTGTAAGGGAATCTGAAATATTCATAAACCTGGTGGAAAAAAAGCTTAAAAAAAAGGGAAGGAGGTCCCAGTGCTATGATTTGTTTGTTATAATTTATTTTCTATGAATACCATAATCTCATAGCAGCCTACTGAAATCAGCAAGTCTATTGTTGTGTAAGTAATATGCATTCAGATCAGGTGAAGGGGGCACAGTTCATATCTCATTTAATCTTCAGCATAATTAATGTATTACTTTTACAAAATCTTTATGTTCACATCCTATTCACACGGACACTGAAAGTACAAGTCAGACTTTAAAAATTAAAGCCTGTGACAAAATACAGTAATAATAATAATAATAATAATTCCAAAATTCAGCTGTTTTCTGTTGGGTCTAAAAAAAAAAAAAAAATCATAACTATTTCTCCTATGCTCACAGAAAGAAAAATAAGTAAACAAATAAGATTTAGTCTGACAGGTCCTAGCAACATTTTTTATCCATGTGATGTGGTGGAGTGGCATGCTGGCAGGTGCCAGGAATAGGACATAGATCTTTGTGACCCATCCTTCTCCATCACACACTCTGTGGGAATTAATAGACATAGACCATATCCCTTGTTCGCATCATTCAGTTTAAGGTCCACATGAACGAACTAATGATTGATTAATTGTCAATGATTAATGAAATGGTCACTATAATTAATATTTAGTTCTGTCCTGTGATATCTTTCTCATTTCTAACCAAGTGAAGCCCAGTCTAACTTCAGGTACCTTTCCCAAAGTTAAAAATGCAATTGAATAAAAAGAAATCCAACAGCTGCTCCCCACTGAACAGTAATGAGCACATTAAAAATTAAGCTAAGCAATACTCCATTCCTGATATAAATATCGGTCACCTTCATCTGATTTCCTCCCCCAAAGCCCACTAAACAAGCAGACCTCGCTGCAGTGACATGAAATCCCATCAGATTAAAATGCAGAGAAAAATTCAAACTTTTAAAGTCTAATTAACGAAAAGGCAACACAAAAATATGCTTTTCTTTTCAAAAGACAACAAGACAAGGAAGCCATGTGGTGCAACACCACTTAGCACTGACTCTCTAATAAATCTACCTAAAAGGTGAGCCAGGTTTTGCCTTCCCCAGGACGTCAGAGGTCCCAAATGTCCCTGCTGGGTCCAAGCACCAAGGAATGAGGGACCCTGTCTGTGCCACCAGTGACCCGCTGTGCCATCCAGTTTGTCTCACACCATCCGGGGATGCTGCATCAGGCAGAGCCGGGAGCCAAGCCTCGGCAGTACCTGCTCTGCCCTGCCGTCATGGCCACAGCCTTTGTGTCCCCAGAAAATCCATGATACCCTGCTCCTCCTGCCAGCTCCTTCCCTCGCAGCCGCTGTGCCCTCGTTCCACCCGCGCTGTCCCCCCCGAGCTGATCTCTGCCACCACGTCAGGGTGCAGTCACCATTCTGCTCTGCTGATGCCAGAGCTGACGTGCAAAGTCCTACCTTGTGCTGTTGCATATTATTTCCAACAAGAGATTCTAATTATTTATTTGGAAATGCTGTGAAACGTTTCCCTCAGTTTAGCTATTTCATTATTGTGGCTGTAACCCTTTGGCCTTTATACTCAGAGCCTGTCATCTTTCAAAATGGGGAAAAGACATTCTGTTCTTCGTACGAGACTTGGTTTCCTTGACGGTGGATGTTGTTCCTCGGTTTTCACAGCTGTCTCCAGTGTCCCGAGCTGTGCACTGATGTCTGTTATTCACCATTTATCTCAATTAATCACTGCATATAGACCAAGCCTGATCAAATGCTGCCTTAAAAGGAGAGTCTGTTGGTGCTAATTGTATGCTAATTGCACTCAGATATCTGCTAGGATATTACTACCATTTGGGGACTTGCTTATTGCTCTTCCTGGGATAAGGGGTTTATGTTAAGTACCAATGGTGGCTTTATTGATATCCTAAAAACCAATCTGTCAAAGAGAGAATATTACACTCATGTCAGGTAACTGCAGTATTAAAAAAAAAAGTAATAATAATGTAATAAAATTTTCTTGTGCCAATTTCTTTACAAGTCATTTCACCCACTTTTATCCTTTCTAAAATTAAAAGCAATGTTTGTAATAACCTTCGGGGGGGTTGCATCATGTCTGTTTCAAGTATGCAGAGAGGTATTTGGTCACAACCAAAATAAGTGAATTGTACCAGCTTTCTTTTGATTTACTTCTAAAATCTTCATGGATCATACCATAAAGGTGATATATAACAAGTCTTGTTCTGTAAAGGTTTATGTAGAGTATTTGCAGGATTAGGAACCTTCTGAAAGTTCCTTATTTCTGGCAGTGTTGGGGAAGAGTTAAATGGCAGAACCAGACATGCTTAGCTTTTTGTCAGTATGGATCTTAACAAGATTCTCAAATGGAGCTAAAGGTTTGTCTTTGCTGTACAAGTCTAATTTTTCCCTTGTGAAAGTTTCATACTATAATGCAGGTGAGGTAACAGCTTTTTCAAACATTTCTGTTACAATTGCGTACTAGCCATCTGTTCCCTGGACCTTGTGTCTATAACATGCAGATGCAATTCTGACCAGTCAAAATTCAGTGCATGATAGCTCCAGTAACATATTTTCTGTTAAATAATCAGCAGGTAAAGTACAGAAATAGTCTTGTCAGCGGGCTTTCATTTTTCTGGCTGAGTGCCACATTAGAGTCATACTCCGTCCCATTCAGCTCAAATAAAGGTACATACAACCAATAACAGTGCAGGGAAAGGCCACAAGTATGGTAAAAAAGCAGAAAAGTTTAGGTGCAGGAAAAGATTAGACAGGCAGGATATAATGTCTACGATAAAAGCCTATGAAATTACATCAGACATGGTAGAAGCAAGGACGGAACAGTTGTTCACTGTGTCACATAATACCTTAAAACCACAGATCTGGAGAGGGTTGAAGGAAATGCTCAGGAAGCAGCTACAAAACGAAAGGAGGTTTTTATCAACGTATCATGCTATCACATTATTGAACTTATTGCTACCAGGTATGGGGGAGGTCCACGTTCATCCAGATTCAAATAGCAACCAGACAAATTCATGGAAGAAAAATCTTTGAGAGACTATTAAACAGACATGTGTCAGTTCTGTTTCAGGAAGCCCTCCAAATGGATTTCTTGGCACTGAACAAACATCCTGGGGGATGGACGACTGGGCTGCGTACAGGTCCTTTGGGCTAATCTGCACAGCTGCTCTTGTGAGAAACACCACTGCTGTCCCAGTCGCAATGCAGAGTTTCAGAAATTACACAGGGGCAGAACCAGCTTTCATGTCTGGGCATGTTTGATCGGTCAAGCCTCCTCACAGTACCTCCTTGTGACAGTCAAGGCACCACTGTCTCAGAGTAACCACAATCA